>CAXKVW010000190.1:0-410680 GCA_964058825.1 Carex arenaria
TACAAACTTTTAATATAGAAATTATTTAATTTACTTTTTTTTCAGTGAAGAGTATCTTTTTTTTTTTTGGACCGACAAGATGGATGGAGCTTTTGAAGAAAATTGAACGTTATTTATTAGCTACTTCGAAGAAATATAAATGATTGAAGAATGAATATATATCCTAAACAAAACAAAGTAGACTGAATCTGATGCTTTCTTAATGCAGGAAAGGTCAGTCGATTATCATTGCTTTATTGTCTTATTCATATAAGGAATTATTTTATCTTATTCAAATGAAAGAGACTGAATCTGATCCCAACAAATTACCTTTTCTTATTTAGTGAAACGTGTTTTGATTGACTTGTAGTATTATAATGTTTTTTTTTTAAGTTTTTGAAAAAATTGAAATGTCAATTTACAATATTAAGATTTTAACAATAAAATTTTAAAATTAATAATAAATTACTTCAAAATTAATAAAAAAAAAACTCGTAAGATATAAATGAGAATTTACAATAGTAAGTGCAATTATAATAGAGAAAGGGTATATATGCCGCCTCAGTAAAGATGGACTAAGAAAATGTACATTTGGGAAAAAAAAATAAGTTATTGCCATTATAATATTATTAAAAAGGCAGTTTTGACAAACTATAAATGCAGCCTTTTTTTTGAACGAGAAATGTGAATTTCTTGTTTTCAGATTTTATTAATGAGACATGAGTGGTGAGTGGTGTCGAAAAGCACAACTATTCATTACCTAACATACTCTTGATTGAAAAGAGTGGAGGCTTCCGACAAAAGTAGGAGAAAATCTGACTGTAAAAAATTATATATATTAAATCATTATATAAAACAGAATGTTCAAAATGTCTCATAAAAAAAATGTGATGAGGTGTTCAAGAAAAATAAATCATTATCCGTGCTTCAGTACCTAACATAGAACATTTAAATTCATTGATCCGTGCTATATATACATAGTACCATACAATATTTCAATCTAAACTATAAATAAAATGCAATTAAAACTATTGTAATAAAAAAAATTGTAGGATGATACACGCGCACACACAAACAAACACCCCCAATATGTGTTTAGTGTTTTTGAGAAATCACAGTTAATGAGTACCGCTCCGCCGCACTGGTGACAAAGATGAATATTTAATTGTGGAATACAATCACTACTAGACTTTCCCAATTTATATATCAATTGAGAGTAGGTCCATGCCCATCGGACCTACCTTTTTCGATGGGTGAAATGACCATCAGATTTGCATCAAGATTCGTGTGAACTCGTTAAAATCCGTGTAACTATTTTCAGTTTCCATGCGCACAAATCTCAATGATAATCGTACGGTGTTAGAGCTAACTGAACCTAAAAGTAGGTCCGATGCCCATCGGACCTACTCCTATCTCTATATAATACTGATCTTTTTGGAGAGAATTTAATTAATGCCATAAATTGATAACAGAGTCGTCAAGTCCTTGGTTAGTGGAATAATTAAGATAATGACCGAATTAAAAAATAACGGTCAAAATCATGAAGTCGTCGGCTATAGACAAAGCGCGCGCACACACACACACACTCACCGAGATAAAGCATTATGCATATACCAGAATCACAGGGAAAAGGTTCAGAACAACATATACATGTCAATAAATTGAAATAATATATATAACAAATCTATATGTTTTACACAAAACAAGCATGAACAAAATGGAGAAAAGTCTATAACAAAACAAAAAAAAACGTATAAAAATACAAACAATCATTGATAAACTGAAAACCATTCAGTGTCAGTCTCAGCATACCTCTCACGGACCAATGCATCTCCTTTCTTTTATATATATCATTCTCAGACGAATGACTGGAAAAGAGAAAGGACTTGGTACTAGTTTCGGTACGAGACCAGCATGAACTTACCATTGACCCAAAGAAAGAAAAAAGCAATCAAATTATTAACACAAACTGTGAAATAAAGATGCATATAATATGAACAGCTATCTTGACCTCTAGTTTCCAGCTCCTGGATTACGCATGAAATAAAAAGCTAAAGGGCCACCACCAAACATACCAGTATTCACCCATGACAGTACTGTGATCCAATTACTCCATCCCTCTGGATCAGATGCAAACTGGAAGCTGGCCAAAAAGGAAGACACCGAGACAGCAATTGGAACTCCGACAGTTGCCATGAGCTGTGCCCTCTGTAAAGTAAATTTTAAACAAATATCATGATATATGTCTTAGAGCCCGATAAAAATTATTAAAACAAATAAAGAACTAATTATGACTAATTTACCTCATATGTTGCATGGACTTGTTGAAGTTCTCCAGGGAGGAAGAGAGCACCGATGATTGCAGCGGCAGTAAAGCTGTTGGTAGCATGGAGCCTCAACCGCCAAATCCGATCTTCGACTCTGCCGCCGGTGTTGGATTCTGGAAGGCCAACTTGAAGGACTGGACCTTGGTCATCAATATTGACAATTATGTCATTTTGGAACTGAAGTTGCTGATTAATGCCGTCCGGAAGGTCACCTTCAAGGACTGGGCCTTGGCTGTGTACATTGACAATTATGTCGTTTTGAAGCTGAAGTTGCTCACCGGCTGTGCTTGCCAATATCATTACCGCCTCCATTTCAGGGATAAGTTGTGGGCCCCGGAGCCGGAAGGGAGGTTCACGTTCTACAGCGGTGGGAGTGGGAAGGAAAAACAAGATTAGGCCTATGCTCGGAGAAGAAAGCCGGCCCGATACCTTCGGAAATATAATTGAGAAGCAACGATGCCGAAGGTACCAGCAATCTCGTGTGATCGATCGGTATTTATAAGTTAATTGGAGATTCTCCGAATCGGTGCACGTCAACAAGTGACCGTGTGACCTCAACTGAGATATGCGTCATTGCAAGTGGGTCCCAAATTCCACTAATCTATCTAATCACACGGAGCCATGCAAAATGTACACCTTATTTTTTTATTAATTTAATTTAGAAAATGTTATCTATTAAATATTAGAAATATGTTTATATTTGTTTGAAAATAGATGGAATACTATTTAATTTTGTTTACTAAAAAGACTTTTGAATCTGTGAGAAAAATGTAAGAATATTTTTCACAATCTGAGACCAGATTTTTTATAGTTGTAAGAAGAATTACAATATTTTGAAAAAGTAAAATGTTTTGAATCTGAGTTATTGATTCCGGTTCAAAAGTCACTTCTATGTAAATATAAAAAAATATTGTGATACTTCTATTTTAAAAAAAATGTTCTCGGACAAAAAGTTTCTCTAACAATTTTTGTTGTTTTTTCTCACAACAAAAGAAAATTACTGTCAATTTGATTTCTCACAACAAACTTAAATATTAATCTTAATATATTTCACAATTTAAATGCCCATGTTAAAATAATTTAACTTGAGATCATGTACTGTAACATTGTGAATTTTATAAAATAAAATTCAAAATGTTAAACTAAATCATAGGGTTAAAAATTTAAAATTTTTAATTGCTTTAGAGGATTTTATATTGACTGACTGATTAAGCATCAAAATTATTTTTACTAAGTGAAATTCTGACATGAATAATTAAATTAGCAGAATTACCAATTTTGCTGTGCAAATTTCCCTGAATCATGAAAATCTGGAAATTATAAACTTTATATAATAATATTATATTTAGATATGCATTAATGGTAACTATTACTATTATTAAATTATTTTATATGAAATTGGGCCGTAGGCCTTAGAGAAAAATATAGGCAGCAGCTTCAATTTGGATACATAGTCCGGTTTAACCTTTGATTATTAAACCCATCTCTATCTTCTTACATATTTTATATTTTATTTCATTCACCGCATAACTCTGTCGCTCTCTCCAAAACCCTCGTTCTTTTCTGATTTGCTTCGCTAGTTTCTCATATCGCTAGGGTTTAAGAATTCTCTCTGACTGAACCTTGCGATTAGAATTTCTCACCGGTGTATGTGCTTTTCTTGTTATTTCTTTTAACTGGTGGTGCATAGCATAGTAAGTTTCTTCCCTGAACCATTATCTTGATTTCTCATCTCAATTGATTAGAGTTTGGAAATCTTGTTAATAATAGAGCATAAATGTTGAGTCACAGTGAGTTGATACCATTCTTTTACCTTGACTCGAATCTGATCTGGATAATTGATTTTGGTAATTATACTTTCTAATTGGTACCAATTTGGTACAGAATCTGATTTGGGACAGGTATGGTTTAAACCCTAGTTTAGTACCGATAACCTATAAGCTGATTTTTATTTCAAATAAAGATTTAAAGTACAATAGCTTGTTAAGTTTCCATCTCTTGACACCGGTACCATTCTGTACCAGTTTCTATTCTAGGTTATGTTATAATTCAAAGTTTAGGGGTTGAATTTGTAAAATTTTCATAGGTTATTAAATTTATCATATCAGAGGGGCTAAAGTAAAAATATGAAATTATGACCTGGAGCTTAGAAAAGTGAATGGGATCTGAACATTATAGTTGAACTTAAATTTGGTTTAATTTGTCCAATTATTATATACCTTGACTAATTAATCCGTGACTTAGATATATGAAAATTAGTATAGTATAAATGGAGATATGAGACCTGACCATGAGATATATATACTGGAACTAGAATATATGCATATGAAATTATATACTGGATGGTTATATGAGTAAAATTCATATATATTGGATTTTAGAAAGTATGCATCTATATGCATATGTAATTTATATACTGGAGTTAAGTTGGACTAATTAATATTATTTTGATTGTTACTCACTCATTTATGCTATGTTATCATAGGCATAGACTCTAGCGGGCACGACTTAGCGGGATCGTCTGAGACTCTGATCTAGTGATAGCTGATCCTCTACGCACCTTACGTGATCAGGTGCGGGGGTTCACCGGATTTGTCTTGATATTTATTTCTAAGAACTAAATAACTGTTTATATTAGCATGTTGGAATTTCTAATTGATAGCATTATTGCATCATTTGCATGAGGTAAGTTAATAGCATAATTTAATTACTATACTGTGATGAATTATCATTTTGGTATTGTTTCATCGATTGTCTGTTCTCTCGTTTCTTATAATTGAATGGAACCACAGTATCGAATTGAGTTACTTTATTATTTACTGCAAAGTCTAGAGTCGACGCTAGACTTTGATTCAGGATCCATATGCGCATACGGTGAATGACCTCAATTGAACCCAGTACCGGTTGGGTAGAGGATAATGTAAATTGTGATTGCAGGAATAGTAAAACTGTGGTAGATTGCTTGTTCTGTTAGTCACTTTTTGGTAAGGAGTGACAACTTGTTGCATATTATGGCAGTAAGTTATTGTCTGTTTGATTTTCTGAATTGATGAATGTCTGATTTTAAACCAGAATAAGTAGAAATAGTTAAGCCAAAGGTGATAGATACCTTACATCTATCAGCGATAACCTGACCTAGAAATCTGATCGGTTAGGTCCAAATATTCTGAATAATGGTTCCTTTGATCATCTTTGATTGTGATATATGCTGAATCTCATTTTTATCAATCTTGAGCATGTCCATTTATTTTTATTGAATGATTAACTTGATATTTTAATATTGTGATTATTTAGTTCTGGTAATGGATTTCTTACAAATCCAGTAGCCCTGGGGTAAATTCCGCACTAAGAAACGGTTGACAAGTTTCTCACCCCGCCTTTCCCCTTGTGGTTTTTATTTCAGGAAAGCAAGAATAGGGATCCAAGTGTATCGAGTGAGCAGTAAGCCAATATAAGTATATATATGTCGCCATGAGTACTAGGATAGATTTTAGTATACTAGTTGAAGGATTATAAATTGTTTTGTTGTACAGTTCCTTCAATTAGACCTTTTATTATGAAAAATGTAAATTTTCGTTTGTATATTTTGTTTGAATGTATAAAATAACTAACTTTTACTTATGTTACTGTACTAGTATTTATGGCATTATAAGTAGGTGTTGTGGTAATAGCCTTTATAAAATGTTTGCTTAAAATTATGCTATTATAAAGTATAAACAGATTGCACTATTTTTTTTGGTGATTTTGGCAAAATGAAATACTGGTGTGAATTATATTTATGTAATTGCCTTGTGAGTACATAAGAAATTATGTATTCACGGCGTAACTGCACGGCCCTATGTTTCGAGGTGTGACATGTACGATGCAAGTGATTTTACAGTGGGAGTGGTTTGTTTTAGGCCAAAAAATCGACAAGGCATCCCATGCTTTTTATTACGCCTCAAACACTTTCTGTCTGTAATAGAAGAAATCGAGCTTTTTTTAAAAAACCATAAATAGAAAAATCAAATTTAGATTGTGCTCCACAAATTTAAATAGAAAGGAAAGGGAGGGGACGAGAGACATAGATCTGAAACATAGTCTAAATCGGACGGTACAAATTTCACAAATTTCAATTTTTTCACTCTACTCCCCTTTCCCTCCCCTCCCTACCCCCGTCCGGAGCACAGCCTTAGAGTTTCAATTGCTTCGGTTTTTATAAAAACCCCAACATCAAAATCACCTTTTTGAAGGGAACGAGAGACACAGATCTGAAATTTAGTCTAAATCGGATGGTACAAATTTCACAAACTTCAATTTTTTTCACTCTACTCCCCTTTCCCTCCCCTTCCCTACCCCCGTCTGGAGCACAGCCTTAGAGTTTCAATTGCTTCGGTTTTTATAAAAACCCCAACATCAAAATCACCTTTTTGACCACTTTCATCGTTCATTCAATCTTTGTTTTGCTTGTCTGATTGGTTTTGCATCAAAATCACCTTTTTGACCACTTCCACACTGGGGGATTCAATCTTTGTTTTGCTTGTCTGATTGGTTTTGCATCCTATTCAAGCCAAATTCGGTGCATACAAATGGAAGGGCTTATCCCTTTTATGTCGGCTATGGTCCAACCAATGGCCTCCTTGTTGAAAATGAATGCATAAAACGTATTGTCTCGTTATGATGAATATTTTAAATATATATTTAGTATGTTTCAATTTAAATTATCAATACAATGTATTACTTGAGCTTAGCATAAACTTAACTGTGATAACCCGTGGTTTTAATATTGTTAAATAATTATAAATACTAAACTTAGGATATAATTTGATCTAATTAAAACTAGAGAGCTTAGCATATAATTTGATCTAATTAAAACTAGAAGTTTAGGATGACAAATTGACAATTTGATTTAAAACAAATTAACATGAGCTAATACAATTTATTGGTTATGATAGCCAAATTTTAAAGATTAATGAAGTATAAAATTATAATTTAGGATAATTTAAATGCAATTTAGATTCATTAGCCTATTAATTTAATCGAGAAACTAAAATGCTTTAATTGAACTTCAAATTATCTAACTACAATATATATATTTATTTGCCATATGGATTAATTTAGCTAACTACAATACTTCTTTAAATGAAGTGAAAATAATTTTGTAAATAATATAAATTTAATAATCATCTATAATATGTTATTATTAATATAGAAAACTAAATTTTTATGCATTTGATGAATGAGAAAATTTGTATTAATTTGTATTATTTCTCATGCGTATGATGTGCATATATAATGTATATTATAGACAAATTTGGTAATAAATTATTTATTTCACTGGCTTTTCTTCTAATTGCATTACTATGGACGATTTATTGTTGACTGGTGTATACTACTTTAAAAAAATAAGTATTTAGTTGAATTAATTAGAGGGGCGGTCATTTGGTCAATTTAGACTTATGGATTTTGTATATATATCAAATTTTATACGATTTTTAGTGTGTTCTGATATTCAATTTAGACTTTTCTCTAATTAAATACTCTTTCTAATGTATAAGTATGTCTATCATAACTTACATTTATGTGCTATAAAATATTGGAGGGAGAGTAGAGCATATTAATTAAGACTATTTGATTGGAGAACCCGGTTACAAAAAATAGTTTCTTAGATTACACTAAATGCTAATCTGGTTTAATTTAAAAATTATAACAGATATAGATTTTCGAATATACATATAATTAAGAAAAGTAAAGAGTTTCATTATTATATTGTCAACAATCTACGCGTGAAATTGATAACGACAGTACAAAAATATATTACTTATTGTACATATGTTTGCAATAATATAATTACTATGAATATAGAATAACACAAAAAATAGATATATTTTATTTTATTCAACTATTTCATATATTGTGATTGAACATTTAAAAAATTAATGCATCAACAAAAAAAAGTATTTTATTTTCGTACATAAAAATTAATATACAAGCCGAGTGAAATTCCCTGAACAAACTTTTGTATACTTTTTCACTATGGAGAAAAAAGAGCGAATTAGTAAGCAAACACTAATAAAAATATGTGTTTCCTATTTTGCAAACTAAAAAAAATATATAAAAATTTTAGGGTAAGGGGTTAATCGGTTAAACTCATGAATTGGGTCATATCCAATGTAAAACCCGAAAAAAAATATATAATAAAATGGACCAAATTTTCTAGCTAGTAATATGCGAATAACGAAATATTAATTGCATTGAAAAGCGTACTTCACATTGTAAACACTAATCTACATGCAAATTATTTTCCAGCTAACAACTCTTAATCAGTAATATAAACCGTCAATAAATTAAATCTTTTAGTTCGTTTTGATCGCTCAAATATAAGGAAAATCAATTAATGGAGCATGCATTATGATTTGTCGTTTATATCTGTATTGGAACACAAATTAAGCTAACCTTGAAAACTTAACAATCTGAAAAATAATACTTAAGAATTATTAAAATTAATTAGACTCTGATCGGAATAAAAAATAATGAGAATAGAGTTCAATTTAATAGCAAAGAGAAGAAAATATTTGATTCAAAACTGAATTTTATTGATCGGAAACTTCAAGGAAGCTTCAAGTATAGATTGAGAAGAAACAGCAAGACTTGGAAACTTCAAGGAAGCTTCAAGTATAGATTGAGAAGAAACAGCAAGACTATATTAATGAAAAACTAAACAGTACATGTGGGTGTTATACAACACATAATAATCATATCATGTTATTTTATTTTTACTTTTCTAAATTGCTCACTAAACAAGTAAAAAAAATTGTGCTCTAAAATGGTACAGTTTGCAGATATTTGATTATTAGTGCGGCCCATAAAAATTAATAAAGCTGAATAATTTATTGGAATAAAAATTTATTTTATAAGGAAGATTGAATTTATGCATAAAAAGATTTACAAATTTTAATGAACAATATGGCAAACTTTTAATATAAAAAAATAATTTAATTTACTTTTTTCATTGAAGAGTATCTTTTTTTTTTTGGTACCAACATGATGGATGGAGCTTTTCAAGAAAAGAGTGGGGTTAAAATGCATCATTGGTTTTGTATCCAAATCATGCCTCATGCTTTTATTTTTGTTCTCGAAGTTCAAACAGTCAATCTGAACTGCTCGACATGATATCCATATTAAAATGTGTTTATATACCAAATTTAGTATCTTTTAGAAATTTTTTACTATTTTTTTAGACAAGTACAAAATCACTGTTTTTGGTTGGTCCAGAAGCAGTTTTGGAGTGATATTTTCACAATTTCTCAGAAGAAGAAATGTTAATTATGTTAAAAATATTTAAGATAAGAACCATTATTTTATGATAAATATTTTCTATGGAGTTCACAAACGAGCAAAACTCCACTGATGCATATGTCAATCGATATGATTAACAATATTACAAAAAGAAAAAATGCAAGTGAAGTAATTATATTATAGAATTTGCTAATAAAAAAATGGTAATTAGGTCAAGCATAAGAGATTTATTTTTATCATCCCTAATTCCTCTTCCTTTCTTTCTGTGACAATGATAATTAAGTAGAAACATAGAGGAGATGTGATTGGCTACGCGTCATTGCAAGTGGGTCCCTAATTCCACGAATCTAACAACACTCTCTACGTCACACGGAGCCATGGGTGCCATTTCTACATCCTTAATCTAGAATTCTAGATCCTTTCTCCACAAACCGGTCCAAGTCAAACTACCTGGACAAGTGCATCTATCTATTTTTATTCGCATACATATTTTTCTCTGAAGCAACGCTTCAACTTTTGCATCAGCAATTTTGACGTCACTTTTTATTCGCCGGGGCCGGGGGGGGCCCACAGGTCAGAAGTAGAAGTCGGCGCTTATTTTGAAAACCTTGCCATAACAAAATACATAACAGTATTTAAATTTAATGTTTTCCCCATACCAACAACAATTTTTAATTTTGCAACTCGAATTTAAAATAAAAAATCAAAAATATATAAAGGAGTTGGCTAAGGTGCTAGCGTAGCATAGAGATCCTCCGTGCAACAGCTCAATATTTGAGTTTTCAAAATCCTAATGGTCCATCCGAACCATTCAATATGATCTCCATATGAATATGCACTTGCAAACCAAAATTTATATTTTTTAGAATCTTTTTACTATTTTTTTAGATAGGTAAAAAATCACTTGATCTTTTTAATAAAAAAAAAAATCACTTGATCTGAATAGTACATAATTTTCAGATCAAGTGATTTTCTACCTATCTAAAAAATTCTAAAAAGATTCTAAAAAAATGTAAAATTTGGTTTGCAAGTGCATATATATTCATATGGAGATCATGTTTAACGGTTCGGATCGACCATTATAATTTTGAAAACTCAAATATTGAGCCATTGCACGGAGGCCCTCTATGCTACGCGTAGCATATTAGCATTTTCCATATATAAAATCAGAATTTCACAATTGAAAAGGTCAAAATTATGCAGAAATTCTCACAAAAAGTTACCAAAAAGAAAAAAAAAGTTGCTGAATAAATAAAATTCTGAACGTCGGAATCTTTAAAAGGAAAATTTCACAAATCTTAATGCCCAGATTTTCAATTACATAAAATATTTGAGAATGTTTTTAACATACAAAATCAAGAAATTGGTAAATTTTAAGAGAAAAAAATTAATACTACCCCATCAAAATGGCAGAAGAAAATATGTTAATCTTTACAATCGATGAGTCTATAGTGCCACCAATTTTTGTAATTTTTATACAAGTATGATTAGTATGAGTTCTAATAACCTTATTTTAAATATCGTTATTTTGGTTTCTTACAACATATTTAAATATTAATGTTGATATATATTTCACAAGTTAAATGCCCAAGTTTAATTTTTTTTTAACTTAGATTCTATTATGTATAAAATATTAGAGCTCAAAATCTATTAATTGAAAATGAACGCATAAATATATTTACAATTCAACCACTTGATCTTATAGAAAACAAAATAATACAAAATAAAATAAAACGTGAAACAATAACAGTACAACTGATTCAACAGTTTTCTTTAGACCAAATTAACGACATTGCTTTTCATTTAATTTGTTAGATACGGAACTGATGCAATACCAATAACAATAGAGGAGGGTTCCAATACCTCATGACTTTCATACGTCATCATACCTCATATATAATATTTTTATTTTCAAAGTTCAGATCATCGATCTGAACTGCTCAACATGACATCTATACTAAAATATGACTACGGATGCAATTTTTATAATTTTTGAACATTCTTTACTATTTTTTTAGATAAGTACAAAATTTCTGTTTTTGGAGACAACCAAAAAAAAATATTGGAACCCTCTTCATAATAATAATAATTATAATATTAATTGAAACTAATTGAAACTAATAGAAATAGGGAGTTGACATGAAACAAAAGGCCCCTAAAAAGAAACATTCAAAGAAGACCAATTAAAGAAAACAAGACTTACCAGATATGTTGGATGGATTTTGGGAAGGTATCCATTCAGCACGAAAACACCGACCGCTAATAAGAAAGGCAGCGATGTACACCAAATGCCAAATCCGATTTGATTGATTCGGACCTGAGGTGAAATCAACGTCTCCAAGGCTTCTTTGTGTTTTGTTCTAGGCCTACTGGCAGAGAAATTTCAAGGCCCGGAAGGCCAAGTTCAAGGCCCATAATTTGGTCGAGGATGTTTAAAGAGGGATTAACTGGGCTGATATTGGGTCCCCAACATCTACTGCTATATCATCTTGTAACCAGCGAGGTTGATGAAAATGAACTAGACCAATAAATACCTCTGGGGATAATTAGTGCCTCTGTAGTTAGGAGGCTAGGCTGTGCTGTATGCCCCAGGACAGCAGTTTGGGTCCGATGCCCATCGGACTCAAACTGAGTTTGTTGGGCTCCATAACCGTCTGATCTGCTTTAAGATCTATGCGTCTCGTTTTAATATCCGTACGAATTTGCTTTAATCTGTGTGCACGGTTTTTAAAGCAGATCGGACAATTATAGAGCCCATCGGATTCAAATTTGAGTCTAATGGACATCGGACTCAAAATGCTCTCATGCCCCAGAGGTGGAATTCACATCCTCTGAGATATCTCAAACTTTGCGTGACTTTTTGGAATATCTCAATCGTTCAAATACGTTCTGCACGAATCTCAAAGCTAAAAAAAATACTGGCCCCCTACTTACCCCCGAATAGGCACCGGACACGTCGGTCATGCAAAAATTGAGATATCTCAGAGGATACGCACCCCCAGAGGTGACCTTCACCTTCAGAAACCTGATGGTTGTACTGTGATTGCAATTGTTGCTCCCAGGTTGATTCATCGGAAGAACACACTCCATTTCTGTACTGTATCAAGAATTAAGAATGCACTCTATTTCAGATTTTTTTTTTTGGTAATTTAAACCAGTAATTTAACATATAATCTGATTCAATTTCTACACAATTCATGTGCATTCGGCATATGCCATGAATGAATACTTCCGGTTCTACGCAAAGCCTTCGTTCGACTGCTACTTTGGTGGGACTGGAATTATATCCACTGCTGATCCAAGTAAGAATGTGTATGAATTTTCTTTTTAACAGAATTATTCAGACAGTTACATATTTTCCCTCTTTTTTTTGTTATAACAAAATTATTCAGAAACTTGTATATCTTTCTTTTTTTGGTTATAATAAAATTTTCTTACCTGAGTGTTTTAAGCATTTTATATATTTTTTTTAATAAAATAAATGGGGGTCAATTACCCAAATTTCGTACTGTCGGTGTCCATTGTTAGTTATGTGTTTGTACTTTGTAATAATCATACTATTTGGGTTCATAAAGTTTGTGTAAAAATTGGGTAAAGAATTTTCAGAGGATAATTCATATAGAATATTGACTATAAAAATTATGAGATTTAATGGTATTTCTTAATGTTTATTATGCAACTTAAAATTTTAATAATTTAAATTTAATTATTTTTATGCATAACTAAATAATAATCAAATTATATAATTTTTTTATGGTAAGCTATCTATATGTCCAACAATATATCTAAACTTATTAAAAAAAATAGACTAATTAAATAAAGGGAAAATTTTATGTATATCCCTCAAAATTTTTAAAATTACTTAACCCTCCCCCCCTTCTAAACTTCATAATATCATATTTACCCTTCTAAACTTCCAAAATTCACAAATTTACCAATTTTATTGTCTTTTCTATTCAAACTCATTTTAAATTTATAAAATGCCCATTATGCCCTTGATTTAATCTCCCATTTGTACAACTTACCTGAGTGGACAACATCATAGTGAATTCAACGTATGATATTTGAATTGGTGAGTAGTGTGAGCAATGGCAGATCTAAGAAGCAATTGGGGTAGGCAACCCTAGATTTGAATTTTTAATTTCGACATAGTACTAATTGTTCAATGTGTTTATTCTTGGTTTGATATAGTGCCTACTCTTAGCCTGAGCTAGTATGATTCTTGAACCGATTCCTTCTGAGCTTTGGTCAATTTTGCGTATTTCAATTGTGTCTATTTGCGATGTTCTGTTTCTCAAATAGAATGAAGGAGAATAAGATAACAAGAAAGGTCTGACATTGGGACCTATCATTATAATTCTAAGGAAATGAACTGATCAAATTTTTTGGACCTTTTATTATTCAATACATACATTTCTGTTAGATTTTTATTTAAACTTTGACTTCAATTTGCTAATTTTCTAAGAACAATCTCACTTTGAACTGGTGCCAAATGAATTTTAATTAACTTAGGAAAAAATATTTCAATACTGTGTTAATTGATTTTATAGGGACTGAGTTGCAATTATGTACTCGATAAATTAATGAGTTTGAACCCAATTAGCTATTTAAATTCGATTAGTATTCTACCCTGACATAAATCCTGAATCTGCCATTGAGTGTAAGTATAACATATATAAGGCACAATTAGCAAACTAAACTTCCGCAAAGGACACAACAGACTTAGTTTTATATTCAAATCCTGGCTCAAATGACAGTAATACATGTGCACATTTTACAAAAGCAAAAAGCTAACACAGCCACCAAATAATTTGATACGGGGTGACGTGCAATAAAGATCTTGCCGATGAACTTATTTTTTTTTTGGAAAAGAATAAACACTACAAATCATTATATTTTGGTCTCAACCTTTTGAGACAGGATTACATAGATGAAGTAATAGAGGATTTTGCGTTTATTCGCTCCCAACCTTTTTATTAGGATGAAGTAATACAGTACATAGATGAAGGGTGTTTTTTTTAAGAAAAGTATGTATTAATTTGTCATCTAAACTACCGAGTACCGTCACCGGTTTAAGGGTATAATGGGCATTTTATAAAGTTAAAATGAGTTTTAATAGTAAAGGCAATAAAGTGGGTAAATTTTGTGAGTTTTTGAAATTTAGAAGGATAAATATGATATTATAAAGTTTAGAGGGGAAATGCATATATAATTTCAAAGTTTTTGAGGAGTATACATGAAATTCCCCTTAAAAAATTAAAATTATAATTATAAATTTAAAATTATCAAAATAAATCATTATATCTCTCCTAAACGGGACAAATTTGGGTCCGGATTTCATAACCGTCCAATACATTTTAAGATCTGTGTACACGAATATTAAAACAAATATCTACGGATATTAAAGTGATAGACATAGATCTTAAAGACAATTAGACAGTTATAGAATCCATCGAACTCAGTTTGAAATCTCTAAATCCAAACTGCTCTCCTCCTAAACATTACAAATTGTGATTTCCTGGCACAAATAAATCTGATAACATAATAAAATGGGTTCGAATTTCGAAAGCCCAATAAGGCCCATTAACTGTTTTGTTTTCTTTAGCCAAGCTCAGAAACCAGTTCCTTTTCTTCCTCGGCGAGTAACCTCCTGCTAAACCTTTCCTCTTTCTTCCCCACTCCTCTCTCTCTTCATTTGAATGATCTCACAACCTAATGTACCAATCTAGTCTTATTTGAACAAAGGAAGCATCGTTACCATGGGTGATTGGCAAGAGCTTGGCCAGGCTGTCTTCGTAGGTCTCATCTTTTCCTTCCTCGTTGCCAAGCTCATCTCCGTCGCCATCTCCTTCAAGGAGAGCAACCTCAAGCTCACCCGTTCCGTGCCGGATCCAGAACCTGTATCTGAACCTCAACCCGAACCTGAAACAGAGATCTCTATTGAAGAAACCCCGATTGATACTACTGTTAGAGAAAACATTGATACAAGTATCGTAGATAGCGAAGACACTGATAGTGACAGTTGGGAAGGGATAGAAGGTACCGAACTTGATGAAGAGTTTAGTGCTGCGTCAGCTTTTGTTGCCACCATGGCCGCCACTTCAGATTCAGCTAGGGTTTCCAGCGAATTGCAATTGAAGCTCTATGGTTTGTATAAGATTGCCACAGAAGGTCCCTGCACAGCACCTCAGCCATCAGCTCTTAATTTCACAGCTCGTGCCAAGTGGTAGGTTAGAGAAAGCTTAATTCTTCATCAGTTAAACAGTCTTTAATAGGGAAATTTGATCTTGATTTATATATTTTTATTCAATTTTGATTTGGGTTGATTTTGTATTTCCAGACTTGTTATTAGTGTTCAATTTATTTCATTGGAAGAAACCAGTAGTAGTTGTAGTAGTTGGAAGAAATTTCACCTTACAATATCTGAAAAAGGAGAACATTCTTGAAGTAATATTTATAAAACTTTGTTTTAACGCATGTAAGGAATGCGTGGCAGAGATTGGGTGCAATGCCAACCGAAGAAGCCATGCAAAATTACATTAATATTGTCGATGAGGTTTTCCCATCTTGGGCTAGCGGTTCTCCTAAGGTAACTTCCAATCAGAAGTCAATTGACCCCCCCACCACCCCCCTTCTTTTTTAAATTATGTTCTATATGTTTAGAATAAAATGCTACGGGTACACCCCATAGCTTGAAAATCTGGCTCCGCTTCTGCTTCCAATTTTCTCATTTAAATCTGTATCAGCTTAATTATTAGCTTGACAGTTTGGAGGCTATAAGTAGTTGCTTTAGTGTGACCCTTTTTCTGGCAGTAAAAATGTATCCTCTTTTGCCCTCCACTGAAAACAACATGAAAATTTGAGGCATTTACAATTTTTTTGGTGGGAAATTGGAACTTTACACAGTTGCAGAAAAATAATACTGATTACCTCAGGTGGGATCAAATAGCCAATTGCAATATGAAGTTTAGAAATGGAATTGTTTTATTAAGTTCTTATGAATGATTTTTTTTTTTCCGTAACTTGTTATGTATTCAATGACAATAGAAGAAAAAGAAGAGTGGTGAGGATGTCGGTACTTCTAGTTCCATGGCGAAAGGGCCGATGGGCCCTGTGTTCAGCAGTTTCATTGAAGAAGAAGAAGAAGAAAATTCCAACACTAACATGTATAATTCCTTTTTTCTGAAGTTCACTTGGAAATTGTATTTGTAGAGATAAAAATTGGGATACGGAGCTGATGGTTTATTTGTTTATATATTAATCTTAGTGAGGTTACGGTACTATGCAAAGGGCATATTGGTCCATACTATGGATTAACATCTCTGTTTTCAAATTTCAATTATTTGGTCTGAACCATTGAACATAATCTCTGTGTAAATTGTACTTGTAGACTAATTTTACATTTTTTTAGGATTTTTTTACTCTTTTTTTAGATCGGTAGAAAATCACCACTTTTGTATGGTCTAGAATCTTTAGATCAAGTGATTTTGCCTATCTAAAAAATAGTAAAAAGATTCTAAAAAATGTAAAATTTAATTAACAAGTATATTTTCATATAAAGATTATGTTGAACGGTTAAGATAGACTGTTTGGACTTTGAAAACGAAGATATCAATCCATAGTACGGACCAATATGTGCTTTGCATAGTACCATAGCCTCACTCTATTCATATATTCATATTTTGCCTAAAGCTTTCACTTTGGTTATGAGTAAGTACATGAACTTCAAAGGAAAAAGGAAATATCATGCCATTTTTTTCTTATATTTTGTCTCCAGTAGTTTGGGTGCAATACACATCGCTGCACGAGAAGGGGCAAGAGATGATTTACTCAAGCAGTTAGCTAGTGGAGTTTCAGTGAACCTGAAAGGTTTGCTTCTTTTTGTTTTTTAAATATTACTGAATTTGTGCTTCATCAGGCTATGTTACTTTCTTTATTCTTAGTGAGACAATCTAAAATTTCAATCGAAAAATGAAACGCAATTACATTGTTTTGTAATTTCCTTGGGTTTCAGAGGGAGAGGGAAGGACTCCTTTGCATTGGGCTGTTGATCGTGGCCACCTTGACATTGTGAAGGAGCTTCTTAAAACACATGCTGATGTCAATGCTAAGGTACATGGGTCTCAATTTCTCTTAATTTTAGTTGCAGTTACTAGGGAATCATTTTTCAAGACTGGTATAGGTATTGTGCAGATATGTACCTGTCATTTAAATGATCAGTGCAGGATGTTTTAGCCCATTTAGGTCTTTTGTTGTGATGTATCTACCTGTCATTTAAATGATCACTGCAGGATGTTTTATTTAGGTCTTTTGTTGTGATGTTTTAGCCCATTTATGACTGCTATGTGTTGATCCAAATTGTTATTATAGCTTCATTTTTATATTATTTTTTTAATTTTATGTACCTGCTTGGACATCCAGATTACTTCAAGAAATAAAGAATCCACGAGTTGTACCATAATGTACCAGTTTGGTTAGAGTAAGGACCTGTGACAAAAATATAATGACTCAAAGTTGTAATCTTTGCTTAGCAGGGTTTTTCATGTTCATGTTTCATTCCTTTTTTTTTTTTTTTTCTTTCTATTTGGCTCTTCTTTCATTTTGATTTACATTTTAAATTGAGCATGGGAGCTAACATGATGGGAGCTAATATCATCATGTCCAGATTAAAATGGACCAAGTAAAATTTATTTATTCTTTTCTGAAATAGTAAGCAATCACGAACCTAGAATTTCACCGAGCCTCAAAAACCTTCTACTTCAGATCACAAAAATAATTGAAAAGTCGTTGACCCAAATCAAATGAACGAACTGCGTTTTTATTAGACCTGATTATTTTAAAAATTACAACATATTTTTCTTGATATGGCAGGATAATGAGGGACAAACACCACTGCACTATGCAGTTGTTTGCGACAGGGAAACAATATCTGAGCTGTTAGTCAAGCATGGTGCCGATCCTCAAATTAGTGACAATGACGGAAACTCTCCTGTCGATCTGTGTGATTCAAAGTGGCCTTTCATGATCACTGAATAAGCTTTGGAGTTCTTTTATGTCTTTTTAAGTTCATCTTGTCTTCCTAAAGCTCATCACTTTTTTTTTTTGTGTTTTTGCTTTAGTTTTTCTCTCTTTTTCTATTGAAATAGGTATGTTTTGTCTTTTATTGTATAATTGGAAATTACTTAAAAAGTCATATGGGAAAGTTTGCATTATATTTCTGAGATTGCTGTTTGTTGTTTTCTATCAACATCAATGGGGACCCAAAATTTCTATAGCTGCCATTTATTGAAAGGAAAAGTGGTCTTTGTTGAAGCTGTTTTCAAAGAAACCAATAGGGGTGTTCAAACGGTTGGTTCAGTTGAATCGAAGTAAAATGATCAAATCAATTTTTTTTTCAATTTTCAAAAATAGAACTGAACCAAACCTATTAAACCTATAAATCGATTAAGATATGAACTAAACAAACCAAAGTAAATATTGGTTTGTTCGGTTCAAACCGAAATAAACCTATTGATGCCATTATTAAAAAAAATAATAGTGTCATACACAACAATTAAAGTTTGGTTCGGTTCAATTGAATTCTTATAACACCAATCAAATTAGAGTCGAACCAATATAAATCGGTCAGTTTGGTTTAGTTGGTTTTGAGAAGTCTAAACCAAATTGATCCATTTAAATTGAAATAAATCTAAATTTCAACCAAATTAATCCATTTAAACCAAAAAATTTCAGTGTGATTTAAAACCAAACAAACCAAACCATTTGAACACGCCTAGTACCCAATAAAGCGAAAGGAATCATGGATTCATAGAGCGCAGCACAGCAGATTATATTTTTTGTGTAGACGACATTAGAAAAATGGAAATCACCAGATATTAATAAAATTGAGTAACATCACAAAGAAATAATACTTATAAAAACAATTAGGAGGCTTGAATTGTGTGCTAGATTAAGGACAGAGAGAGAGAAGGGTGGATAGAAGCAGCCTTGAAAAATGCAACACTGATCCCTAAATTGCTTCTACCCTTCACCAAATTCCATCCTTCTCTCCCTTCTATTTCACTCCATACCAGCATGTCAGAACCCAAATCTCTGTACAGGTATACGGCATCTCCGACCCCGGCACACTTGATACCGCCGCCTTGCCCGAACTGCCTCTCCAAATCCAAAGGCACCTTACTTACATTTCCCCACTCATTGCCTGTTGTCATATCTAGTTCCCACACTTGCCCGATGGTCTCAGTCGAACCACCCATGAGCCCGAGTCGGCCATTTTTTCGCTTAAATATAGCGGCCCAAGCGAGCCGGTCTGCCATGGGCAGCTTTACTTCACTCCAAACCAAACATGCCAAGTCAAGTCTAACAACACTATATGCCCTTGCAGATGTCATCCAGTACAGGAACCCATTATCAGTATGCACGCTCTCGTTAGGGGTCCACACTGTTAGCCTCACGGCATATTCAATCGGCATGGGACCCACCAGATGCCATCCATCTCCTCCTTTCCTTGAATCATACATCTCCAGTGTGGATTCGTAGGAGCTGCCGGAAGCACCCCCTGCGACAATTATGATGTAATAAAACAAGGAGGCATTGTCATTTTCATTTCCTGTGATGACTCCAATGGCAGGGTTGGATCGTGAAAAGAGAAGGTCGGGCATTGTACGGATCTGACGAGTGAACGGATTGCACACGACTAGACGTAACGAAGCAGACAAAGTGAACCGGCAAAGAAGAAGACCTCCGCTGAGGTATGACACGAGACGAATCGGCTCGGGGTTGAAATCCATGGGAAGAGAGTACCATTGACCGAGATCGGGATCATGAGCATAACAACAGGTGGAGTGGTGGCCATGGCAGGATGGCATTGCAAGGAACCAAGGAGGATAGCGAGGGGGAAAGAGCGGAATGCGGCCGCAGTGGTACCAGTGTTTACATGCACAGAGAGCACGGGCTAAGGAATTGGGAGGGAGGAAGGAGAAGATGTGAGTGAGAGCATCAAGAGGCAGCTCGTTCCACATTTCACATTTGATAGATGGCTTTTGGTATGTGGAAAAGTGAAGAGTTGAGAAAGGAGATATCAGATAGAGATAGAGCAAGGAGAAACGATAAGGGGATGAGATGAGATGTGGTGACGAAAGAAAGAAACGGTCAATTATTGCATGATGAATTCTGATCTACTAAAGTATCTCAAATTTTGAGCTTTGATACAGACCGTCCAATCTGCTATAACACGAATATTAAAGGAGGCCGTGATGGTCAGATTTGTCCGGATAAAAGCTAAAAAAATGTGTTACTTTAGAGAATTCGTCCGATCTGCTTCTCTGTCATTCTTGCAATTATTTAATACTGACAAATTGCCTCTTGATGAGCTAGAAAAGATAAAATCAAATTTGTACATAATTTTTTTTTTGACGCATTAAAATTTTATTTTTTAAATAATTTCGCGTTCGTTGGCTATCTTTAACGTCATATTATTTTGATCAAAATAAATGTAAATACCGAAATTTTTATTAATAAGAAAATAAATAAAGAAATATCGGTTTTTGAGAAGATTTTGTGTAGAATTTGTAAAGTAGGAAAAATATGATTGTTTATAACATCATCAGGACATTATAGACCACAACGGTTTTATTAGCGAAATTATATTACTGCTAATTAACGCGTTAAAAAAAAGTTTGGCCGTTATGGACGATAACGGCCAGATACAGTGTTTTTTTCTTTGTTAATTTGCGAACATTCAATCAAATTAACTGGTCATTATGGTTTATAACGTCCAGCTACTGTGTCCTGGACATTATAAACCATAAAGTTCTTCTTAGATTTCGAAATTTACCAATTTCATTACTCATTATCGTTATTTTTATTTTATTTTTCATATTAATAAAAAAATCGGAATGTCAATATATACAAAATTTTAATGTGTACATCATATTTCTCATTTCTTATTGTTCTAATCTCAAGTAGGTGCAAGTGCGACGCTGCGAACCTTTTCTGTCCATGTGGCCCCACATTTAAGCGGCCCATGTGGTCCTGATTTTCTGATAATGATATTTTTATTTCTTGTGGGAAATCAGATTCCCTTTCTCGCTCCGCGAACTTTAGAGAGAGGTTTTTATTATAGAAATTTCTATTAAATGAAAAATAAAAATATAAATAGTGCTAACCATTTTGAATCGGATAAAAAAATTGATCTAAGAAAAAAAAATCTTTTCGTATGTTCTTTTTGGATTACAAACGAGATTCTGAAGCTGTGGGTAACAGTAAAGAAAACTTTGAATCTGAAAAATAATTTCTGCTTCAAAATTCTGGATTCGAATTTTTTTTTTCCGAATTCATCTATACCATTAAAAATTGAAGGCAGTCTTTCTATATTTTAATTATTTACTAATAATCTCTAGAAATAAAGCCTTCGCCCTTTAGAGTGAGATTCTCTGAAGACTGAAGGTACGCTTCAACTTTATCATAAAGGCAATTTTGTCCATTTGCCATATAATTCACAGACACAAGATTTCTACTACCATTCTACCTTCAGTAATTAACGTGCCAGATGATCACTTCACAGTAAGTGGGCTGTTAGACTATTGCGTTGTCATCTGTGCAACATTTACCGATTTTATTTATTTATAGGAAAATAAATAAATTAATAAGAATTTTTGTGAAATTTCAAAATAAAAAAAAGAACGTGATAGTTTATCATGTTTATTGGACGTTATAAAACATCACGTCTATATATCTAAACCGTAATTTCACACTTGTATCACACCCTTCTTCTTCTTTTTTTAGGTTAATTAGCAAGTGTTGTGCTTTATAGTTTAGATTAACTAGATATAATGGTTTATAATATCCAACAGGTGTGATTGACCATCACATTTTCCCTATATTTTGATATTTCACGACATTCTACTTCTATTTCACAAATCACAACATTTGCTCATTTAGTATTTATTGTAGAAATGTACAACATGTAATTTGATAAAGAGTTTCGTGTTCTCGGTTCTCCACATTTTTTGATGTTTTGCATTGGTCGTCGCTTTTCATTCGCCAGGGCCAGTGGGGCCCACAGGCCAGAAGTAGAAGTCGTCTCTTATTCCAGGTGAAATGCGGAGCTGAAATATTGTAAACTTTGATATAGACATTTAATGTCATGAGTTTAATTATTTTTAATGCTATGAATAAAAATTTCGGTTCGGGTGGAATTGCAAGACTGTAACAAAATATATAACAGTATTTAAATCTTATGTTTGCCCCCTTATAGGCGTGCAAACGGATCGGATACAGATTAGACATTGATTCTTTTTATTTTTCAGATATGTATTATCAGATCGCATATTGAATATATGTAGATATATATATAAATATTTTTTATAATATATATTAAAACTATATATTATATATTAACTATTCAGATTTGGATAATTAAAATTCAAAATTATATCTGTATCCATAGCCACACAGATATTCGAATATCGAATATCCGTATCTAATTTTTGGCAAAACAATTAATTTTGATCTTCATGTGCTGGAACGTCCAATTAAAGCAATGCAGTTTATGTGATGCTAAATGAATTTTGTATGGAAATAACTTATTTTGGCAAAACAATTATTTTGATCTCCATGTGTTGGGACGTTCAATTAAAGTAATGCAGTTTGTGTGATGCAAAATGAATTTTGTATGAAATAATTTATTGCTTCTAAAATATCCATTTCTTTCGTTATATACCATTGAAATTGCAAAATGTAGAAATTTTCTTGCTTAATAATATGAAGTATAATTTATTCAATTGTCTTTTATTAGATATTGGAGAATATCAAATAATTGTAATTTTTCTTGAAATCTTGTAGATTAAATTATGCTATACATTTCCATAAATAGAACAAGAAAAATGGTGTATCCAATTGACCAGAATAAATTCTCAAAGTTACCTTGTTCCGGAAATCCTATACAGCAGACCTTCTAGCACAAAATTGAAGAGCATGGAATTGAATTTATCATAGTGTAGGAGATATTCATATGAATTAATAAGAAAATTTATTTGGAGTAACAGGTGGTTTGCCTACTTGAATTCTGAGGCCAAGAAAGGAGGCTGGTCAGCCGAAGAGGACATGCATACCTGCAACATTATCCGCACGTCCTGCTTACGAAATTTGATTTATAATTGGATATTCACTTCTTTTGGTGTGTCATATACTACGTGACACATGTCCTGCTTACGAAATAAAATTGAGCTCATTTTATTCTCTGTTAATTAACAGGTCCAGAAGATTCTGGGAAATAGATGGACCAATATTGCAAAGGTTCTCACCAGCAGGTATTTTTATTGACCAAAATAAGCTACCATGTCTATAGATATCCACCATAAATGCATACAAGTGATTGAATGTTGCATGGTGCCTGAAATTTAGTCTTGAATCAGACCTCGCAGTGGTTTACTATTTTTTGCCTAATTTGACTCAACCCTGGTTATGCATTTCATAATTGACCCTCTTATCTGCACTGAAGCCTCAATAAAGATAAATAAATTAAAATGAGGTGGGGTTTAATCAATTTGGTATTTCTAAATTACCTTGGTTTGCATGCTAAAACATATTTGTTCATTTCATGGTGCATGAACAAACATTTCTTTTTACAGTATATCATATACTATGCTTATTAACTTTCACTTCAATTGGGAATCAGAACCGACAATGCCGTGAAGAATCGATTCTAGATATTGTGCAAGAAAAAGGCCAAAGATGAGACATTTTAAAAGGAGAACAATGCGCCATGTGTTACAAGAGAGAGATTAATTTCGGCTAGGATTGATGTGTCTTCTCTTTTACAAGAGAGATTCTTTTCTTTCATTTCATCATCCTTTTTTGTAGATTTTCAGTTTTGAGTGCATTGATCCCAATCTAGTAATATCTAGGAAATTTATATTTGTTAAATTTGATTATGAGAGTTAAATTATTGTTTACACCAGATGTAAGCCCATTTTCTCCATGAAAGCAACGATCTGTATTTTACTGGAAAAGAGTTTTAAAGTTTTTTCATGGTGGTTTAACTTACAACGCCTTAACTCCATCTTGCTCCTATCCTGTTTTAACACCGTTTAGTAGCTTCTTAAGTGTGAAGGAGTTTAGTTACTTCACAATCAAACATGGTCTTTGTGTATATCATGCTGTACTGTTGGTCCGACAGTTTTAATCAATGATATGTTTGTGCCATTAAAACTAAAAATGATCTGTATTCATTTTTAAATCATGGTTCACAGCGCCAGCCTTTGTGACCACAAATCAAGACTGGCCAGGGCTGGCGCTGTGAGATCAAGCTTCTGTTTCTTTTGCATAATCAACTGAACAGCAGTTTGTGAAGACAGTGAAGTCTTTTGCACTTTCATCCTCTTTCGAGTAACCATACCCGCTTCAAAATTACTTAGAGAACTCCATTGAATCATGAGCAAAGCCCCTTGCAAACTTGATTAAAGATTAAACGATGTTGAACCTCGAAGATCACCTCCAATTACCTCCCCTTTTTTTATATATATAACTGAGGGAATAAAAATGTTTACTTATAAGCCCATGTAATTACAGGCTGGGAATGAGTTGATTTATGAATTGTAATATAACTTGCTTCTCTTTTCATGTTTTTTCGTGAAAAAAAAAATCACTTGTATTCTAGAATGAGTTATCCACCTGCAATGTTGATTGTTTTTTGACAAAGAAAAGTGAAGGTCTAGCCTCCATATTTCATTAATAGGACACAAGGTGTGTCAAAAGATGAGTGAGTCTATGGTACTATGCATAGCACGGATGGGTCCGTACTACGGTTAAATATCTTCGTTTCTAAAATTCTAACTGTCGATCTGAACCGTTCAACATGATTTCCATATGAATATGTACTTGCTGACCAAATTTTACATTTTTTCGAATTTTTTTTTACTATTTTTTTAGATAGGTAGAAAATCACTGTTTTTGGGTGGTCAATAATTTTCAGATCAAGTGATTTTCTACCTATCTAAAAAAATAGTAAAAAAAAATATAAAAAATGTAAAATTTGGTCAACAAGTACATATTCATATGAAAATCATGTTGAATGGTTCGGATCGACTGTTAGAATTTTGAAAACGAAGATATTGAACCGTAGTACGGACCCATCCGTGCTATGCATAGTACCATAGGCTCACTCTCAAAAGACACATATGAAAAAACCTAAAAGTTACGAAAGAACAGGAAAATAAACTAAAATCCTGAAACGAAAAGCAAAATAACAGAAAGCATAAGACATAAAAGCCAAAAAAATAAACATAAAAAACTAAAAAGATACATATGCAATGTTGATTGTTACCTGTTTGACAAAAAGCTTCACTGAAATTATTTTTTGGTAGATTTACCATAACCAAATTAACCAAGAAATTTAACACTCGTGTCTAATTTTATTATACTTGCTCATCAAATTTATTTGACAAAAATTGATTCCGGTGATCTAAGGCAATACTTAGTGCTTATGTAACTCATGGCATTTTAATGACTAATTTCATCGATCAGTGCTTAGTGCTCATGTAATGTAACTCATGGCTTATTTAACAAATTTCATTTATTGAATTGGTGCTTGTGTAACTCATGGCATATAAATGACTCACTCGAAATTAAATAAAAAATATTGTACGAAAGAACCTAATCAATATATAGACTTCTCAATGACTAATTTCATAATCAATAGGGAATATCATAAAACTGCATTTAAATTTTCATACTAAAAGAGGTTGAAACTTCAATTGGAGTTATATCACAAGTTTTAACTCATCTTTAAACAACGATGAGAAGTTGCATGACATATCTAATAAATAACTAAAAACTCCATGCAAATATATATAAGTAAAAGAAGTGTGACTTAATTGTGCCCATCTTTGGTCTTTATATAAGTAACCGTTGTTTTTTTCTTTTGAGGAAACTATCCTAGAGATATACAAATATAATTTTTTAACCAATTATTTGTTTGTTTGATTCCAACTTACCTATATAGGAAATTATCAAACTGATAACATATATGATTATGATATTGGAGACAACTATATTTGGCTTTGGGCATGTCTTCCTCAAAAGTGCCATGATTACGACAGCTGTCACAAAGCAGAGCAGTGTGACTTCAGGAAGAGGCACCGGAGTCATTGTAGGGGTATATGTTTTCTATTTTTTGGGCTCTCTTCCAATAGAGCTTTATCTTAATTTTTTTAATTGCAACTTATAAATCCTTATTACGCGCTGTTTGTTTCAGGATAATAACCTCGAGAGTGAGTTCTTTGATACTCGATGAGCATTTCTCTCCCTCTGTCTGTCAGCTAAAGTGTTGGAAATTAATAAACTTAATTATTTAGTCAAATGTATTAATTAATTGTTAGAATCCTATAGAATTATCATGAATCAGCGCTGGCCCTTGTGACCACAAATCAGCGCTGTGGTATTCTGTTTGTTGTATTTTGTGTTGTTTTGTGTATATCATGTTGTACTGTTGGTCCTGCAGTTTTAATCAATGATATGTTTGTGCCATTAAAACTAAAAATGATCTGTATTCATTTTCAAATCACGGTTCACAGCGCCAGCCTTTGTGACCACAAATCAAGGCTGGCCAGGGCTGGCGCTGTGAGATCAAGCTTCTGTTTCATTTGCATAATCAACTGAACAGCAGTTTGTGAAGACAGTGAAGTCTTTTGCACTTTCATCCTCTTTCGAGTAACCATACCCGCTTCAAAATTACTTAGAGAACTCCATTAAAGAGCAAAGTCCGATGCAAACTTGATTAAGATTAAACAATGTAGAACCATTTGACTTTAGTATAAATTCAAGTTGTCAAAATTAGAAGGTTTCTAAATTAATTTTAATGAATTTATTTTTTAAAGACTTTTGACCACTTGACTTTATACTAAATTAATTCGAAACTTTAAAATGTTCACATGTAGACACATCACTCGTAAGGTAGAAGGATTTCAACAGTTTGGATTTATCATTCAAAATTAATCTGATAAAATTTAGAGTTAAGAGTACAAAAAAAATTGGTATTCCTAGGAGCACCCTAGTTCTACTCGATATTTTGAATCAAATGTCCATCAAAAGCGCTCTGCTTCCATTTCCCAAAGGACTAAGTTACCAACTCACCAAACTCTTTTTCTATTTCTTCATATATGTTGGGCTTAGGCCCAATACATAGCATCTCAATTCAAGCCCACAAGGCCACAATACGTGTGTTTAATATTTTATTTTTGAGTTCGGTTTGTTTGCATATGAAAATTGAATAATACGATTCGTGAATCACCTAAAGTAAACTGATAATTTGACGGTTGGAAGTTGGACCGATCTCATAATAATAATAAGTAATGGTGGTGGTGACGGTAAATAATCATTTACCATGTCAAATTCATTTTTCTTTGAAGATTTAGAGTAACTCAACTTTATTAATCCGGGGTATCGAAATTAGGGAAAGAATTTGACTTTCATCTCATTAAAAAGTAAAGATCATTGCGTACCGAAAAGAAAAGGCTATTATGAGATTATAATAAAATTGGCACAAAAATGCTCAGAATTAATTTCAATTCCCTGACATGGAGGATCAGATTCAATTCCCTTGCACGGAGGATGAGTTAAGACTCAAGAGGAGGAAGATAGAGACTTAATTAGATCATCGAGATGTGACGTTTGTTGTTTAATTACAAGAGATCAAATGGAAAATATTTGACTTTTCTTAGACTTCTCCCTTCCTTTGTTGAAAGAAATTGTGATAGCTCATCTCCTGGAAAAGAAATTATACTCTTATAAACAGTTGGTTGACTCAATGCTCTGCATTGCTATAACAAAATGCAAGTGGCGTGCGCCCAATTCCATAGACAGCAAAATAAATACAATTTCTGGATGATCAGTTCTCATAAACCTGATTTGCAGCATAAGAAGTTAAGAACAGAGGGAAGAAAGAGTTCAGAAAATAGAGAAAAGAAAGAGAGCTCGACTCACACCTCAACGACAACAAAAACACTAAGTAAATATATATAAAAACTTAGGCAAAGTAACCAGCTCTACCTAAAGAAGAAACCATTCAGTTAATACAGAGCTGAGAGCTTGATAGAATTGAATAATGGCAGTTGACAGTGGTGAGAGCATGAGAGGGCTGTCCGAGACGCCAACTTGGGCTGTGTCCTTAATTTGTGCTGTGATGATTATTATTTCTCTTTTAATAGATAAGGGTCTCCACCATATTGGTGAGGTATGTGTTGGTACCAAAATTTATTAGAAGAACTCTGACAATTACCATAGCCTAACTTGTTCTTTCGCAGTTAATGAAACGAGCGCTCTTGCCACATTTTTTCCACAAAAAAAAATTACCATATTCCAGCCAAATTTGTTCGGTTCGCCAAAAATCAACTGTACCAGTAAATTTGGTTTATTTACATAATGATTGAGAAAATCACATCCTGCTCTTTTTTCAGAAAACAAGATTAATTTCCAAATTCATAAGAAGATTTCAAAGAAAAACTTCTTTTAGTGTTTCCTTGTTTCCTTTCTCTGTCTATTTTGGCTTTTTCCTTTCTATTTTCTCTAATCCTGTTATATTTTGGTTGAAATTTTGTTTTCTCTTGTTTTCTTTATAAGCTCCACAGTACTGTAATGGCCTATTGGGCTGTCCTTTCGTTCTCGCTGACAATACAACTATAAAAAAGTAATTTCGATTGGTTCGAATTATACGGTCTAAAAAGCCTGTTAACCGAACCAAGAAATGCAAAAGCCTACAATTTTAAATTTCTAATGGAACCAAACCACTGAAGCAATATATTCAAAAATTTTAGTTTGTTTTAAGTTCAGAAAAACTGAATCGAAAGAAGACCCTTACTGAAACACTTTTATTATTACTACTGATATTACTATTATTAACAGTTTTATTTCTATTATTGAATATTTCATTTTTTCTTCTGAGTTGAGGCTTTCTGGTTGTATGAGTTTGGACTAATATCAACGTTACTTGCAAACCGAGTCGAGAACTGCTTATTTAAATTATTTTTCCTTTCTCTACTACATCTAAACTTGACTTCTTTTCCAGAGGTTCAGGAATAAGAACAAAAATGCTCTGGTTGAAGCACTTGAGAAGGTTAAAAATGGTGAGCTCCTATACAATTTTTGTTCCATTTTCTTTGCCACTTCAAATCCCCTATCCCTGCCTTACAAAAAAGAAAGAAAAGAAACTCTCAACTAATATATTATCTCTTGAACTTGTTGCATCCTTTGTCAGTGTACCACTTATATATATATCCACAATTTTACCCTGATTATTCAAGACAATTGCAGAGTTGATGATTCTTGGTTTCATCTCCTTGCTCCTCGTCTTTTTCCAGAATTACATTGCTGGAATATGCATCTCAAAATCAGCTGGTAACATCATGTTGCCATGTAATCCCAGAGAAAAAGGTAATGGAACGAATAGTATACGGCTTTTGTGGGCAGAAACCATGGATTTTGGCTCAAATGATTTCAGCTCAAACCGTAGAAGCCTTGCTGGAAACAAACCTTCTAATTGCTCTGCTGTGAGTCTGCAGACTATTAGTACTTTTCTCTTGCTTTTATTCTGGTATGTTTGGATCTAATTAGTCTCCAGGTTCTATGTTTGAAAAAGAGCTCATTCAAGATCTTTTAAATTTCGGATGAACTTCCAGTTTACCATTTCAACTGTTCCTCCTACGAAAGGTCAATTGTCATTTTTGACAAGTTTAGATCGATGTATGGCATTTCGTATTATAAAATAAAAAAAAGGGGATTACTCTCTGATTTGGTGTTGTAAATTTGAGTGTTTGCTACCATTAACAGGTTGGTAAGGTGCATCTCATGTCAACAAAAAGTTTACACAACTTGCGCCTTTTCATGTTTTTTTTGGCTGTTGTTCATGTTGTATATAGTGCTTCAGTAATGGCTCTTGGAAGATTAAAGGTTTGTACAATAAACCCATATATAATTATGTTTAATTTTTATGATAATGAAATTTTATTTACAATTTTGACTTATAAGAAGTAATTTTTAATGCAGATACGATCATGGAAAGAATGGGAAAAGGAGACTGTGTCACTTAATTATGAGTTTTTAACTGGTAGCTTTCTTTCAACATAAGAATTTTATGTGCATATAATACTTAAAAAATTTACACGTACACTATCATTCAATAAAATACTTCCACCACATTGGTGATCGACCAGCAATTTCAAGCGAACTCTTAAAAATTACAAATGAAAGCTGAATTTTACTGTATAAATATTTTTTAATATTTGATCTTTCAGATCCTTCAAGGTTCAGGTTCACTCATGAGACATCCTTTGTTCGTCAACATGCAAACATTTGGAGCAGATCAATCATTCTTCTTTATATTGTAAGCACTATATATTATGAGTATAAATATATTTCATGTGCTTTAATTCAAATTAAAGTTTGGTCTTATTTGAAAAACGTTTTTTTTTGTGTGCTTTTCACTAGTATTATAAACAAAACAAAATTTTGTTGATTTGTGTGCATTTCAGTGATGTTTTATATTAATTGCATGTTTCTATCGGGCCATCTAGGTCTCATATATATGTTGCAAGACATGGCAAAAGCTACAAATAAATTTGAAATAGTAAGAAATTTCACTGTCAAGATCACAACAAAGTACACAGCTCTGATAACATGTTCAAACATCATAAGTGCAATTTTGAAGCAGTAGGGCCGATATGTTGGTACTAATTATATATAATACCTGGACTATGCACAAGAATTGCCCTATTAATTTCTTATATTTTTTTGCTTTATTATACTTTGTTTCTTCATTTTTTTTTCAATAAACATACATTAAGGTTCCAGCATACACCACATGTCAAATTCCATAAAAGGAAGAAGTTGTTTCATATAGTTAACAAACAAAGAGGGAAAAACCAAAGTGATCACACCAAAGATTGGTACACTGGGAAGTTTTACAAAAATATGACTGCTTATGACTGTTTGCTTATGTCTTTTGTTATACTTATACCTCATATTAATCCTCTTTATATGATTATTTGTCCTTTAATTATTTCTAATAGGTAAGCTTCTTTAGGCAATTTATTAGGTCTGTTCAAAAGATTGATTATTTAACATTGCGCCATGGCCTCATAAATGTGAGTTTCCTTCAAATCAATATCTTTATTTATAAACTCATGTAAGTATCTTTTTATTAACATCATTTACTTTCTTACAGGCACATTTAAATCCTAGAATGAAATTTAATTTCCAGAAGTACATTAAACGTTCACTAGAGGATGATTTTAAAGTGGTTGTTGGAATAAGGTATGTAAAATTGTTAGTTATTGTTGTTACTGAACTTATATAAATATTAAGATTGTATTATTTTTGGTGTAATATATAGTCCAATTTTGTGGGGATGTGCCGTTGTTATTCTACTTCTAAATGTACGCGGTAAGCATCTCATCTATATTTTTTAGAGAACATTAATTTATAGTCTCAAATCTTTTTTCTTTTGTTGTCATTTGTAGTCTTAAATTTATTTTAAACTCTTTATTTCACATTATTTTTAATTTTCTTCAGAGTTTCAAGAACTATTCTGGGTCACATTACTGCCACTAGTTGTAAGCTCTCACTATATCATGATTTTTTTTTCCTACAGTGTAGTTCTTGCCAAGATGAACAGACCATCTTGCAATAGTAGTCTGGTATATTGCTAATTATATACTCATGCCAAGATCTTGTGATATCATGAATCCAATATTGAAGCAATGTATTGTTTTATTTTTTAGTTAAATGGGGTGCCGACTCGAGTGAGGTGTTAAAAGCATAACTTCATACTTCTTATTCTAGGTGATTTTGGCGGTTGGAACCAAGTTACAAGCGATAATCGTATCAATGGCCCTTGAGATACAGCAGAGGCATGAAGTTATCCATGGAATGCCACTTGTGAAATTAAGTAACCACCATTTCTGGTTCGGACGGCCCCACTTAGTTCTGTTCTTGATTCACTTTACATTATTCGTGGTATGAAAACACTTTTTAGATATTTTGTTATATAATACTATATATCACTTCTCGTTATACAAAACACATTGTTTTTGTTAAATGAGATATTTTTTATTTCTTGCAGAATGCTTTCCAACTTGCTTACTTCTTATGGATTTGGGTAAGTACTTCATTTTGTGTATGAGAGATCAGCTAAAAGGCTACTCTGCCATTTTCATTTTGAATTTGTTTGATGCACTAACTTTTTATATTGATGCAGTTTTTGTTTGGTTTAAAATCTTGCTTCAATGAAAGCTTTGGCTATGTCGTTGCAAGAATATGTATTGGGTAAGTCCACAACTTGTATAATCATCTAAAATCAAATTAACTTTTCCCCTTTTTGAAAGGATATAATCACGGAGACTATTTCAAAATTGAAGTTGTCTGTCTAATAAATCGGTAATGACTGCCATGATCCTTAGTGTGACAATACTTATTTATGTTTGCGGCTTCCAATTTTTTTTTTTACTTTTGTAGAGTTGCTGTCCATCTCCTTTGCAGCTACATCACACTCCCCCTCTATGCTCTTGTATCTCAGGTAATTAACAATTGCTGATTCTTAAGGCAGACATTATATGCATATAGTTACTTGTCGGAAAAAAATATTTTCCTCAATAAGTAAACCAACAATTTATGGATATAATTTCTTATTCAGATGGGATCACACATAAAAATGTCTATTTTTGACAAGCAAACATCCAAGGCCATCAAAAAATGGTATGATGAGGCCAGGAGAAGGAACAAAAAAGAAAGCTCACATTCATCATCTATAAGTACTCCAAGTCCAATCCCTGGCCAAAGTCTGATGGTATCATCTGCATCTCGCCATCTGTACCAGTATAGAACAATGAGATACACTGGTGAGGATATTAGAAGGTCACATTCTGACAATGAGATCTCTGATGTTGAGATTGAGATGCCAATAGCAAGATCTGAGTTGAACAGGAAAAATGCACCGCAAGAAATGCGACTGAATCATAGAAGGAAAAATCAGCCGTTCCGGCCCGGGATCGGCCGGTGCCGATCTGATTTCAGTCTGAGTTACATGGTAAGTGTTGATTATAGTCAAATTTCGGCCGAAACAGTTCAATTTCAGTCATAATTTGCCGAAACCGCCCAATTTCAGTCACATTTCGGCCGTTTCAGTCAAATTTCGGCCGGAACGTTCCAATTTCAGTGAAATTTGACCGAAATGCACCATACTCAACAATCAAATTTTTTTTTATGCAGGAGCAGGATTAGAACTTGGGAATGTCACTCTACTATCCAACACAACTACCACTACACCATTGAATATTTTGTTACTAGAAATGATATCTACTTATATATATATGTTGTAAGCCCAGTCAATATTTTTTTTTCCAGCTACGGGATTCGAACCACTCAAAAAAAAAAATTTAGCAGTGGAATTCGAATTTGGGAAGACCACTCTACCATCCAACACAACAACTACTACACCATAGAATATTTTGTTATTAGAAATGATACCTACATGTATATATGTTATAAACTAGTCATTTGTAATCATTTGTAATATATTGTATTAGTAGATTATTTAATTATATATGTTATTAGAAATGATACCTACATGATACCTAATGCTTGTACTATATTGTATTAGTGAATTATTTAATTATAATCATTTGTCTAAACATAAATTGTTGACATATTATTTTTTTTAATCAATTTTTCTCTACTTTTCTAGTATAAAACAAGCTTCTGACAAAAAAAGTCCAAGTTTCCGATCCGATTCAGCAGATTCCGACCGATTCACCAAATTCAGATCCCCGGTCAAAATACCGATTCCGATTCCAGTTCCGATTTTTCCTTCTATGGATTGAATGTAGAAGAGAGAAGAGACAATGAAGATCTGAACATAACTAAAGTACTCTCTCATGACAAATCTAGTATTTTGAAGCTTTAAATAAGAGAAGTGCGAATTAAGTACTAAAGTGTGAACCTTGTCATGAGCAAGAGTATTCTTCCGAAGAAGCACTCATCTCAGCAAATGAAAAAAAGAGTAGGTTCAATTGTCTCTATTTTTTTTATATATTCTGTCTTCAATTTCTAATTTTATAATAACAAAAATTATAAAATATATATGCTCAATTTTTTTTTTTGATTAAAAAGGTCTAGACCCAGTTTCATTTAACTGAAACTAAAATTATATATATATATATATTCAAATAAAACTATGAGATATGATTTATATTATTTTATCTACATACACGTAAGAAAGTAGCACTTTTCATTATTGTTTATATATCAAGAAGTTGAAAAATCAATGTCTAAAAATAATTGTCCACATCAATGTATTTTTAAGCTCTTGATAACAATTAAAATAAAATTAAAATATTATAAATTTTTATATCTGTATAGAGAAAATAATATAATAATATTTAATAATTTTATTTTGACATTTGAAAATTAAATTTAAAGTCGTTAAAGTTTTAAAAATAAATATTTAAGACATTTTGAACAATTCTCGGTCAAAATTGCAAGAGATAAAGGAGAATCAAAATATCTGCGAATGAAAGAGGGGCGATTTCTGTTTTTGGTATTTTCCTTAATATCACGATTTTCACAATATTACTTGATTTAGCACTGATTGCATTTTCCTAAAAAAAAGTTAAACTTGTTCCTTGATTTAGCATTGACTGGACCCCAACTAATTCGATCTGTTTCATGAAATTATGGGCTTTAAACTGTCAATCTCAAAATGTTTGGCCCAGTACATATAGCCCAGTTGAACTACTGTTGATTCCTATTTCCTTGTACTTACTCACTGAGTCCCTTTCCTCTGAGGTAACATAATATTTCTGTTTAGATCTGGACCGTCCAATCCGGTCCAAGTGGAAGGCACAAAACTCTTTAACAATCGTACGGATTCTGATTGAACAGCTCGGATCTAAACAGAAATATTTTGTTACCTTAGATTTGGGTGGTATTAATTTCTTCCTCGCCTCTCCTTCGATGCTCGTGGCCGGAGGATCGTAATCCTCTCTCTCCGCCTAAGCACAAGCACTGCACCGCAGAGCACGGTTTCTACATATTAAATTTGCAGGGTACCAAAATAACAATTTTAATTCGTTTAAATTATTTGCGCAATGTTAATGTCGGTCCTCTTTTAAACAATTGAGATTGACGTTTGTAATTTATAAAGGTAAATTTTGGTCATGATGCCAAGGCATAGGAAACTACAAAATAATAATTTTTCTTTTTGAAATACTAGAAACGTAAATTTTGGTCCGGATGCCAAGGCATAGGACATGATAAATAGTTAAATACATGGCTGCCACGACAAATGATAGACACATTCCGTCTGCCATTTGTCATGACGAACACCATTTATCTGTCCGCTAGGACAAATGTTGGGCATGTCAAATTTGAAATTTACAGAAAATTGTGATTAAATGATTTTTTTTTTTGTATGGTAAAATCATAAAAATTTCGGCAATATCTTACACCCACTTCAAACCCTCCATATGCACGTACAATAATATATCACAGTACACCAAGAAGCACAGCGCAACGTGTAGCGGCCTGTCTACAAAGGATTGGAGTTCATTTTTTCGCATCAGCATGTGGTACAGGCCGGAGGGAGTGCCGTGGAGTTTGTTAGATACTGGCAACTTTTTTCAAATTAGCGTTGCTCATGATGTATTAGGATGTGTTGCTTGTAATTTTCTACTTCTTTTCTTTCACTAGACAGCCACTGTCTAGCAAGTTTTAAAAAAAAATGCACTTGCCTAACCAAGAGGCTATCAACAGAGCCAATTTCTATTCAGTATCTATTTAGAATAGAGGGGTCAGTTGTAATCTGCTTTGAGATTTGTGCAGAAAAGATTTGAACGGTTCAGATTTTTCACAAATCCATTCAAAGTTGGAGATATCTCAGATGATGCGAATAAGGGTTGCAGTGGGTGTGAGATATTTGCTTCTCACCTCTCGTTGTCTATCCGACAATTTTTCTGGATCGTTGTCTAGAATTGTATATCTGAATTTTTCTTTCAAAAATATTTAGTTCAAATGATTTTGTTTCCATTGTTAATTAGAAAAAGTACAATCGTTTATTTATTTACTGGTACTACAGTGAAGTAATAATGTTCTTATATAACCTGAACAATATGTCAAACACTCAACTTGATATAATTATTATTTGTAACTTTTCAATTTAATGTTGAACCTAAAATAATATAAAATTAATATGAATACATGCATATCAAACATTGATTAATTTATAAATAAAATTTAGTAAGAAATTGTAAAAATAGTAAATTTTTGTATTCTACAATATTTGTATATGCAGTGTTAAGTACTTTGAACCGTTCGAACATAATAAAAAGAAATTAAATTTGACTTGTTAATGCATGTGTTACCTGAGTACATTAGCATAACTCTTAAATGAGTAACTCATGGTAGAAAAAAATATTATGATAAATTAAACTCTTTTGATCTTGTATAATGATTGTACATGACAAATTAAATTCTGTTTTAATCTTCTCCTTTAAAATTTAATTTTTTTTTAATTAATTATCTGAGCCAAAAGTCTACAAGTTCAATAGATAACATAGAAAAATGAATGGTCCTTGTTCTATTTAATTATCTGAGCCAAAAGTCTACAAGTTCAATAGATAACATAGAAAAATGAATGGTCCTTGTTCCATTTAAAAAGTGCTTGTTTCTTGGAATATCCAATACAGCAATTACTGACAGTGCGTCGAGTCATTGACGCTTCCACTTTGCCTTTACCAAGTACTTGTATATTCATATCCTGCAGGGATATAACTACAGCTTGTAACTCGGTGAATGCCACATAGTATCTGTCCATCCACAATAATGCTGTGGTCCTGTGGACTTGAGAGTTTCAAGTCAAGCTCTAGTGCGATCTGTTCACCTCTCTCTCTCTCTTTCCCCACCGAAATTCATCTCTTAGTAAGTTTGCAACTACCTTCAATCTATCTACCATTCTCTGTTTCTGACTCTCTCTCTCTCTCTCTGATCTCTTGCCGTAGGGCACGCGCTTGCGTTTTCCAAATCTCTGTTTATCAGCTCACCCCTCTCTGCCAATCTCTTGTCATCTGATGCACGGTATCTGTTTCCAGAATCTCTAACTCTTGATCTCTTGTTATCTTCGTTTCTGGCCTATTCATTCCCTTTCTTTTATTATTGAAAGAAGCTGTTTTTTGCTATCTTCATTTCTAAATCCAACAATTTGGTACGTGTTTACAGCAAAAAAAAAAAAAATTTGCAAGTTGTTCCTTCATTCCCAAGAAACACAAAACAGACACACACACACACACACACACACAAAATACCGGCTTTGATTTGAGGAAGGTGACAAGAGAAGAAGGAACTTCGAGATGGCTCTTTCAACCTTTGCAACCCTAGCGGGTTCTGCTGTTTTGAACCTTGTCAACACCGCGGGGTCCTCTGTTGTTGAGAACCTTGTCAGCACGGGTTATTCGTACTTGCATGACCATATGCTCGCAGATGATAGCGAAGCCGAACTAAAGAAACTACAGACAGCTCTTCCCAAGATCACAGCTGTCATGGCCATTGCTGAAGCACTCAAGATGAAGCACCCAAGTGCCGGTTTATGGGTTGACCAATTTAGGCAGGCTGTTGAAGCATCCGAAGACGTGCTTGATGAGTTGGAGTACAAAAAACTGGAGGATATGGTGAAAAACAGAGATGAGGCAGAAGGCTTTGCTTCTAGCTCAAAGAAGAGAAAACTGTGTACTACCAATGATTCTTTGGAGAGGTTGAAGGAGGCTATAACAATGTTAAATCGGGCTTCTGATGGTGTGGAAGATCTCCTCCAACTTGCCCATTTTAATAGTCTATGGGAACCCGGGCAAGAAATCAGTAAAGTTTCGAGGGGGCAAACTACTTCATTTCTAGCTGAAAATGAGGTGTTTGGCCGGGAAAATGAGAAGAACGAAATAATTGATTGGCTGAAGCGACCAACTGATGCTCACCTCTCATCTTTTAGTATTGTTGGGGTGGGTGGACAAGGGAAGACCACCCTTGCGCAATTGGCATATCAAGAGATGTTGAACGAAAAACAATTTGACAAAACAATTTGGGTTTGTGTTTCAACCAACTTCAGTGTTGAAGATGTAACGAGAAAGATGCTCAGTGAAACTAATTGTGGTAAACCCTTAAATGCGCTTCAGGAGAGCTTGAAGGATATGGTACTTTCAAAGAAAGTCCTTCTCGTTCTAGATGATGTATGGGACGATAAGAGGAGGTGTGATTGGGAGCAACTGATTGCCCCTTTGAAGTTTGTGCTAAAAGGGAGTAAAATCATATTAACGACTAGAATGAAATCTGTGGCAAAATTGCTTGCTAATGTGATAAATACGGAGCATAAATCTCTAGCATTAGAAGGCTTAGAAGAGCAAGAGTTGCGATTGCTCTTCCATAGCTATGCATTTCGTGGTTTTAACTCTGACGATCATCGAAAATTACAAATAGTTGCAGATCAAATACTAAAATTGCTCCGAAGTAGTCCATTAGCAGCAAAGGTAATCGGAAGCTTACTGAATTCCCGTGTGGACCACCAGTATTGGAGAAATTTTTTGAATCACAGGTCTCTTTTTAACTTAGAGCAAGCAGAGGGTGTGATGGATGTTTTGAAGGTGAGTTACTACCATTTACCCGCAGATTTGCAGGTATGTTTTAGATTTTGTAGCATATTTCCTCAAAATCATCAGTTTGATAAAGATGATTTGATCAAAATGTGGATCGCCTCTGGATTTATCCGGCAACAATCAAGCCAAGAAAAAAGTCCAGAAGATATAGGAGAAGATTACTTCAATCTCCTTTTGAGAAAATCATTCTTTGAAAATTCTAAATTACGGAAAGGTGAAAGGTATGTCATGCATGATTTGATGCATGACTTGGCCCGTAATGCTTCCATTGGGGAATGCTGTAGAATAGAGCCTAATGATAAAACTATTACCATACATAGTACTGTACGACATGTTTCTATACATGGAAGTGAAATTGACAGGGTCTCTAATCTTGAGAATTTACGTAGTTTGGTTATTATTATTGAAAATGATTCAAATTTTGTTTTACCGAGTAATTCAATAAAAAAACCTTTACGTTTATTGAAAATAAATGGATACGGTAGCTTTGAATTGCCCGAAGAGATGAGTTGTCTAGTACACCTTCGCTACCTATCCATTGACACTGAATCGTTAAAGTACTCATTCCTTGCTTCAGTCTTCAAACTTTATCATTTGCAAGTACTAGAGTTTCCAACAAGTAGTGATAATTCATCCTATGTGGGAATTGAAACAACTGGAATGACCAATCTACTTATGTTGCGTTACCTTAGGCTTCCCAAGGAGATAATGCAAACTATTCATGGAGTCCACAAGTTGACGTCTCTACGAGAGTTAACCTTTTTTGTTGGACAAGAGAGTGGTCAACATATAAATGAATTGGAAAAACTAAACAGTATTCAACACCTTTCTATTGAGAACATTGACAATGTAGAGTATCCCAATGAAGCTAAGAGTGCCAACCTATTAGAGAAGACTAATCTCATTTCGCTCTCCCTGAAATGGACCTCAGAGAGCAATTTTCATAACCCCGAGCAAATTATTAATTATCTCCAACCCCATCTAGATCTGATTAAATTGGAAGTTGAGAATTATAAAGGCCAAAGATCTCCTAGCTGGATGATGGATTCATCCCCTTTAAACTTGTCATCTCTAAAATTTTCTAATTGTCCTGTTTGGAAAAACCAATTGTTTTCATGGAAAATGCCATATCTAGAAAGTATTGATATATGTAATTGTCTAAATTTGGACAAGTTACCTAATATGCCTCTTTCTTTAATTGAATTTAGAATTCATAATGTAAGTCTGACTGCTCTTCCGGATTTTCACCAAACATCTTGTAATAACACTCCTCAACCATTATTTCTGAAATCATCACTAAGAGTAGTGGAGATAGAAAGCTGCCCCGACTTAATGTCCTTGAATGGATTTTTGCAGCAAGACAACCTAGATTTGCAATTTATTGGGACATTAACCATCAGCGGCTGTGAGAAACTGGTATTGGTACCGGAAGATACATTTGGGAAGTTATTGTCATTAAGCTACTTGTCCATAAAAGATTGCCAAAATCTAACCGAATGTCCCAGTCTACCACTTTATTTGAATAATTTTTTGATAGAGAATGTTGGAGTTAGTGCTCTTCCAGGATATTACCAAAGTTCTGCCTCAAGGGGCGAGCCATCAACATCGTCATCACTAATAGAAGTAAAAATAATAAACTGCCCAAAATTAACAGCATTGAATGGTTTCCTACAGCCAGAAAACATAAACTTTCAATCATTTCGGTCTATGGAAATCGAGTATTGCATGAATCTTGTAGATATTCCAATAGGTGCTTTTGGAAAATTTGTGTCACTAATGAACTTAGCTATTCTCGGATGCCCAATGCTAAAGGCAGTTGATAACCAGAGCAACCTCCTGCCCCTGTCACTCGAAATACTTAACATAAATGACTGTGGTGAACTTGATGTGCCATTGCTGGAGTCAGCATCACATCTCACTACTCTTAGTGTTCTTCTTATTGTTAACTGTGATAATATTTCTCATATTCCCTCCTCAGAAAATGCTTTTAGATCACTTGATTGTTGGTATATCAATGGATGTGAAAGGCTCATCGAACATTCTTTGGAACAAAAACTTGGTGTTAACCAAGGAAGCAACTTGGCGTCATTAAAGCTCTCTGAACTTAAAATCGATGAGTTATCTCTCCTTTCTATTGAACCACTGAAAAGCCTCAAATTTGTAAGAAAACTGACTGTTGATTGTTGGGATAGTATAGAGGAATTTCCAGAGCAATGGCTGCAACAAAACAACAGTACCCTCAAGAAGTTGACCATCTATTCTGCATGCCCTCTGGAGTCATTGCCTGCAACAATATCAAGGCTCACTGTGCTTGAAAAGCTAAAAATAGAAAAAACTAATCTTGAAGAGCTTCCGGAGTTACCTGCTTCTCTAAGAGAGTTGATTATCAATGATGCAAGCTTTCTGAAGTCATTACCTGCTACAATGGTGAGGCTAACTACCCTTAAGAGGTTAGAAATCCTAAAAGCTGATTTGCTGGAGGAACTCCCGAAGTTACCTGCTTCTCTAAAAATGAAGAAAATTGAAGGCCGTGGTGGCCGTTGGCTGTGAAAGAAATCAGATACGTGCAGTAGGATAGTGATTCATTATTTCACAACTTTGTATTCACAAGGTACGTTCTTTTCAATTTCTTAAAATTAATAAAAGGCTCTTGCAATAAATTATTGATCAGATAACAATATTGTCACTTCTGTCTCTTGTCTTCTCAAACTTCAACTAATGTAAGCATTTTTTTTCCTTTTGATTTTTGCCTACAGAAAGAATGCAGAGAAAAGAGAATTATATGCCATATATGCACTTCAAACAAGTGGCCTTCCTTGCAGGTATACTGTATACATCCCTCCTTATTTACAAGCTACCTGTTATACTTTACTTCTTTTATTTTAAATTTGAGATGCTAACATAATTTATCAAAAAATTTAAATCCCCCCTATGTTTGAATGATATAACTGGTCCCAAGCCCAGATAAAAGAAGAAGGGTCAACAAAAAAAATTAGAAGTGCTGATTAGATGAATAGCAATTCAAATAAAATATAGAAGACAAAAAGATATTTCCAAAAAAAGAACTGAAATAGTTAAAACTACATAATAGAAAACTTCACAAAGGACGTGATGATTAGATGAATAACAAGTTTTTCTATATAAAAAGCAAATTGAAAGTTATGGTTTCAAAGGACGTGCACAAAATTCACAAAGCATCCAAACTGCATTTCTAACAATAAGTTCCTAATAAGCCTACAGTGGAATGCTCCAGGTCCACCGAAGTTAAAACCACAGAACCAAATGACAGTTAGTATAGCAAGCAGTTAGAACACAACTAGACAGCTGTACTAAGGCAGTTAGATGTTTCATACTAAGAAGCACATGCTTGTATTGCCCTATATATAGAGGCCAATGTAATTCAAACAAAATGATCGAAATACAAAAATTCTCTTAAACTCTTTTCTTGCTATCTCTCTGTCATTGTTATTATGGTATCAGAGCATTGATCCTCTCTCAAAATAAAACAAAAATTCTCCCAAAAATGGCTTCCAACAGCTCATCGGCAAGATCTGATGTAACTACTACCCCGATTACCTATGATCATACTGTTCAGATCACCATCCTGGTTTCGATCAAGCTGGATCGTACCAATTTTCTGACATGGAAATCACAGATTGAGCCTATTGTAGATGGATTCGGGCTAATAGACTATCTTGATGTCACAAGAACAGCACCTACGTGAGAAATCGAGGTGAATGGCGTGTCAGTTCAAAATCCAGTTTTTCATCCCTGGTACAGGCAAGATCGCCTCTTGCTAGGCTGGCTGCGCTCAACAATCTCAGGCACCATGCTCTCTTAGTACGTGAAGTGCCAAACCTCCGCCTCTCTTTGGAAAGAGCTTCATCAGGTTTATGCAGCGATTTCTTCTGCTAGAATCATGGAATTGCATCGTCTCTTGCAATCATCCACCAAAGGAGGCCAATCCTGTAGCGAATTTGTGGAAAAGATGAGGGCCCTTGCTGATCAACTCTCCGCTGCTGGTGACCCGGTGTCTGACTCTGAGCTTGTGCGCCATATACTTGCTGGTCTTGGACCGGAATACAATTCCTTTGTGGTGACGATCACTACACGCTCAGATCCGATCTCTATTTCTGATCTTCATGCTTTTCTTTGTTCTCATGAGGCCTTGCTCAGCACTCAATCGGGTTCTACCATCTCCTCCTCTTCCTTCTTTATCAAATTCGTAGGCTCTTTTTACCAATCCTAGATCTACTGTTAGACCTAGTTATCCGCGACCCGGTAACACCAATTATAAGCCCCGCTACTCTCAACAAACACTTTCTTTTCCTCCCTCTCAGCAGGTCACTTCATTTACTGCTCCTCATAACAAGCCACCAAATCAACCTAGGCCCAATAACAATTCTACTAGGCCTTTCAACCCAGATCGTAATGAGACTTGTCAAATTTGTCTCAAAAAAGGCCATACTGCCAAAAATTGTTGGCATCTCTCGGATTACTTAGCCTCTCAGAACTCGGCCTCTTCTCAGCCCAATTTTCAATCACACCTGGTGCAAACCGAGAGCAACAATTTTGAGGCTTATTCTGCACAGCCACCTCAACAGTCTTTCGAATCTGAGTGGTACTTGGATTCCGGGGCTACTAATCATGTGACAAGTGACCTAAACAACCTCACATCTTACATGCCTTATGATGGTCTCGATTCTTTGCAAATTGGTAATGGTACCGGTATGAAAATTTGCCATGTTGGTTCTACTTATTTGTCACTTCCAAATTGCACATTTTTTCTTAAAGATGTTCTCCATGTGCCATTGTTTACCAAGAACCTTTTGAGTTTATCAAAACTCTTGCGAGATAACTCGATTATAATTGAACTTTGCTCTTCATTTTGTGTCATAAAGGAGCACCACACATTGAAGCCCCTTCTTCAAGCTACTATAGTTAATGGACTCTATCTTCTTCCTACTTCTCCAAGAGCCTATTTTGGTGTGCGAGCTTTGGCCGATTTATGGCATGCACGATTGGGTCATCCATCACCTTCTACAACCTCAAGAATTTTACATTTGTTTACCTTACCTTGTAGTACAAATAAAATGAGCATGTGTCATGATTGTAGCCTTGCTAAGGCACATAGACTTCCTTTTTTACCGAGCTCTTCTTCTTCTTTTTCTTCTTCTTCTTCTTCTTCTTCTCCTTTAGAGCTTATTCATTCGGATATTTGGGGGCCCTCCCCATTCATTTCTCATAATGGTTTTAGATACTATGTAATTTTTGTGGATGATTTTACACGATTTACATGGATTTACTTCTTGAAGGCTAAAAGTGAGGTTGTTCATAATTTTTCGTTGTTCAAGGCTAAGGTTGAGAATTTACTCTCTTGTTCAATTAAAACGCTACGATCGGATTGTGGCACCGAGTTTAGACCAATTATGAGATTGTTTCCCTCGATTGTGCATCAAACAACTTGTCCCTGCACGCCCGAGCAAAACGGAGTGTCCGAACGCAAGCATAGACATATTGTCGAACTTGCTATCTCTTCCATGAGTCATGCTTCTATCCGGGGCCAATTTTGGGACGACATTTTTTTATAGCATAGTCTATTTAATAAATAGACTTCCTTCTTGCAACAACTCCTCTTCCCCCTATTTTTTTCTTCTCGGCAAATTACCCGATTACAAATTTTTACGGGTACTTGGTTGCTTGTGCTTCCCTTATGTGAGACCGACAAATGATCATAAACTTCAACTTCGGACGAAATCTTGTGTTTTTATGGGCTATCCGATAGTTCAAAAAGGGTATCGATGTTTGGATTTAGACACAAATAAAATATTTGTGTCTAGACATGTACTCTTTGATGAATCTAATTTTCTTTTCAAATCTCTTAAGTCTACAGGAAATTTGGAGGCTTCAGACAGTGATATTTCCATTTCTTGGTGGCCTCTGTCTCAACTCCCAGCACTTCAAGGCCCTCAACCTCCTGTGCGTTCTTCTTCTGACGCCTCCAATCGAATTGTAGCAGATCCAAGCCCAATTCAGACCCCTCTCTCCTCTGCTGCAGCGGGTACTTCCCTCTCTGGAGTGGATATTCTATTCACCCTATGACTACTCGGTCCAAAGACCATACCAGACGCCCAAAACAGCTCTCTGACTTTGTAGCCTTCACAACCTCACTCACCACAGAACCAAAAACATTTAATCAAGCCAAAGTTCATCCCGAATAGGTCGATGTCATGACAACCGAATTTAATGCTCTTTGCACTAACAATACTTGGACACTTGTTCCCGCTTCTTCCAATCAAAACGTTGTAGGTTGCAAGTGGGTTTACAAAATTAAGCGACATGTGGATGGTTCCCTTGAGCGTTACAAGGCGCGTCTCGTTGCCAAAGGATTTCACCAAGAAGAAGGAGTCGATTTTTTCGAAACTTTTAGCCCGGTCGTCCGTCCCGCGACTATTCGGGTTGTTCTCACTCTTGCTCTATCTCGCGGATGGCCTCTTCGCCAATTGGATGTTCAAAATGTCTTTCTCCATGGAGATCTTCAAGAGACGGTATTCATGCAACAACCCCCGGGTTTTGTCGACCCTTCCAAGCCTCATCATGTATGTCGTTTATCTAAGGAGATATATGGCTTGAAACAATCTCCAAGAGCATGGTTCAACAATCTAAGTGCTGCCCTTATTGGCCAAGGTTTTCTTGCATCGCACTATGACCCATCCCTTTTTGTTCTCTCAACAAAAACTTGCACCATTATTTTATTGGTCTATGTGGACGATATCATCGTCACGGGAACAAGTCATACTCACATTCAAACCCTTATTTGTTCCTTGCAACAATCTTTTGCTCTCAAAGATCTTGGACCCTTCCACTATTTTCTTGGAATTGAGGTCTCTCATACGCAAACCGGCTTACATCTCTCTCAAGGCAAATACATTCGTGAGCTTCTCTCTCGAGCAAACATGCACCTTTCTAAGCCATCTCCTTCCCCCATGGTGCCAAACACTCACCTTTCTCACAGTGATGGGGATCCATTTGACAATCCGACACTATATAGGTCGATTGTAGGTGCGTTACAATATGCGACTTTAACCCGACCCGACATTTCTTTTTCGGTAAAGTGTCCCAATTTATGCAATCACCAACCGTCTCTCATTGGGCAGCGGTGAAGCGTATTCTTCGCTACCTAAACGGGTCTAGCTCACATGGCTTATCTCTTAAACCGGCTTCTTCATTTGCCCTTCATGCATATAGTGATTCCGATTGGGCCGGTTCATTAGACGATCGATGCTCTACCTCGGGATATTGTGTCTTTCTTGGCCCTAACCTCATTTCTTGGAGCTCCAAAAAGCAACACACCGTGTCACGTTCAAGTACGGAATCCAAATATAGAAGCCTTGCTAATGCAAGTGCCGAGGTCGTGTGGTTACAATTTCTTCTTGCTGAAATGCATATTTCTATGTCGGGACCTCCAATTCTTTGGTGTGACAATGTTGGAGCAACTTTCTTAGCCTCAAACCCGATCTTTCATGCTCGAACAAAACACGTGGAAATTGACTTTCATTTTGTTCGAGAGCGAGTGGCTAACAAGTCCTTATTGATCCGGTTCCTTTCTACCCATGATCAGTTGGCCGATGCTTTTACCAAGCCGCTGGCTGCCCCACGGTTCTCATTTCTCAAGACCAAGCTTGCGGTGATTGCCCCACCTTTCGCTTGCGCGGGGGGGGGGGGGGATAATAAGCCGACAGTGGAATGCTCCAGGTCCACCGAAGTTAAAACCACAGAACCAAATGACAGTTAGTATAGCAAGCAGTTAGAACACAACTAGACAGCTGTACTAAGGCAGTTAGACGTTTTATACTGAGAAGCACATGCTTGTATTGCCCTATATATAGAGGCCAATGTAATTGAATCAGAATGATCAAAATACAAAAATTCTCTTAAACTCTTTTCTTGCTATCTCTCTGTCATTGTTATTAGTTCCACTCTACCAAAGTGAAAGATATTTATGGAACTTTAAGGGGTAAGCATGCAAAATTTTTGTTGCTGAATAGTTAACAATAATGACCAAATCATCGTTGACAATTTTATCTATAAAATAAAAAATGGACATGATATTTGCTACTTGCCAATCTCTTGAATGAAAAAGGCCATGGTTCTGAAAATCGGCCGATTCCGATTTGAATCGGAATCGGACGGGACTGAGTCGATTTTTACCCGATTTCCTCGGTTGTGCGATTTTCTGAGAGAAATCGGATGAACAGTGACGGAATCGGCAGATTTTCCGATTTTTTACACCGATTCAAGCCGAGTTACACCGAGTTGAGCCGATTTAAAGCAAAATTTTCCAATTCTCACTAACCTGGACTGTGCTGTGCCATTCGAACGGGACAGGAAGGAAGGAAGAAGAAAGACGTCCTTCCTTCCTGTGCTGTGCCATTCTCACTCACCGAGTTGAGTCTCAATCGCAGAAGAAGAAAGGCGGAGGAGAAGAAGAAAGGCGGAGAAGGAAGAAGGTCTGGACGCGCAGAAGAAGAAAGGAAAAGTGGGAGTGGAGGCTAGCTGTCAAAGGGTTTTAATTGTTTGAACGGTTTGAGATTTCTCTAGTAATGTGCTAAATGTAAAGTGGTTGACTTTAAGATTAGTGCTAAATGTATTTAATGTGTTTGAACGGTTTAGATTTCTCTAGTAATTAAAGAGGATTTTAATTGGTTGGCACTAGGAACAAACATATTTAATCAAACCAAAGTTTGAGTTTATAAATTTTTATGAATTTCGAATTTTTATTTAAAAAATAATTTATTTATGAACTCCATCAAAGTCTTTAATAAAATTATTATTATTATTCTATAATGTCTTAATTATAATCATGTTGCTAAAAATAATAAATTAAATAATAAATTAAATAGAAATAAAAAAATTACTATAATTTCTTAGAGAAAAGATACCTTCAGTTTTTTTTAATAGAAATAATAAATTAAATAAATAATAAAAATAATAAATAATAATCTTGTTGCTAAAAATTTGTATTCTAAATTACATATTTGTAGATCAATGAAAAGTGAGACAGCATATTTGGCTTTAGCTTCTGGCAATAATTAGTGTGTTTAATTTTTAATACATGTATTACATTATATAATTAGTTAATTATTTGAGTGTAATATTTTGTCTTAACATAGTTTTAATACAAATTATTTTTTTACCAATTATTTCCTACGTTTTGGGTTTTTTGGCTACAAAACAGGCTTTCTGCCAAAAAAATCCGAGTTTCCGAGTCAACTCGGCCGATTCCGGTCGATTCATCCGATTCCGATCCCACGGTCAAGAACCCGATTCCGATTCCGATTCCGAGTTTCAGAACCATGAAAAAGGCCTGGTATAGATAGAATCTGGCATTCATTATTTACTGAGGCACTGGATTTTCATTAATTTGTTTCATTTTCAGATTAATATACTATTGAGATATTATGGAAGGAAATGTGGGAGCAGCGGATCTTGGAGACCAATGAAGTTTGTTTTGTGGATGTGTGTTGTGGTTTTGAATGAAGGCTGATGTACAGGAAATGGAACTCCAGGCAGAGTCTTACGCTTCAAGGATTAACAACTTCATGTAATAACTACTGGACATAATTGCTATTTTTTGCAAGTTATTTAATTCAATCCCGACTTTATGCTATGTGATTTTCTACTAAAATCAAAATTCACCAGTACAGCCTTCTCTAGCAGAAGTTTATTTTGGTGGCAATGATTTGTGTAAACTGCATCCTACGGCCTGAGTATGTGCCTCTGTCGGAGTACAAGGACAACATGTGACAAATCGGGCTTTACATCAGAGTACTTCTCAGTTCTCACTTGCTTTTTTATATTTATTTTCAATTTTCATTTTCTTTTGAAGCTAATAGAAACTGTCATGCTGTTTTGAACTAGGGGTCTGTTACCAGTCATTGGTTGCAGTATCTTGGTTATTAGGGGCTAGTATCGGTATTAGTTGGAAACTTAAAATACAACCATGCTGGTTATTATTTCAATCATGGTTTGTGGTTTGCAGAATTTTATGTTGAATAGTGATTCAATAGTTGAGTTAGTAGATTCCATAATTAGCATGTTCTATAATTAGCATACTATAATTAAGTTATGTAATAACGTTTTTTCTGCATAATGCACAGCAGGGGCAGTGTCGGAAAAGTAGATGTTATATTTAGATTAAACTGTATTTTTAGGAAGTAGTGGGTGGTTATGTTAGGTATTACTTTAAGTAGGTATTAACTTCTGTAATTTTGTTGTATGAAGAAATACAACTGAGCATTTTGAAAAATCAGTTTTCTGTTTACCAGTATTTTCTGTCAACAGTTTCTCTATACTAGTTCGTACCAGAAAAGGATGCAGCATACAGCCAAGTTTCCAACATTTTATCCCGAACTGAGACTTGACCGTATTTCCAAAATTACGAATTGCATATAGTAAAATTAGAATAAATTCCAGCTTAATTGCACATGGAAACAGTATTTTTTTTCTGATACAGAACAAACAGTAATTTTTTCTGTTACCTGAATTTGCATGCCTTATGTGGATTCTACTAATACAGCTAGTTCCTTCACATGCAGGGTTTATGTGAGATGACGTGTAGTTTTCCTAATTTGCTGCCCTCCAGTCAGTCAGAAAATGCTTGTTGAATCAGCAAGGTGATTTATCAAACTAACCTATTATGCATCACCCTTTCAGTTTTATTTCTTATATAACCACATATGCGCAAAGTTATTTATTTGAATTTTATCCCCCTGAATTAGGACATATTAAGCTTGTACAGTACACTATAGAAATGTGCATTGAACTGAGCAATACAAAAGCGTTGAGACTGGGAAATATATTTTAAATTCTAGGAAGGAGATTTGGAAAAGAAAATATTTTAAATTCTAGAAAGTTTCCTACTCTTTTTATGCTTTCTACGAAATGCATCCTATGGTATAATTGGTATTACAGGAATAAAAGAGAAATTTATGAAAAGACCCTTCTATTATGGGTATATTAATTGCATCAGGTCCCATCATATTTTCCTTCCTGAGAAAAATACAATATTTTATTAAAACAATCTAAAATGTACTGTAATTGTTCCAAACCTGGGTAAAAAAATTGTAGGGTTAAAATCCAAACAAGCACACTGGAAGACAACTAATGATAAATTCATCAATCTAATGGAAATTTTCCAAAATCTAAGCAGTAACACTTATTGCTTCATTGTAACCCTTATTGAATTTGACGGAATTGAGGGGGAGATGGGGACATAACGTGTGAAATTGATGAGAGAGACAGGGAAGGACTCAGGATATCTAATTCTCTCATTACAATTTAATATATTCAGTACTAAACTTTAAAGAAAGTTATTATATTTTATATTTTCGTAATACTCTCCAACAGAAAGTGATTATATTTTATATTTTCGTAATACTTATTTCACCGCATGGTTCAGATTTGGTTTTGATTGGGTGCTTGTCAAGATCAGTTTGAAAACTGGCACTCATTTGATGATGAGGTTCAACATGCATTGCAATTTAATACTATTCAGCAACAAGCTTTTTTAATAATGTTTAGTGCAGTATTCTAGACTGTTTGGAAGTTGAGGAATAATATCTGTTTCAATGGATCTGCTATCCCTTCTATCAGAAACACATTTTCCAACATTAATTCATGGTTGGATCTTTGGACAGGAGTCATGAAAAAGGAGGTGACAAAGCAGCTGCAAAGTCGTCAAAACTTCAAAAGTGGAGACCTGGAGATATGGATATGATTCCATTACAGTGTATTGATTGCACCCACTTATTGTACTGACCTTGGATGAGAGGCAAGATTGACTGGTACAGATGGTACCAGTGTTGGGGATGACAGTAACATGAGTGAGTCTCTTTAGTAACTCTGTGTTATGTGTTAACTGCATTGCTGAGCAGATGTTTGAATTTTGGTTTCTTTTTAAAAGCTTTGAGATGTAATAGAATGCTATGTGACATGCTAGACTAAAATATGGTACATATATGTGTGCCAGTAGGCAGTTTTTTTTTTTTTTGGGTTTGGGTTAAGGTTTTGAGTTTGGGATCCTTCTCCAATGATGCAAAACAATATGTACTGAAACCCTGCTACTTCCGACTAATGGATTAGTTAGTAGAGTTCAGTAGCTAGTTTATGAGAGGTCCTCATGGGTTTTTCTAGGTTCAGGTATTAATTTCGATTTTTTTCAGTAGTTTCTTACCATGTACTCGTTACTGGGTAATTAATACAACGAACTGTATAGCAGCCTTTGTTTTTTTTTTTTTTTTTAAAATAATAATAAGGAATTGCAACTTTCTTTTGGTATCTTGATTTTTGTACTTGATATGTTAAGTTAATTAATCACTATAATTTAGTTTGGATGGGTTATGGATCTTGTGTTTCGTGTCCTGTACAATTATTTATGCTCTATATGTGGATCGCTTAGGAGTAGACCCCATGTGTTAAGTTATATATTACATGGTGTTGTTGTTTTCATTGATAGCAAAAAAGGCGCACTGCTGCAAATAATAAATAAATCTATCCATCTGATTGTAATTCGAACGGGGTAACTAATAAGCAAAAGATGCCAAGTGAGAATAGTAGCGAGGAATTTTATGGACTTCGTGGCGAGTTCAGATCTCATGAAGTAACCAATTTTTTATTTAGATCCGGAATGTCATATTCGAATCGGGCCGTTAGATTAAAGAGGCCATGTGCGCTCCACCTCAGACCGGATTGGTCTGGATTTGAATCTGATGGTTGGGATCTAAACTAAAAAATTGGGTTACTTTAGGGGATTCGGACCCCTTGGTGGCAGCATTGTTTGTAGTCAACTCGACGGGGCCGTTTAGCAACACAAATAGGATTAAATCTTAATCCGTATTAAGGAGTTCCAGTTTAGTTATCTTAATTTGTTAATAAAAGCTAAGGATGCTTAATCGAGGATACAGGTGTCCTAATATCTTAATTTGTTACTTTCTATTTCGCTGCTTGCTTTCTTATTTCTCCGCTGCCTTCATTTTTTATTTTTTTATCACTTCTTCTCTTCTCCATTCCAATTTTTTTTTTCTGATTTGCATTTTTTTATTTTATTTTTAATTAGTATTGTATCTTAAAGTTCATATGACTTAATTATCTGACAATTATTCGTTTTGTATCCATATTTGTAATCATCTATTTCATATCCATATCCATATTCGTATCCGCTCATTGAAAAACAGATAAAAATATGATATCAGCATTATCCACTCAAATCCACTCCGATTACGGCTCAAGTCCTTGAGCCACAGCTAATATAGAACAGGAAATAACAATCACATATTAGTGCAACTGTACATTCAAACGAATTACAAAAACTTTTTTTTATTATAAAATGCAGTAAATATGAAAATCACGAATTACATATAATATTCGAACTCTTCTGAAATTCTCTATGGCATATTTATGCATGCTCGTGATGAAGTAATATCAATTTTGTTTTAATAAATTTGACTGTTTTTTTTGTTACATTATCTAATTGCGCTTTAACATGGTAAATAGTATAATAGTCAAATATTCTAAAATAATTTAATTAATCTTTTATAATTTTAATTAATTAAACAACAAATAAAACGAATAAAAATATTAAATTTATTTTTCCTCATTAAAAAAAATTATATTAAATTTATTAAATTTATTTTTCCTCGTTAAAAGAAAAGTAATATGTTAACATTTCTTTCTATTGCATTCCATTCCTTCTATTTTTAACATTTCCACCATTCCGAGAACTAGCATTTAGTCTAGTGACTAAGGCACATGGTCTCTATGTGAGAGGTCATGAGTTTGAAACCCAGATGGGAGAAATCCTGTATTAATAGTTGGATGGCTTGATCTCCAACTTTACTCAAAACATTTCCACCATTCCTCTACTCTTTACGCAGAGAGCAGAGAAAAGATGGAAATGTTAAAAATTTACATTTATAAATTACAGAGTCGGCCCTCCTGTCAAGCACTCTGCTCAACCGCTTTTCATTCTCTCCATCGACGCCCGTGGCTGGAGGATCGTACAACTCTCTCTCCTCCAATCCGTTTCTCCACCTAAGCACAAGCACTGCACCGCAGAGCACGGTTTCTAGATATCAAATTTGTAAGGTATCAAATTAACGATTTTAATTCGTTTAATTAATTTTCCCACTGCTGTCGGTCATCTTTTAAACAATTGAGATTGACGTTCTTTGTTATTTATAAATGTAAATATGAGTGATAACTGATAAATATTGATTTTTATTTTGTAATATAAATATTATTTGCAAAATTGTTAATCTGTGATTTAGTTGTGTGCCAATTGGACCAATAGTATGGTATAATTAACAAGAGAAGGAATCCACTTATATTATTTTTTGGTGACACAAAATAACACTATTCATTTTTAGAGTTCAAACTGTTGATCCAAACCGTTCAACATGTTGGATGTATTAAAATGTACTTGCAAATCAAATTTTAAATTTCTTTTTGAATTTTTTATTTATTTATTAAGATATGTACAAAAATTCAATGGTCTGAAAATAATGATATTGTAAAATATTTAATAAATAGTAAAAAAATTCAAAAAAATATAAAATTTGATCTCTAAGCACATTTTAATATGGAGGTCATGTTGATCGGTTTGGATCGACTATTTGGACTTTGAAAACTTTAAAAATGGATGGTGTAATTTGTGTCACCAAAAAATTGTATAAGTCGATCCCTCTTCAATTAACAATTATTAATTGCATTAGCTGTTATTGTTAAAAGTTTATTGTAATATTTGGAGTATGAGGAAATGTTGAGTTAAATAGGTTCCATTGTTTCAATTGAAGGTTTCCAATAGATTTTGAGTGCAAATGTGATATAAAATTGTTTGAAAGGCTTGAAAACATTATGGGCTCATTTCTTACAATTTGTATCAATTGGTATTAGTGTTTTCTTATGATTCTGTGACCCACTTCAAACAATAATACAGTATCTTAATTACACCCATTTCAAACCCTCCATATGCACAAAACAAAACATAATAGAACAAGAAAAAATTTAGCCAAAAAATTTCAAACAAAACAGAACTAAAAAAAATATTATTTGGTGCATTTCCTGAGGATGCGTACCAAAAAATAAAAAACAAAAAAAAATTAATTTGGTGTGCATCCCAGGAGTATGTGGATGGTAAAAATTGAAATTTGAAGATATGAGTGGTGGTTATTTAATTTTATTTAATTGAGGTGTTAACTAAAATTTTTTTGGCTCGATGTCTAACCGAGAAGTTTCCGGAATCGTCGTCTAGAATTCTATATCTGAATTTTTCTTTCAAAAACATTTGATTCCAATAATTTTGTTTTCATTAGAGAAAGTACAATCGATTATTTATTCACTGGTACTACGGTGAAGTAAAAATTTAATGTGCAGACCATTATTATTTGTGACTTTTAAATTTAATGTTGAACCTAAAATAATTAAAATATGAATATATGCATATAAAAATGAGAAATTTATAAATAAAAAAATTTGTAAAAAATAGTCAAATTTTGGATTCTACAATATTTGTATATGTAGATCTTATTTACGTGCTTGAATTTCCCATTCACAATTAAACCATACATGATGAATAAATATATCACTGCCACTTGAAATGCATAATTTGTTTTAAGTTGTGTCTTAATATTCAAATCTTATGCACAAACTCGATCCTATTCCTATCCAACTCAAATGTCATCCCAAAAAATAACCTGCTGTTATATTAATGTTAACAACACGACAGAGAGAGTTCCTCTTGACCCTTGTCGTTTTTGTGATTGTAATTACCGCTCAGAAAAATTATTTGAACCGTCCGATTCAAAAATTAATGCATCGGATCGATTGATAAGATGATATCATGATAGAAAACCCTTATCCTTCAAAAATCAGATTCAGTTAACGCGTTCATTCTATGTGGGTGTCAAGAGTCGCACTGTCGCCGTTGGTCCGATAGAATTTGGGCCAACCGATATGTGTCTATTTATTTATCTAATAACAGTGAATAACATATGACCAGAGCACTATACTCTGCGTTTTGAATTTTGTAATTAACTTCCTTCAGTAATATGAAGTGGCTTTTTACCTTTTTAAAAAAAAAAAAAAAAAAAAAACAGTGAATAACATATTTTTTTTTATAATTTATATTAAACTATATGATATACATTTACTATTCAGATATGACTAATTAAAATTTAAAATCATATTTGTATTTCCATCTGCACGAATATTCAGTTATTCATTTCTAAACTTTGAATACGGATCCGATCAGATATTATGCGCTCCTTTTCCACCCCTATTTGATAAATGACAAATATCTATATCAATTGGGATGGAAAAGTTACTTCTGGGTCTTCTGAATTCCTTATTCTCTTTTCTCTGTATATTTTAAATTTGGATAGATAATATCCATAAAAATAGAAAAAAAAAAAAAAAACTATTTTCCAGTAGCAAAAGACAAAACCTCCGTATGGGGGGACAAACTTGGGGGTCCGATCCCCATCGGACTCAAATTTGGGTCCGATGGGTTATAAAACCGTACGATCCTATTTAAGATTCATGCGCACAGATATTAAAAAAATATGCACGGATATTAAAGTAATGTGCACAGATCTTAAAGGTGATCGGACACTTTTAGAACTCATCGAACTCAGTTTGAGTCCGATGGGCATCGGACCCTAGTTTATCCCCCGTATGGGAAAGGAACAAAGAAATTTGAACATTTCCGCATTAAATTATTAGCGTCCGATACTGACAACATGACTGCGATACAAGAATTGGATAGCAAACACGAAAAGGATACTTCACATTTTCCCTTGATTCATTCAAGCAAAAAGAAGAAACAAAACAATAGATGAAATATTAGAATTCATTGCTTCCAAGTTTTAACATATAGTATTCAAGTATCTTCTCAAAATCAGGACCATTAGAATACAATCCTTGGTTTCAAAAAAGAAAAATGAAAAAAAAAAAATTATCCCAACCAAATTAACCTGTTCCCACTAACAGAACAACTAATCACATGGGTAGGGGATTGAAAAATAAGACAAGAAGAGTAGAGTAGTAAACAAAATGAAATAAAAACCTAATAACAAAATCCCATGAAATAGCCTACAGTTCATCATGATCATCTTCTTCGCTGCCCTCTGCACCTCCACCTGGAGCACCACCTGATCTTTGATAAACGGCTGAGATGATTGGGTTACATACCCCCTCAACCTCCTTCAACTTCTCTTCGTAATCTTCTTTCTCGGCACTTTGGTTGTCATCCAACCACTCCAAGGTTTCCTTTACAGCTTCCTCAATCTTCTCTTTCTCTTCGCTCTCCAATTTGTCCGCGAGTTTGTCCTTGTCACCGATTGTGTTCTTCATGTTGTACACATAGGTCTCGAGGGAGTTCCTTGCATCGATCTTTTCCTTGATTTTCTTGTCCTCTTCAGCAAACTCCTCTGCCTCACGAACCATGCGCTCAATTTCTTCCTGACTGAGACGTCCTTTCTCGTTTGTGATTGTGATTTTCTCTGCCTTGCCAGTAGCCTTGTCCTCAGCCTTCACATTTAGAATGCCGTTGGCATCAACTTCAAATGTAACTTCAATTTGAGGAGTACCCCTGTCAAAAACATGAGTGTTAGAGCGAGGGTAATTTTGTAAAATGTTATTTTACCTTGTGTGAAAAAATATAGGGTAACAATGTAAAAATTTGGGAACAAGCACTGACCTTGGTGCAGGTGGAATGCCAGAAAGATCAAACTTGCCGAGAAGCCTGTTGTCCTTGGTCATACTTCTCTCACCCTCAAACACCTAGAAAAAATGAAACCTCTTGGTTAGGTTGTGTCAACTCTTTATAAACTACTAATGGAAGAGAAACCAGGAAGGATTGAATTGATGATTTTATTTATACCTGAATGGTGACAGTGGTTTGTTGATCTTGATAGGTGGTGAAAACCTGAGACTTCTTGGTGGGGATCACACTGTTCCTTGGGATAAGCTTGGTCATCACTCCGCCAACAGTCTCAATACCCAAGGTAAGAGGTGCAACATCCAAAAGAAGGATATCTGTTCATCAATTATCAGTATAAAGAGCCAATTAGACCACAATAACTTGCCAAATATGTCAAGTTCTTACATCGAAATTGAAATTGAGGAAATTTACCTTTGGTCTCATCGCCTCCCTCGCCACTAAGAATACCTCCCTGGACAGCAGCACCATAAGCAACAGCCTCATCAGGGTTGACACCCTTGCTTGGCTCTTTGCCATCAAAGAAGTCCCTCAACAACTGTTGAACCTTAGGAATCCTGGTGCTTCCACCAACAAGCACGATCTCATCAATCTGGTTTTTCTCAAGGCCAGCATCATCCATGGCCTTCTTCACGGGACCCATGGTCTTCCTGAAAAGGTCATTGTTCAGCTCCTCAAAGCGGGCCCGGGTTAGTGGTTCAGAAAAGTCAACACCATCAAAGAGGGATTCAATCTCAACACGGACTTGATGTTGGTTGCTGAGGGCACGCTTGGCACGCTCGGCTTCTCTCCTGAGTTTACCAAGAGCCCTGTTGTCCTTGCTGATGTCCTTGCCGTGCTTCTTCTTGATCAACTTGATGAAATACTCCATAATTCTCTGATCAAAGTCCTCACCTGAACATTAATTGATAACTTAGTTACAGTAATTGAAATATATTTGTGAACAGTAATTGTTTTCAATTAAATTACAGTTATTTGACAATTATGATTGCCCCAAAATTTGCATATCAAGTGTATTTCTTCTAAAATTATACAACTATGAAGGTAGAGCAATGACATAAGAAGAAAAATTACCTCCAAGATGGGTATCACCATTGGTGGCCAAGACCTCAAAAACACCATTGTCAATGGTCAATATACTCACATCAAAAGTACCACCACCAAGGTCAAATACAAGGATGTTCTTCTCACCACCCTTCTTATCCAAACCATAGGCAATAGCAGCAGCAGTTGGTTCATTGATAATCCTAGCCACATTCAAGCCAGCAATTATACCAGCATCCTTGGTTGCCTGTCTCTGTGCATCATTAAAGTATGCTACAATGTTCAACAACAAAAATATTAGCACTTCAGTATTTGAATATACATAAAACCAAAAGCATGAGAAATTAAAAACTTTGAATTTTGTATTTTTAGTTACCTGGGACTGTGACAACAGCATCCTTGATTTTCTTTCCAAGGTAGGCCTCAGCAGTCTCCTTCATTTTGGTCAAAATCATGGCACTGATTTCTTCAGGACTGAAGACCTTGATCTCACCATCTGTGATTTTGACCTGGATGTATGGTTTACCATCCTTGTTGACAATCTTGTATGGGACCAACTTCATGTCCCTTTGGACCTCTTTGTCCTCAAACCTAGATAAAAATAAAACAAGGGAGCATTAGTTAAAATTAACAAGCAGGTGCACTTGTATTCATTAATCGTTCACCCAACATTGTAATTCCTGTTTAAAAGGTTAATTTTCCCTTTGAAAACATAATAACTTGGATTACTTCTAATATGGGCATGAATTAGGAAACTAAATGTACCCAGCGAAATAAATATACATATATACATGTTACATTGGTAATTTAAGTAAGAAATGGTGCTTACTTCCTTCCAATCAGACGTTTGACATCAAAGATGGTCCTCTCGGGATTGACGGCCGCCTGATTCTTTGCGGCCTCACCAATGAGTCTCTCTGTATCAGTAAATGCCACCCAAGATGGCGTGATACGGTTTCCCTGGTCATTGGCTATAATCTCCACATGACCATTCTTGTAAACACCCACACAAGAGTAAGTGGTTCCCAGATCTATGCCAATAACTGTGCCAAGCTTGGAAGTTTCCTCCTTTGCAGAGGAGAATCCAAACAATGAGGCTGAATAGGCAAAGAAAGATTTATAAATATTTTTGTTAACATTTTCGGTACAATTTTCTTCTCTCTTGTTTCAGATTGAAAAATAGCAAACTGAATAAATTACCATAAGCTCCAAAAAAGGATGCATTTCACCTCAAGTAATATTGAAATGTCAAAAACTTTCCCAAATGCTTAATTTACCAAATTAATTGTTCTTGCATCAAATATATCTCAGTATATACATGATGTGATTGAACTTTGATTCGGTATTTAAAGTACCTAATACGAATCAGAGAAAATTTTAACCGATCTAATATATTTAACAAGTTAAATTACTTGCAGATCTATTCATGTAGCGTAGATTTGATCTCCACGATGGGAAATTGAGCTAACTCTTACTAACATCACACTAGCTTACAGATTACAGAACCTAAACTTAACCAAATCTAACATCTGAATGCTTCGAATTGTATAAAATCAAATAGCAGTTCAAAATCTAGCAAAATGCTAGATCAGATTGATTCGAACTTGCTTAATAATCTAAACAATGACAGATCAGATCCACTTACCCGCTAGAAAGAATCCGAAGAAGATCGCCGATCGTCGACCCCTCATTTCTCTCTTTCTCTGTCTTTCTTTCTTCTCTCCTTCGTAGGGTTTTTGTTCGCTTGCGCTCTCTCTTTGTTTCGCTTCTCTTTTTTTAACACTTGAACAAACGGAGGAGGGATTCGATTTATTTATAGTGTGCTTCGCAGTTGGGTTTCAAGAGAGAAAACATGTCATTGTGATTACGTGGCCCAATGAGAAGGTCGAAAGAGGGTGTTTGGTCCAATAAGAATTTGACATGCTGTTGGGATGACGATGACCGTCCGTTTGTCGATCTGGCGGTCCAGAAGTCTCCATTTCTTTCCCGAACACGTAATATTCGGGAAAAGATTTTAACAGAGTAGTTTTAACTTTATGCAGCGCACACACTATAGAATTAATAAGAGTTACATGTGGTTATTGCGCTGCATGAAGTGAAAATAACTCTGTTAAATATTTTCTTAATAATTCAAACGTGATTTTTTTCTTTACTATTTCTGTTTGGAAGCTGCACTTCTATAACGGGAATTTGACACATATATCCTTCAAATTATAATAATGGCTCACTATTAATATGATTGTTTTAATTTGAATCAGGCTAAGGTACTTTATAAAGTACAGAAAATATATTTGGAGATCAAATTTTATATATTTTTTAGAATTATTTTATTATCTTTTTAAATAGGTAAAAAATCACTATTTTTGGATTAGTTGAAAATTTTTAGATCAGGTGACTTTTTATCTATTTAAAATTTTAAATATAAGTATTTAAAAAAAAAATAATCTCCAGTTATGGATTGTTTCAACTTAGTAAACGGAAATATTGATTCAAAATTTGATCTCTAAGTATGAATTGTTTGAACGTTGTGCTTTGTCACGGAATATGGATTCTTTTTCATTTGAGAGGAAATCATTTCAAGAAGCAACAATTTTAATAAAATATATATTTTAATTAACCTCTACATTTTTTTTTTTTTTGCAAAAGTGGAATATCCACCGGTTTCATTACGAAACAATGTTTGTACAAAACTTACAAAATCGTGCATAGCACCCAAAATCCACTTATTCGAAACTAAAAAAAGACAAATATCCAACTAGCATCAATGTCAAACTAGCGCAACATAAAGCAAAGAAAAGAAACAAAACCTAATAAAATCTAATTAACCTCTACATAAAATAAGTATTCATTTAAATGGAATTGTTGTATGAATGTATCGGTTTTATTTGTCCAAAAAAAGACACATACCATGAAAAAAAAAATATCACATGGCCAATTGAATAGAATACAACATACATTAAGAACAATTCCGATAAATAAATTAGATAATTCTATGATAGGAAATAAGCAAATACACTTGATGAAGATCGAATTTGGAGAAATAAGAAGAGAGGTGAAAAGAATAACTTCACTTCAAAGGAAAAGAAATGAATAAAAGTTAAAAGAAACGGGAAGTATATTGTGCTATTTTTAATTCCTCCAAAAAAATAATAAAATAAAAATAGCAAAACCGAAATGGACAACATAATAGGAATTGATAATGAATGATAAGCCGAAATGGTATCTATTGAAACCTAGGGTTTGATATGAAATTTAAGCAAAGTTATGTTGAAATTAGGTTTGATTAGTTTAGAAATATCCAAAAGTTCAAGTTACTACTCTAGTTATGTTTATTTTGCAGGTAATCAAGTATTTCGAGATTAACAGAGCAAAACGGGTGATTCGTAGCAAGTCAACACAAAATTTGGAGCATTTTCACCTTTATTGCGGCCCGCAATCAATGAACCCTTGTAGTTGCATACTAAAAAAAAATTCGCAAAGAAATATAACATTTTGTTTTATAAAACTTTAATTTGAGGGTTCAAATGTCTTTATTTTTTGTACCTCTACTATGTCACTATTTTTATAAACTTTAATAATTCAAAATTTAAAAGTCAAAATAAAACCGCTAGATGTGATTTATGTTATTTTATCTATGTGCTCATAAAAGATTATCACATTTTGATTTTGTTTTAATGTGAATCAATAAGTTGAAAATTCAACGTCTATAAATTATCCACATTAGTACATTTTTACAAGTTCTTGATGACAACCAAAACAAAGTTGAAATGTCATATTTTTTTACGCGTTCATAGAGAAAATGATGTATATTATATCCAACTATTTTATTTTGACTTTTAAGTTTTAAATTTTGTGTTATTAAAGTTTTTAAAATTGAAGACATGACGGAGACATAAAAAATAGAGACATTTGAACTCTCCTCAACTTTAAAATAGATTATATCAGCAACAAATTTATTTGACAACTACAACCACCATTGAAAATCTTACTAAAATTATAAAATTAGAATTGAAGGCATATTCCTTGTGGTTTAAATCCGCTATGAATTGTAAATCTTTATTTAAATTATAACCTCAATTAATAACAGTTTTGATGTCCTTGTGTTCTGATGTCAAAAAAACTTTTAAAAATAGAAAATACTTAATAGAACAAATAACATAGTAATAAGGTAACCTTGATGATTTCTAATGCTCAGTTTACCTGCTGCTTATTTTTGCTTTTATTTGTAACTTTCTGTTTAAATTTGTAATGCTTGATCCTCAGTTTTCGGTACCTGTCAATTTTCGGTACATCACAGTGGACTAGGGGTGTAAACATTCGGATACGGATCGGATATCGATAGTGATCAAATTTTATCCTTATCTGTTATAATTTTTCGGATACAAATACAGATACAAATACGAATAGTCTCGAAAGCAGATACAGATCAGATATCTAACGGATACTGATATATTCCGGATAATCAAAAATAAATTACTGATTTATATTCTCATATATAAATAATATCAAAATATAATATTTTTATTTAGAAATTAAGTTTCATTCATGGACTGCCTCCACACAAAAAAAAATCATGATACATTGTCTAATATAAAAGAATATTCATGATATATACATTTGCGTCAATTTTTCAAGGAATAATTTTTTGTTGATGTACTGGCGTACTGCCTCCAAGAATCATGATACTATTCATAAAGTAAAGGGAAAAAACAAACTAAAAGAAATAGAAAATGTCCGGAAATCGGATCCTGTTTATTAGTCCCACAAAGGAACCACAAGTAAATAGCAAGCATTTATATACTGTGAAGTCGGAAACGCATCCAAGTTTGGGCCTGCCCAGATAGACTGATGTTATTTAACTTTGCCGATCAATTCAATTCGGATAATCCGATTAAGAGAAAAATCGGATTCAAATCCGTATTAGGTTTCATATTCACATAAATCCGCATTCCCGGCATTTTTATTCATAACCAAAAAAAAAAATATATATTATTAATAACCGGTCCACCAAAACAATTTCACCCATGACCAAACCGCCCCACCATTGGGCGGTTTACACCCCCCCTAAACAGCCCCCCCATCCGGCGGTTTACCCCCCCCCCCCTAACCCGCCCCCCAATGGGGCGGTTTACCCCCCACCCAACCCGCCCCCCCAAGGGGCGGTTTACTCATTTTTCCTATATTTAACGTTTTGTCTCTCCTGTCTCACCATAATTCGTCCAATACAAACTAATTGATCCATTCTGCTCTCAAACAGTGTTCCGATGCGATTTTGAGGCGATTTTGATCAACAGTGACCGAGGTATTTTTTTTTTAATTTAATTTTTTTAAAATTTTAGAAATTTTAGAAATAAACAAAAAATTTATATTGAACCAAAAATGTTGTTTTGAGACGAATTTATATGTTGTTTCAGAAATAAACCAAAAATGTTAATTGCACTGTACTGGGGTGGAAAAATCACGAAAGGGGAGTTCGGATGCCAATACTCGAAAGATGCGAGTTACGGCTTCCAACTGAATGCCAATACTTCAATTTATGAAATAAAGGAAGCAATCTTGCAAAAAACCAGTTAGGACCGTGCCCGATTTACTGTAGAAATCAGTACCCGAATTAACAACCAACCGACAGGTGACAAACCTTATTATGTAAAATATCCTATAGCAAACCAGGATATATGGACAGCTGTGTATGGTTTTTTTGAGTCCACTTCAATCACGATAATGGACTTATTTTGCAAAAAAGTTTCGATTGAACCAGTTGGTGCCGGGGCTGGACCATCTACCCAGAACAACTTTGACATTGGGGCTGGATCTTCCACCCAGAACAATTTGGACATCGGGGCTGGACCTTGTGCAGAGCAGAACCTGGACACTAGGGCTGGACCTTATGTCGAGAATGAAAACCCAGGATATGACAATTATACCACTGATTATAGGTATGATCACAACCAGGATGTGACCTCACCCCCTCGTGAACCTGTGAGACGAGATAGGTATTTGCATGTACCTGAGCGCCGTGCTGCACCCCGGGCTGAAACTAGAAGACGGTCATGTGTTGGTCGGGTTGGATATCAATCCGTACCTGATCCATTACCTAGCTATAACCCCCCTGAACCTAGAAGACAGTCTGCAGTCGATCAAAATGATGTAGACATTAATATTGACGGTATAGATGAGATACCGAGGGAGGAAATAGAAACTGGTGATGATTGGGACGGGGATTGGGATTCAGACAGATTATCAGAGGGCGATGATGAGAATATTATGCCTCCTCCAATTGAATATAGATTTCCGATCAGTGGACGAAGAGACAAGCACCCGGTAAGGACATTCAATGACACTACTTCCTTTGAAGAAGTAGACATTTCTTATTTTGGGACACGCGTTGTATATAACGAAGAGATTAGCCCGGGCCAGCTTTACACCAACATAGAAGAACTGTCGAGGAAAGTTAAGCAGTTCCATTTAAATGGTAACTGGGAGTTTACAGTAGCCAAGCGAGAGAGGACCCGGTATGTTGCAATTTGTAAAGAGACAAAGTGCAAATGGAAGTTGTCTGCCGTGCCTTAAGGCAAGGGGGAGGCATGGATAATTAAGGATGTCAAGGGACCACACACTTGCAAGTCTGCGTCAAAAAGGAAAGACCATACTGCGCTGACGGCATCAGTTATTGCCGATGTAATTATGGAAGACATTAAGGAAGAGCCTGCGATGAGCATTAAGGAGGTTGCTCGTGCGGTGAGAAAGATCTACCCATATATAACTCCACATTATAATAGATTGTGGAGAGGTCGGGAACTCGCAGTCTGCAGATGCTTCGGAACCTGGAAGGGGTCGTACAATCTCCTCGCACCATTACTTATTGCCATAACAAGTACAAATCCGGGAACCAGATTCCAGCAGTGGCATGTACCAACCGATACACCCGGTGAGGTACAATTCAAGGGCATAGCATGGGCTTTCGGTCCATGTATTGAAGCCTTTCGATATCTTAGACCTGTGATCAGCATCGATGCATGCTTCATGTCCGGCCGGTATGGTGGGGCTCTGCTTATAGCATGTGCATATGATGCTGAAAACCAGTTGTTGCCCATAGCCTTTGCCATTGTTCAACAGGAGGATGGTCCAAATTGGGGTTTTTTCATGTCCTTTGTGAGAAACGAGGTGGTAGGAAATAGGTTCATCTGCGTAATATCAGACCAGCACTTGGGCATTAAACATGTACTTAATAGCCCCAACTATGGTTGGAACACGAATACCGGAGAGGCTGTGCACAGGTTCTGCATGCAACACATTTGTGAGAACCTGTGCAAGAATACCGGCGAGGGTGAGTGGCTTGCTGACAGGTTCAAAATTGGCTGTAAAAGGAAAAAACCACGACGGATGGAAGAAATGTTCAGAGAATTTGCAAGAGTATGTATGCATTTCTTTTTTCATAATTTTTTTAGACATTTGTACGACTTGTATAACTGACTTTTATTTATCTATTTTTTGTAGACATTTCCGGAGGCAAATGCCTATTTAGCGAAGGCAGGCAAGAGACGTCCGAAAGATCCGTTCGAGCCGTCAGCATATGAGAAGATATTTCAAGCATGTGATGGAGGTTGGAGATGGGGAATTATGACCACTAATGGGTCAGAGTCATTAAACAATGTCTTCAAACAGAGCCGTATGTTACCCATGGTTTCACTGGTGGAGGACACATTCTACAAGTTAAATGCTTGGTTTGTTGAGAGGCATGCTAAAGCCACTGCCTTAGCGAGTAGGGACCAAACATTCTCAGATAGAGTTGAAGAGAAATTAAGCAAACACAGATAAAAAGGTTCTGTCATGCGCGTTGTACCGTATGGTACCACAGGTACGGAATATGAAGTGCAGGTTCAAAGTGAGATTATTCCACCGCGCATGAACCAAAATGGCATTATAGAAACTCAACAACGCGCATGCAAGTACAAAGTCATTTTAGGCGATAACAATCAAGTAACGTGCGAGTGCCAAGGCCCCCAGTTGGTTCGCATACCGTGTTCTCATGTTATGGCGGTTTGCCGAAAACGAAACTTTTCTGAGGACGTATTTGTTGATAACTATTACCGTACCGATTTCCTTCTGCACACCTGGACACCATCATTTCACAGCTACCCCAACCAGTACCAGTGGCCATACTACCTTGGGCCTACGGTGGTTCCCGATAAGAAATGGATCAGGAAGGGGAGGAGGAAACACAATCGGCGAACAATGCATATGGACAGGATGCAAGGTCGTCGAGTGGGACATGAGGCTCACCGTTCTACTACTGACAGACAGAGGGCAGGTATGTAGATGATCTGTGATAAACTTAAAATTGATTTGAAACTAAATTTAAATATTGATATTGAATGTTCAATGAAATGCATTGCAGAGGCCGTAAACGAAGCCAACGAAAGAGAGAATGCTAGGGTGGTTGCCAATGCCGGACCTTCTGGAAGCAGGCGACCCAGCCAGGGAAGCCAATCAGGGAGTAGTCAGGGCTCTACAACTGCTGATGTCGCGCCGTCATCCACTTCCAGAAACCTAAGAAGTAGACTTGGTCTGTTCAGCCGCAGGAAGACTTAATTCAGCATATGTTGTATTTATATTTCTATCTTATATTCCAGACTTATTTGTTCAGTTACGCTATGAACTTATTTAATTAACTTATGTTGTGAACCATTTTCCGTATGTTAATTAACTTATTTAATTAATTTATGTTACAAAACCATAAACAGGTACAAACATACCATTATTGGTCCTCAACTTTTCTGATGATCGAACAGAAATTATTGGAATTGACATTTCCTATATCTTCTCCATCGTCTAAAACTCACGCACGAAATTAAATCAAATACAAAGCACGACTGACATGGAAATAAACAGGGAGAGTGATAAAAGAAAAAAGAGAACACGAAATTGAACTCGCACCACAAATTATATTCTTCACGGAAATATATTGAACCATTTTCCTTAGATAAAAACTTATGTTGTGAACCATTTTCCTTAGATTAAAACTGATAATTACTACAAAAACTGATAATTACTACAAAACCTGATAATTACTACCAAACCTGATAATTACTACACACTGATAGTCTTACACACTGATTCAATTAACTTATTACACATTGATTGTTAGAGTGTTCAGTCGCAGCAGCCGAAGAGACAGTTTTACCAGCATTTTTCTTTCTTTTCACATCGCCGATATGAGTCGCATCAGGCTTTTTCCCAAAACTAATCGGATTTTGTTTTTTGTAAAGACTTTTCTCAAAATCATCATCGTCATTCAATGACCTATGTATTACACAGTTCTTCATAGTACAAGAACCGTTCATCGTTGACCTTTCAGATTTCCTTTTTCCACTACCGGAAGATTCACTTGATGTTTCTCTGTTCATCGTTTTCGCCTAAATAAGGCAACAACACAAACAACATATAAAATAATAATACAAAATGAATTATTCGTTCAATATTAGTTTTTTTTTTATTTATCAAATTTCTCACATTTAGAAAAAAGGTAACATTTAAAAAAAAACATACCTCGGTCACTGTTGATCGTAATCGGCTAAAAATCGCATCGGACCACTGTTTGACATCCGAGATCCGAGAGTGAGAGAGAGAGAGAGAGAGGGGTGGCTAGGGTTTCGGGTTCGGAGGGGATCTTATATAATTAATAAAAAAATTATAAAAAAAATATATATATATATATATATATATATATATATATATATATATATATATATATATATATATATATACACTAAACCGCCGGATGGGGGGGCGGTTTAGGGGGGGGGGTAAACCGCCAGATGGCGGGGCAGTCTGGGGGGGGTGTAAACCGCCCAATGGTGGGGCAGTTTGGTCATGGGTGAAATTGTTTTGGTGGACCGGTTATTAATAATATATATTTTTTTTTGGTTATGAATAAAAATGCCGGTCCGCATTCGTGTATACGGATTTCAAATTATCCCCCGATCCAAATGTCCGGATTCGAATCCGGATGAAATCAGATAATATCCGATCCACAAGGCTGCTGTATATGTTTTTTAGCTGCAATCTCTTTAGTAGTTCTTGGTTAAAAGCATATTTCAAAGTTACTTCACCGTATATGGAATTAAGCTTGTGAAAGAAAATTTGGTAGGGCTGCAAACGGATCAGATAGTGGTAAAACTATATCTGTATCATTTTAATTTTTTGAATACGGATACAGATTAGATATTTGACGGATACATATATGGATTGAATATTAAACAAATACTTCCGCATATTTGTACATATATATACATAATTTTTTTTCATAATATATATTAAACCATCCACTGAATTGTGTAATTTTTGAGTATAATTACTGAAGTTGATTAATCTCATGGCCATCCACTGAATTGTGTAATTTGTCTAAAATATTTACAATTTCAGTTTCAATTATCCTGCTACCAATACTAATTATTTTACAAAACTGTAATTTTTCAGTTGTTCAGAATTGTTTAAAAACAACAGTTTTGTAAAATACTTAATAAATAATAAACAAATAAAATTTTATCACTAAGCACATTTTAATATAGATAACATATTGAACGGTTTGAATTGACTATTTAGACTTTCAAAATTATAAAATCGAATTGTCATAAGATATTGTAACTTACAAATAGTTGTAAGTGGATTTCTCATGTATTTGAGTCCTGTCAAGTATCTGATGCGGAACACGCAACCATGATAGTGATACTTCAACTCCATGTGCAAACACTCTCTCTTATATAATGTTACAAAATTTTGAAATGGAAATATTTGTGTGTAACTTCTAATTATGGGCAGGGATACATATAACCTATTTATACTTGTTTATATTTAATATTGTACGTCAATCAAATAAATGGATTAGATTTAGTTTGTTATTAATAGTGAAAATCAAAAGAGAAATGGCTAATTGATGACACTAATTAAGAGTTTGAGAACTTTATTTTGATATTAAGAGACTAAAATCTCTCAAACATTTATATCTAGATATATCTAGGTCACTTAATTGAGAATTTACTCTATATTATTGATTATTAATTATCTAACATATTATTGGACTATTGGACGGTCAAATTAAGCTTTGCTATATTACATTACTTGAGTTCATTTGATCTCGTAAAATCAGTATTGTTTTATCGGTCAATTAGTCTTTAGCAGTGCTTAAATTGTTACTAAATTTTCCTACTAATCGGTTTATTATTCCCAATTATACCCAAATATAACCGATTATTCTCGATTATTTCTGATAATTGTTTGACGGTACTCTGTCCGTCTAACAAGTCCATACCGTTATTTACAACACTATGTAAAACTAGGTTTCTAGTATCAAGTACAACTACAATTATACTAACTTGTTCATCTTTTGTTAAATTTGATGACCCCACATATTTCCAATCAAAATCGAAATTTATCATCTTTTGTAAAACTAGGTAGTAATTAATCTGTGTCATATGAGTAGAAACTGAAGAAACCAAACTGAAATTTATCATTTTCTAGACTCAATAATTCACAATTGAAATACATTTGTCCGGTTAGATGACTGCCGACCTGACAATGAAGTTGGATCGATGGCCCAAATCAAAATGAAACAAATCAGATAGTGATAATATATACACCTTTTGACTTGAGGTCCCATCACTTGATTCCTCCTACACCTTTTGACTTGAGGTCATCTAATAGGACAATATATGTACTCAATTGTGAAGTGTGAATTAATGAGGCATTATTTATGTCTCCTTAGCAAATTTCGGACTTTAGTCTCAGTTTCAGTCTCTGTCTCAGAAAATGATAACTTTCAATTTGGTTTCTTAATTTTCTATATATTTGGTTAGAATGAGAATATGTTATTTTTGAAGTAGACTATTTGGAATAACTCATTCGGTATTTAGTTAGATTAAAATAGTTAGAATAGTGAGTACCAACTTTTTGTCTTATTAGAACTATTTCTAAAGATTTTGAAATTTAATTATTTTAATAAGACAGACAATAACTATTATTAACTTGACTATTCTAACTATTATTGTTTTGCAACCAGATATATCCTTATCGGACACTGATTACATTTTATTGACAGATTGGGATTTTATGTTGATTGGGATCAATCACCATCCGATTTGCATTAAGATGCGTGTGCTCTGCTTTAAAATCAGTGCATGTTTGCTTTAATTTCTGTGTGCACGGATCTTGATGTGGATTGGATGGTGTTGGAGCTCATTGGACCCAAAAGTAGGTCCGATGCTAATTTAACCTATTCTGTTCTCTTGGAAATTATATGTGTGGGTTTGTGCGTTAATCGACTCAAAATGGGGACTTAATTAATCTTACATAGTCTCACAAACTGATGTGGTTAATTTGAATAATAATAATAATATTTAACTCATCAAGTGTCACGTATTATGGTTATGAATAATTAAATAATTTGCAATAGTAGTTGCAGTCTTTTCCAATTCTATATCGGGGCCGGATTGGATGACACCGATACTGGTACTGCCAGAATCTCAGACATTTCGGCCATCAGTGTTTTTTCTTCATTAAATATTATTGGTCATTCTTAATAACTAAATGAGGTCTCAGATAAGTTAGCCCAAGTGCTATTCTCTGATCAACATGGCTTCCTTCTTCTTGGTTATCATTCTTTTGTGTTTAAACAATCTCTCTTCAGCAACTGTAGACACACTTCTACCTGGTCAGTTTCTCTACCCAAATCAGAGCCTCATGTCAACAAATGGCAGGTTTGAGTTTGGTTTCATCGACTCAGGTAACGGAAATTACTATGTCGGCATTTGGTTAACCATTGATGAAATTGAAACCGGTCAAACCCAACTGTTGCCACTGGTGCGGAACTATATGGTAGATGTTGTATGGACAGCAAATACAGAGAATCCCATTACCAAACTTCAACTCTCCAGATTGAGTGTATCTCCAAATGGAACATTGATCTTGACCCAATCTCAATCCTGTATATGGTCATCAAATAAACCGCAAAATAAACCAAATTCCACCAAGTTAGTTCTCCTTGATACCGGAAATCTTGTTTTGCAAGACCAAACAAGAAATTCAGAAGTGGTATGGCAAAGTTTTGACTATCCAACAGATACATGGCTACCTGGAGCTTGGCTCGGTTACGGTACCATAAATGGGGAGAATATTAGTGCATCTCTTACTTCTTCCAAAACCTCTAGTGACCCCTCACCAGGGGTGTATTCATTTGAAACAGATCATACTAATGGAACCTGGGGGTTTGTTATAAAGCAAAAACAAAGAAATACACAGTATTTTGGTACTTTTCCCGCATTGTTGCGTATCCAACAGCACGACAGGTTGGTAGCATTTGATGATGCGAATGGAGAAATAAAATATATAAGATTGAATAGTTATGGTAATGCATTCATATTCCGATCGTATGGCGCTGGTGGTCATTACTGGTTAACAACCGGTCAGAGTTGTTTGTTCTATGCGGTTGATGGCTATTGCGGACCTTTTGGCATGTGCTTTAGCCGGGGTCCGAACTACTGGTGCAAATGCCCACATGGCTTCCATCCTGCTTCTTCTGACTCATCTTCACGTCAGAACTTTAGTGCTGGTTGTACAAGAAATTTCTCATTAAGTTGCAGCGACGGTTCTGTCGGATCGAAAGACACATTTACTTTGATCGATAACCTCTATGCGTTGCCTCACAACTCTCAATACTTGGGTGCTAAAAGTGAGGAAGAATGTGAAAATGCATGCAGAAGCAATTGCTCTTGCACAGCTTATGCATCTGGTTCTGGATGCAATCTTTGGTATGGAGATCTAATGAATGCAATCATACGCGATGATGGATTGAGTGGCAGATTTATACATATCCGCATGGGGTCCTCTGTTGCTTATGCTAAAAGAAATCATATCAAGTATGTGACATTCATAGGAGGTGGGGTTGTGGTCATCCTGTTTGTTTGTTTAGTACTTCTATGGCGGTTTAGAAGAAAACTCAATAATGCTGAACCAGTGAACGTTGATGATCACAGATTCAAGGCTTATTCATATAAAGAGATAAAAAGATCAACAAAAAGTTTCTCTACCAAACTAGGTGAAGGAGGTTTTGGAATTGTTTTCAAGGGGAAATTATTGGGTTCTACTACTGTAGCCGTGAAAAAACTGAAAATTGTTGGAAAAGAAGAGAAGCAATTTCGAACAGAAGTGCAGACAATAGGAATGATTCACCATGCTAATATTGTGCGCCTCCTAGGATTTTGCGCTGAAGGCAGTAATAGGCTACTGGTTTATGAATATATGTCGAATGGTTCCTTGGATTCCCACATCTTGTCAGGGAGTTCTTCTGTATTAAGTTGGCAAGCTCGATACAGAATCGCACTTGGTACTGCAAAAGGATTAGCCTATTTGCATGAAGAATGTAGAGATTGTATCGTCCATTGTGACATTAAACCCGAGAATGTGCTTCTAGATGATGATTTTTCCCCTAAAATTGCTGACTTTGGCTTGGCAAAACTTATCGGCCGAGAACATAGCAGAGCATTGACAACAACAAGAGGTACTGTCGGGTATTTGGCACCAGAATGGATTTCTGGACAAGCAATTACTCAAAAAGCAGATGTTTACAGTTTTGGAATGTTGCTTCTCGAGGTGATATCGGGGAAAAGAAATTCAAATGGATTCGAAAATAAAATGTATCCGTATTTTCCTCTTTATGCTGCTATTAAAATTAATGAAGGTGAGGTTTTATGCTTGCTAGATGAAAGGCTAGGGGGAAATGTGAATGTAGTAGAGCTGATACGTGCGTGTAAGGTTGCTGGTTGGTGCATTCAGGATTCGGAAGCAAGCAGACCATCAATGGGAAAAGTTGTACTGATGCTTGAAGGTGTCGTAAGTGTTGGCATTCCTCCTATTCCGAGTTCCCTCCTAAATCTCATTGATACGGAGAATTCATACTTGAGTTATTATAATTAAGAACCACTAAGCCTTGAAATTAGGATAATTTGCACAAATTGCATAATTTATCATGAAGTTCAGGAGCTGTACTGTTAGATTATTACTTGTAGTATTTTTTTTTTTTCCTTTACTATTTTCACTTCAGTTTTGGCGTGTGTTCTTTTTGGGACATATTATCTAATTTTCTATTTCATTAATTATACGCTTTATTGTGAACTCTGTTTGTAATATAATCTCCTTTCTTGTAAACTCCTTTTGTGTTCTCTCCTATAATATTATGGTTTTTGGTGCTTAAATTTGTCTCTTGATACTTTCAAGTACTTGGACCTCAAGTCAAAACGTGTAACTGTGTAACAGGAAATGATGTGATGGGCCCAACACGTTTTTTTTTTTTTGGGTGAAAACGGATTGGATAGTGATCAAACTTATATTGATATCCGCTTTAATTTTTATATTTAGATACAGATTTAAATCTTAACAAATTCAAATTAATTTGGATATGAAAATAAAATCTTACTTAAATTTTATGAAATAGATGAAATTTATCATAAAATAATTTTTTTGTACTAATATCTATAAATAAACATACATATTATCAAAAATAAAATTTATAACAAAACTATATTATGAAATGTTGGGCTATAAATATTTACTATTGAATGTTTTTCTGACGACTCGGTGTTATCTTTGAATAGACAAAATACATTTGATCAAAATACTAATTTACCTGCTTTATGTTTACTAACCATGGGATGAAGAATTACCTTTGAGTAAATCCTGAAGTTCTAATAATAAGTAAACATCAATTTATCGATTTAGTTTTCTATAATATGCATTCTAACAATAGTAAGAAAAAATGACTATTTTATGCATGATATATATATATATATATATATTATATAATGAATCATTCTAGTTTGACCACTTTGGTAATAACAAACAATATACTTTGATCAGTAAAGTTCAATTATATATAATCATATATATTTTCAATCATTCTAATTTGGCCACTTTGAAGAAAACAAACTATATACTATTTATGCTCACAAGGCACCGTATCAAAATGTCCAAGGTCATCAGTTTTTATTACAGAATGGGCATCAGCATTACAAACAATAATCTAACCCTAAGCTATTAACTAGAGTAAATTATTGTTGTAAAAAAATGACCCCTTACTCCGACTAATAGGCTGATTAATTGTTGACAGTGATCCAAACCATTACAAATTGTCCGTTTTTTTTGTTTATATTAGATGGTCATTTTTGTTGTTATTTTTTTAGACGGGTTATTTTTTCACCCACTACCGATCCCATACTTCCTCCGATAAACTCAAAATCCATAACCTCAAGTGCTATTGTCTTGTCTTATCTAAATATTTTTAAATGACAATTTCATTAAATTTGATTAATTTACAATGAAACTAAGTCATAAGTTTAGTTGATAAATTTGATGAATTAAATTCATCAATTTTAATAATTACAAGTAAATGCATATAAATTTAGTGAAAATGCAAAATTATCCCTAAAAATTTGATTAATCGGCCGTTGATCACTTGACTATATTCCATCTGTCTATGATCGCATACAACACTAGAGTAAACACTAGAGTAAACAAGAAGAATATGCATAGCAGAGTTTGTCAGAGAGAAGCATCTTCTTCTACAATCTTGTGTCCAGTGGATGGCTTAATGGAGGTCTCCATTTGATTGTTAATGGGGCTTAATTGAGGATTTCCAATGATTAATTTGGAACTTACATAGGCTCGGTTTATAATTGAGGATTACGAGCCTTTTTGGGCCTAATTTAGTATTTGCTAGGAAATTAAATGTAGTATTACGTAGTTATTAATTAAACTGGCGATTTATGTCCTCCTTACATACCCAATAAATAGCAACCAATTTAAAAATAAATAATAAAAAAACAGAAATAAAGACAATATTCCAAATACAATCAAAGGATAACCTTGTTGAATTTAACTAAAGTACTTTTAGGTCGGAATAGGCCTGCTAAATGGAGCCCGTGGACAAACAGGCCGAGCAGTTACAGGGCCCAAAGTTCGGCCCAAACTCACTCCGCCTCTAGACTCTCAGTTTGGATGAATCTTTCGTCCTCTATTCGCCACCACTCTCAGTGCGCCTCTCTCTCGCGCGCCGGCGCCGCCTCTCCTCCGTCGCGCCGTATCTCCCCAGTCGCGTTTCTTGCCTCAGTTGCTCCGCCTCGCCTCAAGGTAATAAGGCCAACTTACTTTTGAGTTCGGACCTAGTAGACTAGTAGAGATAGTTTTGGTTTGCCTGCTGAGAATATGATGAAACCCCTTGAATTTAATACCTCTGTAATTGTATTCCTTGTAATTTAGAGTTTCATTCTAAATTTATACTAACTAGCGTTTATTTGCATAAATAGAATTATCATGAACTGATGCAATCAACTAAAGATGATAAGTTTGATTTATGATAAATTGATTGGTACCAGTCAATTGAATTATATCTGCAATCGGAGAAAGATACCATCTTTTGTACTTCCTACAAGGTGCACCCCTTCTATTAATGCACTTCTCTTCCTCCATCTGTCAGTAGTTCTTTTCAGATATACCCTCCAATGTTTGAAACTTTACCTTTTTCTTTTAACTTCTTTAGGAGCTCGACATGCTATCTAAGGCGCAATGCGCTTTCAACCTTGCATTGATATACACAAGGTGATTATTTTACTGTAATCAAATATCATTTGAAGTTTCTGTACCGAGTGAGGCTATGGTACTATGCATAGCGCATTTTGGTTCGTATTATGGATGCATATTTCCATTTTTAAAATTCAAATAGTTGATTCGTTCCGCTCGACATGATATTCATATGAAAATTTGCTTGGATGTCAAATTTTACATTTTTTAGAATTTTTCACTATTTTTTTAAGAGGTACAAAATCACCTGATCCAAAGCTGTACAAAACATCTAGATGTTCTTAAAACCGAAAATTTTCTTCATTTTAAGTCCAAAAAAGTTAGCAAACCATCGATTATACTAAAACATGGATTTGAACCATATAGAGTTAGGTCGGTTCGATCTTTTCGGTTTTTGAAAAATCTAAACCGAACCAAATATAAAAAACCGAAACAATTCTAAAGTTCAACCGAACCAATGCATTTAAACAATAAAAACCAAACCATTCAATCCAAACCTTTTCGATGCGATTGAAAACTAAAAAAAAAAGGGACCCAACAAACACCCGGGTGAATAAGCTTATCTGATTTAATATTGTACTTCTTAAGCAGTTCTAATTTGTTGCCAGTATTTGAAGTTTGGAAAGGAATGACAGCTCTATATTTTTGTGATTAGGTGGTTTGCATGTTGGAGGTGGGATAAACTTGGAGATTGCCATGAGTCATATACTGGATATAACTGTATAATTAATGTTATAGAAGGTATGCTGTCTTCTTTGTTGACTTTCATTAATGTCGACTTTCTTATGACATGACAGATTAGGTATAGATGAGGAGCTCGCCACCCTGCTTGGATCTCTTTCTCCAGTATGTAACCCACCTCTTTTCAAATATTTTGAATCCTAGACTTTTCTCGTTATCTTATTTGAAGTTGAGAAGAAAAATGTTGGTTTTCAGGACAAGATAATTGGATAAAAAGTTTGCACAGATATAAACATAAATTAGGTACTCTAGAAAATAAAATAGGAAAGCAAGGTATAAGAAATGCCTACAAGCAACACATTGTTCTTAACATAACAAATAACATTTTACAATAGATCCCTCTTCTGCTTCTATCTGGTACTTAATTATCTCCGAATTGAACAAGTATTTTCTGAAATTTGAAATTGTTGTTAGTCGAAAGCCCATGGGTTCTCCTTGCGAATTGCCTCTTCTTCTTCTGGTGTGAAGTCATTTTTGATATTGAACGTAGCCCGAATTTCTTCGGTTGTTTTCCCCTTTATCATGTCAGCGACGGCTTGTGTAGTGAGATTTAGCAGCCCGCTAATGTTGAGATAATTGGCTGCTAAAATGAGATCACAAAGCGTGTCGAGGTCAACATTGACGAACTCCTTGTCCCAGTCCTTGAGTTCCTTTTTATTAAAGGAGCTCCCATCCCCTGCTATTGTCTGAGTTTTTGATGCCTTTGCTTCCATCTCCGCTTTGTCGACATGCATCTGGCAATACTCGAGCACCATTGAAAGAATCTTGTGGTTGACGTTGGCTAATGGTATGTTGGTTATGACACAGTTGTCTTGGATCATGTCACGGATTATCTGAGACTCCTTCGCCACAACCTCCCTCACGTCAATCTGGACACCATCGGAGCTCGTAAGCGTAATCATATTCTCGAATATGGTATTGAGGAAGGCAAGGGAGGATTATGGAAATTTGATTGGAATTCTTTGTTTCCTGTTGAAGCTTATTAAGCTAGCAAGATATATAAGTATATATAGGAGAGGCTGATAATATAAATGGTACGTACCTCCTTATTTAGACTTTTCCTTAAGCCTTACTTTTATTATGATTACTAGTATGTTGTTTTTCCACTCACTAAAAATGGAGTTCCTAATATGAAGATGCATAACAAATTTGATTGGCTATTTTAGTTCGGTATTATGGATCCACAATTGGTACGATTTTTTTCTTAGCTGAGACAGCAAAAAAAATTGTACTAAATGAAGTCAGGAAAAAAATAATACAAAACCTGCATTTGCAAGTTAAAAATAATTTACAATTTTGATCTCTTACATGAAGATACAACATTCAATATATAAAATATGAGTCTAAATACAGAAGTTTCATGATGATGCCATAAATAAACCGAAGGTATTTGGTGAATTTTCTGTTGAAGAAGCTCCCCAGAGAGAGATAATTAAGAATCTAGCCTCTCTCCTAATTAATAATGTATGAATCTCAATATAAATTAGTTAATTTAGATCCGAAATTATAAAATATGTTCAAAGTCCTTTCAAAAAATTTAATTCTCCCCTTTTAAGTTTCCTTTCTCTCGAGAATTGACAGCATATATATAGTAATTACTGGGCCCGTTTTGGTTGTTAGCTTGTGCAAGCTCTTAATATTATCTCATGCTCTGACGGCCTTCTTTTGGACTAACTACTATGTAGTCTAAATTCTCACTGGGCCTTGATCCATCATATTTTGTGGGTTTGCTGTAATTATTTCTCAAAGCATACATTCAATTTAGAGAAGCAGTTTTGATTTTGAGATGATCTCTACATAAGTTGAGTTGATTTTGAAGCAGTTTTTAGATGTATGAAAACAGGATTAGTTATTTTAGGCAATGGTTAAATTATGTGTCATACTTCTTATAAATTTAATCTACAAGTTTTCAAGCTGCAGAAGTTTTGCTCAGTTATGTGTCATACAATTCTTATAAAAAATTCATTAAAATTATTATTTATTCATAAGCTTGATCATGTTTTGGGGATCGATAATATATACGTCAAATTTGTGTTAGTTTAAATAAAAATGACAATATAATTAGATGGACTCACTAGTCAAATAAAAATGACAATTGCTTATATATACTAAAAGTATCAAATAAAAATGAGAATTGAAATAATTACACCAGTCAAATGAAAATGACAATTAAAATAATAACATTTACTCGCCGGTCAAACAAAAATGACAATTGAAAAGAAAAATGACAGATTAGGTATAGATGAGGAGCTCGTCACTGCTTGGATCTCTTTCTCCAGTATGTAACACATCTCTTTTCAAATATTTTGAATCCTTGACTATTCTCGTATCTTATTTAAAGTTGAGAAGAAAAATGTTAGTTTTTTGGTGGAATTACACTTTCTTAGAAGACCAATAGTTTGTTATTTATTATGATAATTTTTTTTAGGAAAGTAGGCTTCTCCTAAATAGTTTGTTATTGAAATATGGTAAAATGATATTTGGTTTCTTTGGCAAGACACATGTTATGCTCTACTGGATTTACAAATAACACCAAGCATTAGTCATATTTGTAATCACCTTTTTGCAGTTTTTTTCTGTTGAAATCAATGCTCAATTGGCCAAATCAACTAAAATAAACTTTATTTTTCATATCGAATCAAATGAATATTTTCAAAAATTAGCTTCTAGTTAGTTTTTGTTTTACCTGTTGCATTCTGTTTACTTTGTGCTTACATAATAAAAAAGGTCTTGTCAGCAAATAATGTTATTAAAAAATATGTTGGGTATCATAATGATAAATGTTGCATATTGTTTGCAAATACCTAATTTTGTAACTGGTATTGTAGATTCCGGTAACTTATGTTGGAGGTGTATCAAAAATGGAAGACCTCGAGAGAATAAAGACAGCTGGTAGGGGCCGAGTTGATGTCACAGTTGGTAGCTCTCTCGACAGATTTGGGGGTGACCTATCCTATCAGGAGGTTGTGGCATGGCATGATGAGCAAATCATCATGGTTAATATATAGCATTAATGCCTTTGTCGGCAGCAAAATTTTAGTTGAATTTGTTTTTTTTCTTGATCAAATTATTTATATAATGGAGAGTAATAAATTAATGATGATTAGAGAAATGCATTTGTACAAAAGGTCAACAACTAGTGGTATACTATCTTGTTTTGGGTAATAAATTGATGTAGTAGAAAAGTAAATATAGGGTGTTCTTAAGCTCATCAAATCTTTGGTGAGCTTAACACCAAAACCTAATGTTCTGGCTTCAAATGACAAATTATTCAAATCATTAAAATCAATCTATCTTTGGCGACCATATACCAATACTTGACCAAATAGTCCACAAGAAACCAACAACAACAAACAATCAAGCACATAAAATTAAAAAGAGAAACAAGATTTTACGTGGAAATCCTTTCGGGAGAAAACCACGGGAACACGACACAAAATCACTATAGCAAAGAGTTTTACAATACAAGGAGATTATTAAGCCAATAACACTCTTTCTCACACTCTCTCACAATTTCATAAATTAATCTATGAGATTATCTAATATATTTAGGTGAATTATACATGAGATAAAACCAAAGAAAATAACTTGAAGAGGATCCTTCTTTTTTAACAAAGAAGAGAGCAGCTTCAGAGATGAGACCCTTCTATTCATGATTTTGACTTTTAATCAATTGAAGAGTGTACAGTGGTGGTTTGGAGATGATCTCTGCCACAAACAACCAAAATGGGCTACGACCCAATTTCTTTTCTTTTTCATATTATAACACCCATAATATATATCCTCTCAAGTTTGACTATGGTACTCTATAGAGTAAAATGTGTTTGTACTCTACACTATATTTTCATTTTAAAAATCCAAACATCCGATCCGAACCGTTCAACATGTTCTTCATATTGAAATGTGCTTGGAGACCAAATTTTACATTTTTGGAATTTTTTTTTACTATTTATTAAGCCACTTTGAAAATCGCAGATCCGCTGTGAACAGTAAAAACAGTAAAAATTTCTGGACCATCGGATCTGCGATTTTCAAAGTGGCTTAATAAATAGTAAAAAAATTCCAAAAAATGTAAAATTTGGTCTCCAAGCACATTTCAATATGAAGAACATGTTGAACGGTTCGGATCGGATGTTTGGATTTTTAAAATGAAAATATAGTGTTATAGAGTAAAAACTTGTTTTACTCTATAGAGTACCATAGCCCAATTCTATCCTATCAAGAACACTATCGACCATTTGAAAATAAGTATACCTCCACTTTACTTTCAATAGTATGATGAAAAACACTAGTAGAAATCCTGCCACAAACCCAATCTCGATGAACAAATAAAACCAATTGTCTCCATCATCGGTAATTTTTGAATTGGAATCATTTTTACCATCACTATGAGGAAATATCACGCTGCTAGTACAATTTGTCTCTGGTGGGGGTCCACATAGGCATGTATTGCCACTAGTGGGGTTCCACATAGTACAATTTATCTGCAACTGATGCCCATTTGGAATGCTCCCAGATAGATAGTGGGACAAGTTTAGATTAAATAAACCAGCAAGAACAACTATCTCCTGAGGTATTTCACCAGTTAGATTATTGTTTGACAAATCCATACTCTTCAAAAATATAAATCCATGATAATCATACTCAAGGATCAACCCTTTGGTAATTGCAATTACACTCGCTTCATAAAATTTATTTTCCAACAAGAACAATTGACTCATCGAAGTAAGATTATCCAGACCTATTGGTAGCGATCCAGAAAGGCAGTTATTGGAAATATCTATGAATAGTAGATGATTGAGTTGTGTCAATTTCGATGGGATATTACCGGAAAATAAATTGGACTGCAAACTTAGAATTTGCAACTCCTGAAAGCTTTCTCCTACCCAATCTGGTATTATCCCATGAAAATTATTTTCTCCAAGATCAAGCAGTAGTAATCCACTACAAAATTGCAAATCAAATGGAAACTCTCCAGTTAAACTGTTGTTTGCAAGCTGAAGCACTTCTAGTGTGATTGAACAACTCAAAGAGCTGGGCACAACTCCGGAGAGCCTATTATTTGCAAGATTTACTTTGAAACTGATGTTAGACCAGCAAGGAGGAAGATGCCCTGATAAATTATTACTCGAGAGATCAAGACTAAACAAACTAGTTAATCCGCAAGGAAACAACTCTACAATTTCTATAGTGTTATTGTTCGAGACGGTTGGTTTATTCTTATATGCTGACTTACGGTTTTTACGCAATTGTCCCAACAAGGAATTATTGGAAAGATCAAGTTCCATCAAACTTGTAGGAAGAAATGGTATATTTCCCTCAAGCCGGTTATTACTCAAATCCATAGACACGAGTTTGGTCATGTGTACCAAGCTGGCTGGTAACTTTCCTCTAAGTAAGTTTCTTGATAAATAAAGGCTACTAAGTGAAGATAAACTCCAAAACCAATCAGGTATACTATCATCAATTCCAGTGTCTCCCAGTTCTAGATCATTAATTTCTACTTGTCTTCGGAGCCAAGAGGGAAATTTTGGCCCTAGTTTGCATGAATTCAACCAGATACTTTTCAGTTGAAAAGAAGGGTTCCAATCACTATCAACTAAAATCGTTATGTTGTTATATGCGAGGTATAAATGTTTTAGTTTTAACAAACTAGTTAGATGAGTTTCTGATAGTAGTCCTGTGAGTGAGGTACCACGAAGATCAAGATAGACAAGATTTGTTAAATTTCCAATATCAATTGGTATTATACCACTTAGGTTATTATCGCCAAGGTCAAGATGAGTTACACTTGTCAAGCCCGTTATCCACCCCGTCAAAGTTCCAGATAAGTTAGTTGATGAAAGATCTAAATACTCCAAATTCCCCGACGTGTAATTTGACAACTTGCCCAAAAATAACTCTCTAATATCTCCTTCTATATTGTTGCCAGATAAAGATAAGTCAGTTAATTTTGTTAGACCATGTAATGGTGGTACCATGCCAACAAGTGAATTATAATTGAGTGTAAGTATGCTTAGAGAAGTTAGATTTCCCAGAGTAGCAGGATATGGCCCCACTAGTTTACAAGCTTCGAGAATTAGAACATTTAAACTATGTAAACTGCCCACCCAATTGGGTATGGTGGTATTGAAGCTTTGTTTAGAAAGATGAAGCACTTTGAGGGAAGTGAAGTTCACGAAAGGAATTGATTGTGGAATATGGGTTAGATTATTTTCGGACAAAACTAACACTTCAAGTGATGATAGTTTGTTCAAAGTTTCCACCCAATCATTTGAATCTTTAAAATCAACTCCTGACATTTCCATATGCTTTAGATTCCTCAGATTAGGTAACCACCATGTATCGGTGTTCAACATAAAACCAAAAAATGGGTACCAATAATTGCTAAGATCTAAGTACATTAATCTAGAAAGGTTCCCAAGTTGAGGAGGTATCATTCCTGATAAGCCCGTATTAGACAAGTTGAGATACTTTAAGTTTCTAAACGAGCCGATAAATTCTGGAAATTTACTCCTACTAAAATTATTGAAGCTGAGATCCAAGTATTTCAGATCACTAAGAAATATCAAAGATGGGCTAATCTTGCCTACCAGACTATGGTCGATAATCCAATCAAAGTAGTAATTTTCTAGATTATAAGGGTTGGCATTTCGAAGGTTTAGTTTGACAACATGACCTGTTTGATTGTTGCAACAGATTCCTACCCAGTTGCAGCATTTTTCGCCACTCCATGAAGCCAAACGGCTGCTTGTATCATTGACACCAGCTTTGAATTCTAGCAGTGCATCTCTCTCATACTCAATACAACAGTTTGCCAAAAAGGCTTGAATGAATAAGAGGAGGAGGAAATTGAGTGAGGAATAGTGCATCTTTAGTTAATGTGAGAAGCTCTCAATGGTTCAGGAAAATCTTCCGGTTGCACCTACTTATACAAGTAGCTAGTTGTTGTTGGTGCGATGATATATATCCTGAGATTAAATATGCAAGGTACAGACACACAAGGATACGTCAACTCTTTGAGGTACTACGGCAGTACTACGGCACAACAATTCGTGATACATATAGCTCTAAGAAAGTGTTAACATACGTATATTTTTGTTAAATCATTTAGCCCTCCAACTTTTTATAAGATTAAATTTGACTGGAGGCGAGACTTATGCTTACTAGTAATATATATCCAGTGCAATATTCTACAAGATTTATTGAGAATGTAAATGTTAACTTAATAAAAAGCACTAATCCGACTGTTATATTATTAAATCGATCTTTGATGAGTTTTTTTTAACGGAACGGAAGGAATAAATTAAAGTCGAATGTTTTGATAAATAAAATTACATATATGGTACTAGTCATATATTAATGGTACTTCATCAGAAATTATACTTTTATTTCAAATGATATACATGCACAAATAATTTGCAACTTAATACTTTTGATTTGTTGGTCATGGCTTACACTATTAATCAATCAAAAATTCAAAAAAGAAATTAATTAAAGCAGTGTTTTCACGGCAATGTAATATTGAATCCCGCGTAAAACATACAAACAAACGTTTATCATCAAATTTCTTCTACAAATTTGGAATGTAATTGATGAAGTATTATCATTTTGACCAGAGACTTCAATTGCTGAATTTTCCATTGGAAAACCTCCTCTTGATTGTCCGATCGACAACCGCATAAATTTGTTCAAGTGATGGATTGACTGCAGTACTCTGACTAATGACAATTGCACATGAAAGCTACACGTTCCTGATCGAAGCTTTATTTAGTGAAACATCCTGTAGGAAAAATAAGTGTTTAAATATCAAAAGTTACTATGATAAATAAAGCTTTAATTCATTTTGGAAATTTTTAGTGTCAATATATTCTACAAAAATATACGTGACATTTGGCTCATCCGACAGATCGAGATGATTGTAATTATTAGTAATAAATTTATTAGACAATCATGTCAATCGTCGACAAAATGATTACAAAATTTTCTATTTTTGCAAGGTTCTAAATATTATAACGGCGCCATAGTGGGGAGATAAAAAAAAAACTATTGCGAATAGCGCAGCTATAGCGGAAGCTATCATACATAACTTTTTTTTTTCAAAATCAATAGTCTATATTTCTACTAATTATCAACATGATCAATATATATTGAATAATTGGGGTAACAACTAAAATGACACCTAATTTAAGTCTATATTTTTTTCAATCATGCAAATAAGAAGAAGAAAAAAAGATATACTAAGTAACATTATTTAATAGTTCATATTTCATAATATTACATATTATAATAGACGAAGAGTAATTAATTTTATAAGTGAAATGAAGTTAGTATACCTATTTGAATATTTTATATATTATAATAATTAAAATCAGTTTTCAATGAAATGAACAGCGATAATTTTATAAGTGAATACTAAACGAAGAGCAAACAAAAGAAAGAATTAATATTTGATTATTTTCTGATATAGAATGAGACACTAAATCACAAATAGGAACAAAAAAACATAGTTTGGTTTAGCATATATACTTATTATAGCATATTATGTAGCATCAGAAATTAGAACAGAAGTACATAAACCCATGTAAATCGAAAAAAAGGCCCATGTAGCATAGTGGTAGCAATAGCACATACGTAGCGGTAATAGCAGCCAGTTATTACAGCTATAGCTGTCGTAGCTGAAATAACACACTTTTATCTCATAGCATAGCTTTTAAATTTCAAAAAAACAATAGCTAGCTATAGTGTAGCTATAGCTAGCTAGTTAGAACACTGATTTTTTGTGAAATAGCAGACAAAGTGGCTACTAAAATTTCATTAAACAAAGAAAAACATGTACAAGGCGAATTTTGCCGGATGGTTAATTATATGATAATTTCTTTTTACATTTGATTATTATCTCATTAAAATTAAGCATTATAACTACTGATTATGTACAAAAATTATGTGGTTTGGTTTCCTTGGAAAATTCTTTTCGGAAGAGATTGGATATGGAATGAGCGCTATATATCATTTTCACATGGGGCCAAAGATGTTGATTAATGTGGTCGGATTGAGGCACCTCTAGAATTAATGTGTCTTTATACCACAAATTTTATTTTACCATTCAGACAAATTAAAAATATCACGATTTGATTAGAATTCTATTTTTGACACAGACGTCGCAACGTGAAATTACGGTTATAAATTGGGTGGCTGCAACTTCACCGTGCGTCCATCTTTTTTTTTCTCCAACTCGATCACATCAATCAACGTGGAAACTAGAAATTGGATGAGCTCCACATTTTTTTTGGGCCAATCAGATTTAATCAAACCATTTGAAAGTTAATGAAAAAAAAATTAGTGGACACAATATGAAGCTGCAGCCATTCAATTTTTGACGGCAATTTCACATTACGCCTGTATTAAAAATTATTTAAAATGGAATTTTCCAGAATTCGTAGCTTTTTTGTTTATCATTTTTTAAATGGTAAAAATAAAATTTCGGGATATTAGTCTTCTATCGAGTAGACGGCAAAGATAGCTTTTAATTGTAGGTAGTGAATTATATATCTTTGTTATATTTGAGGGTATGACAATTGCTTATATATATAAAGCATCAAATAAAAATGAGAATTAAAATTATTACACCAGCAAATAAAAACGAAAATTAAAATAATTCCATTTACTCACCAGTCAAACGAAAATGACAATTGAAATAATAGCATGGACTCACCGGTCACTACGCAGACCTGCAAGGTTCACTGTTGCACACTCCATACTACCCATATGCATTTGACATGATAAAAAAAAAAAAAAAGGTTTGAATCCTACAGACTAAAAAAAAAAGGATCTAATTAATACCCTGAAAAGTTATGAAATTTCGATTTATAAGAAACGGGATAGAAATTCCCATCAGCCGGACAAGATAAACTATCCCGTTCATATAATCTTAACCATAACTACTGCAAAATCACTAATTAACAAAATAGAAAATAAAAATAACAAACGGTACAAACCATCCCGTTCAGACCCACTCAATATATATAGAGAGAGAGAGAGCCGGGCTATTGTGCTTCATGAAGTAAAATAAGTTTTTACTACATGACACTATATTTTTATTTTGAAAATCCAAATAACTGATCCGAACTACTTAACATGATCTACATATTAAAATGTGCTTGGAGACCAAATTTTATATTTTTTTTGGAATTTGTTAACTATTAATTAAGCCACTTTGACAATTGCTGATCCATTGGTCCAGAATTTTTTACTATTTTTTATTGTTCACAGTGGATCAGTGATTTTCAAAGTGGCTTAATAAATAGTAAAATAATTCTAAAAAATGTAAAATTTGGTCTCCAAGCACATTTCAATATAGAGAACATGTTGGAAGTTTCGAATCGGCTATTTGAACTTTGAAAATAAGGATATAGCGAGAAGTACAAACATGATTTGCTCCATGGCTCACTCTAGTCAACCTCTATATATATTCCTGATAGAATAGTTTGTACCGTCCAAGTTTTAAACTAAACTTGAAAGCTGGATTGATACAATGAATTATCTCGAGTTTGGCTAATATGTGTTCACAAGTTCTCTTTGAGCTCGGTCAAACCTTTAATTTCATAATTACCAAATCTGTTTAAGTCGGACTATCACAAAATTATAAAAATTGGAGTACTTTTCATAAAAGATGAACATGTGGAAGAATCAATAGTCTACATCACAGGAGATTTATTGGTTCATTTGTTGCATGATCAACTGGATGAAAATCAACTGTTCCTTTTATTCAATTTGGTTTGTTGGTCAATCTTATACAAATTGAACTCCAAATTATTTTACAATAGACGAGCATAAGTGGCTTGTGAACGAAATCTTTAGTAGTGCATAGCATAGATTTTGAAAAAACATGGACAGTACGAACTATTCCGTTAAGGATTTTTCTTTTTTTGTACAAGGGTCTGGACAGGATGGTTTGTACCGTTTGGTTTTTTTTTCTTTTTTCTATTTCATTAATTAGCGATTTTGCGGTAGTTATGATTAAGATTATATGAACGGAAATTTCTATCCTGTTCTTCCCATAAATCGAGATTTTATAAAAACTTACCCCTATTTTGATATTTTTTTATTAATAAAAAAATCGGGAGAAAACAATGAAGAAATTAGGTGTCCCCCAGACAGCAAGCTTCAAATTTGATTCAGTGGGGGTGGTTCGGTCTTTCCAGCACTCTTCGAGTTTCGGACCCACCTAGAAATTTGTCCATTTAAATTTCAATTTACTTAATTTTTTTTTAAAGCCTTGGTTATCAATATAATATAAGTTATACTTATATCTGGTTACAAAATCAAATGACTCACTTAATATAATCGACTTAATTTTGATGGAAATTAAGTTCATATCTATAGGTAACAGCTAGCTTACTGTAGCTTATCGGTTGAGTATATATAAAAGGAACAATACAATGAGTACAGTGAAGTAACTATATATATATATAGAACCATACCATCCATTTGCGATTACCTAAATCAATTAATTTATAAACAATATTGATGAAGTTGTAATTAAGATGGTCTACAATAGCACGCACGCCTTAAAAAGAAAAATAGTAGACTAATTAAAAAAGTACTGTGACACAAGGGTACGTCAACTCTTTGAGGTACTAATAAGTAGGACTGTCCAAAAAGCTCGTAGCTCGTGGCTCGCTCGTGACTCACATCTAGCTCGATCGGTAACAGCTCGTTCAATAGTGGACCGAGCTGTTAACGAGCTGGCTCGCTAACAACTCGGGCCAAAATTAACGAGCTGAGCTAAGGCCTTAGCTCGCTCGCCAGCTCAGGAGCTAGCTCGGCTAAGCATCAATTTGTGAATTTGTATGAATTTGTGTGTATTTTATATTGTCAAGCTTGGTCCAGCTCGGTTCAGCTCGGTCCAGCTCGGTCAAAAAAAGTTTGTAAAATTTATTTTCTTCTTAAAACAAGGTCCAACTAAACCCAGTGAGCCAGCTCATGGCTCGTGAGCTGACTCGCGAGTTGGCTCGTCACGAGTTTGAGCTGAGATTTTAGCTCGTGAGCTATTAACGAGCTGGATCGCTAACAGCTCGGTCCAGAATTAACGAGCTGAGCTAAGGCCCAGCTCGGTCCGAGCCAGCTCATTTACAGCCCTACTAATAAGACAGTTCTCCGACAACAATTCGTGATACATATAACTCTAAGAAAGTGTTAACACATGTAAATATTTTTATTAAATCATGTAGCCATCCAACTTTTTAATTATAAGATTAAATTTGACTGGAGGCGAGCCTCATGCTTACTAATAATCCAATGCAATGTTCTACAAGATTTATTTCGAGAATACAAATGTTAACTTAATAAAAAGCACTTATCCGACTGTTATATTATTTAATCTTTGATGAGTTTTTTTTTATAGATTGTTTTTGTATGGAGCGGAAGGAATAAATTAAAGTGGAATGCTTTTATAAATAAAATTCTATGGTACTAGCTAGTCATATAAATTGTACTTCATCAGTAATTATAGATACTTTTGTTTCAAATGATATACATGCACAAATAATTTGCAACTTAATACTTTTGATGTGTTGGTAATGTCTTACATTATTAATTAATCAAAATAGAAAGGCAGTGTTTTCACGGCAATGTAATTAATCAATCTTGCGTAATACATACAAAATTACAAACAACTGTTATCAAATTTCTTCTACAAATTTGGAATGTAATTGATAAAGTATTTATCATTTTGACTAGAGACTTCAATTACTGAATTTTCCATAGTGAAACATCCTCTTGATTGTCCGACAACCACATAAATTTTCCACATGAATTGACTGCAGTACTATGACGTCTAATGACAATTGCAGATGAAAGCTACACGTTTCTTGAAGCTTTGATTAGTAAAATATCCTGTAGGAAAAATAAGTGTTTGAATATCATAATTTACTAATATAACTAAAGCTTTTCTATTGGAAAATTTTGGTGTCATTTCAACAAAAATATAAACACTTTATTTCGCTTCAATTCGGAGCAGGAGTATGTGGCGCTAAGCATTTGACATTCTGTGTTGTTAGCATCAAACTAAGTAACTTTATCCTTCTACATGAAATCTACAAAGATTGCACCAGTTGGCAGCATTGGTGCGGGGTGCACAAACTCATGTAGCAGCCACACGTACTCAGAGAACAAAAATGGGCAAAAATCATAGAAATTTGATGCTAGGCGCGCAGGGATATATTTGACCGATTTATTTATTAATAGAAAATAAATAATAAAATATCACAACAGGGTTAGGATTTGGTGAAATTTCAAAATATAAGAAGAAACGGGATAGTTTATGTCCAGCTAATCGTGTCTCTAACTATGCAAACTTGCTAATTTAAAAAAAATCTTGGACAGAATAATTCATATCGTCCAATACTATTCATTGTTTTTTTTAGGGTTAGAAGAAGAAAAAAAATATATACACAGTACTGGACGGTATCGATGGACTATCCTATCCTATCCAGGATCTTTTTTTTTTTTTTAACGATTTTGTGTTATTAGTGATGAAATTAGCTAGACAGGTTGATTTATTCCATCCAGCAGACGGTATAAACCACCCCATTATTCTTGTATTTTGAAATTTTCTAAAAACCTACTTCTATTTCGATATATTTTTTTTCTATTAAAAAAAATCGGTTTTGATCGATGCTAAGGTTATCATCTCTTGACTTGTCGCCATGATGATCAAGATGCAGACATTTAATTCTATGCATGAATGAGGATATAGTTACATAGTTTTATGATCAATGATGCAGACATTTAATTTCGATAAGATTGCAATCTTGTGTATATTTTTAGGAAAAATATACATGACATTTGGCTCATCCAACAGATCAGATGATTTTATCAGTAATAAATTCATTAGACAATCATGTCAATCGTCAACAAAATAATTACAAAATTTTCTATTTTTTATGAAATAGCAGGCAAAGTGCCTACAAAAATTTCATTAATCAAAGAAAAACATTTATAGGCGAAACTGCCGGATGGTTATATGATCATCTCTTTTTACATTTGATTATTATCTATATATATGTGGCTCAAAATGAGATTACATCGTTGTGGAAGAGATTGGATATGGAATGAGCGCCATATATCATTTTCACGAGGGGCCCCAAGAGGTTGATTAATGTGTGGTCGGTCCGAGCAGAGTTAGCTTGAGTCAAGGGTAATTTGAATTCAATTTACGAAAATAGCAAGCTAGTTAAGTTGACTCGAATTGAAAAGTCTAGCACTATCAATTTTAAAGTGTTGAACTATTGAATTTTAAGAACCGATTTCCTTTTTAATACCACTGTCAAGAAAATAAAAAAAAAAAAACACAAATTATGGAGAATTCGAAAAATACCAGGATTTCCAATTCAAAGTGCGGCACCATTCAGTGGCGTTTTTTTTTTTTTTTTTTTTTTGAAATGGTATTAATTAAAATTTCGGTTTTAAGGAACTTAGAGTTGAAAGACTGTTTGATGCTATCTTTTGTATTATCATTTAAGTTTTGTTTGCCCGTGTAATCACTATTTCACAAGTACAAACATAGTTGTGTACATACATAAAAAATATACAAAAAGTGCAAACTCGTATTGCTCATATGGGACGCAGGTACTTAACCATGTCTAAGTTATAATGAGAGAGCGGAGTCTAATTCGAACTCAATTTGTGAGTTAAACGAGTTACTCAACTCGAGCTAGAATAATTCGAGTTTTTTACAAATGAGTTGTTAGCGAGTTCGTTTGTGAGCTGAATTTGAACGGCTCACGAGCAACGAGCTTTTTTTACAGCATAGAGACATTATATATATACTAGTATTGTGTCCGTGCGTTGCAACGGTAATATATTATAAGAAAATAATATTTTGATATAAAATATCATGTTTTAAAAAGAACTATGGCACAAGCCCAATTCGATACAACAACACATTCATCATTGTTCCTCTTTTGCTTCCTCAAACCAATTCACAAATGGTTCCGGTGCCTTCTGTGAAGGATTGCCTACACATTTAAATCATTGGAAACTAGTTATCACTGGTTTTCTCAGTTTATTATTTCAAAACAAAATTTTCACTATGCTGAAGTATTTAGTTACACCATCAAGAATAACCAAATAATTGCAATTTATTAAACCGCATCAGGTACAATATGTAACCCAATAATTAAATTGAAATGCAAAAATGTCACAAAAACAACAATTTATATGCAAATTAGTAAATAACTAATTGTTTCACCAGTGGTAACTAAAAAAATGATTACCTGCCCAACCGAACTATGCTCTAGTTTAGTTCTTCTATATAATTGAGATATTCGACTACAAATTAAATCATTATATGCATATAAAAACTAATTAAAGCATTGCCAAATGCACAAATCCACACTTTAATTCTCAACAAACAGGTCGACCAGACCCACTTCTTTGGAAATTTAGATTTAGTGAAGTAACCCAATCTTTGGGTTTTGGATCGAGACTGTCTCATTCGAATCTGTCACTCAGAATCGTCTCGAAATTCAAATTTGTTCTCGAAATGTGTGCGCTCCAGTTCGGATGAATTGTCCGGACCCCTTCTTTGGACACTCGTTAAAATTTCTCAAATCCATATAGCCCTATAGGGTCCGACCAAATCAAAGCCTATAACTTTTCACTTATTATACAAAAATATAACTCAATAAAATGAATGGATAATAGCTAATAACTAAACTATATAAAATGATGGAGAAAAAATGCAAACAAGATAGAGAACAAGAGAATGCATCATAAAATTATTTGCTCAAACTTTGCATGTTCACAAATAAAGATCCAGATGTCTGGCAAACTGCAACTAAAACCTGATAATAGGAACCAAAACTCAACTGTATCGATCTACGCTTACTAAAATAAATTTATGCCAAAGCATGGTTCAATTACTAAATGTAAGCTCCATAATCAAATCACAAAGGAACTCCTACCTGACGAAGGGCGACATTAAAAATCTGTTGTTGGTTCTTGCCAGACCATTGGAGAAATGAAACAAAGGAAAAAGAGAAATAAGAAGAAATAATAAAATAAGGAAATAAGGAAATAAAGATAGCTGGAGAGGAGAAATAAGGAAACTGAGAAATTGATTTTCTCTCCAATTTTGTTCCCTATTCAATTTTAATTGTAATATATCGTGTGGCAGTACGTATGGTGAGTATGTTTTAAACTAAATTTAGACTTCTACACATAAAAACAAAGCATTTAATCAAAAGAAGATATATTATGTGATTGGAGGGCTGATATTAAATCCGAAAATTCATCTATAAATCTCAGCCGTTGGCAGATCAGGACAACTACGTGCATTATATAAGAATGGAGATATATAGTTTTTTTTAAAGCATAGAGACATTATATATATATATATATATATATATAGTTTTTTTTAAAGCATAGAGACATTATATATTTTCTTTTATTTGAGGGCATGACAAGATTAAAATCAGAATATAATATAAACTAATGTGTAAAGAAAGAAAAGACAAAATTGAGGACATTAAAAATTAGCAAAATAAAGTAGCTATATTAAGATAAGTTCGGATCGAATTATCGAAAAATGAGAACAGGAGCAGGAGCACCCAAGGAGGCGATTCCTGGAGCAACCCACGGAGCCTGGCAAATGGTTCAACGGAGGCGCCGATACCCGGATCATTGGAAACAACCCTTCAGCAACTCCTCGGCCAAGGCGAAGCCCTTCATCCCCTTTGCTAAACCTCTTCCCAGGTCCTATGCCCAAGCAGTTGCGTCCCGCCCACCCACCTCACCGCACCTAGCTCCTACCCCTCAGCCACCACAACGCCCAGCCCCATCCCACCAGTCAGCTCCCGCCCAGCCTAAACCAGCCACCAAACCACCTCCGCTCCAGATTCCGCCCCCCCCCCCCCCCCCCCAACATCAGCTGAAGGCCCCCCACACCTACTACACCTCTCCACACAGCCCCACTGCACTTCGCTTCCCGCCATCAATGGCTTTCCAGGAATGGAAAGATCGATGCTTCCGTTGCTGCAGGGTTGGCCACACACAAGCCATGTGCCGCAACCCCATGAAGTGTGGAAGATGTTGGAAGGATGGCCATCCGGGCACACGTTGCTTAACCCGTTCTAAGGCGCCAGGGGAAATCTTGAACCACAAGGTACCCACTCAAAAGGTATCGGCAGAGCCATCATTTGATAAGCTACTGGTAGGTCCTCTGCCGCATGGTTGGCCTGACATGCCCGAGGTCTGACCAGAGGTGGTCACCTGTTTTCTAGACAAAGATGATGAATATGACCAAGAGATTACCCACCTCCGGCAAGGTGTGGTAGTTCAGGCCCTTCAATGGGAAGGGGATCTCTTGGCAGATAGGGTGGCTGAATTTGCCCTTGCAACATAACTGGTGAAGATGGAAGAGATAACGGTGGCCTCCCTGTCAAGCTCATCCTGCCTTATCCACTTGCCACCGGCATTGGCCCCTGACACGTTCCTCAGGGCCATCCCATCTAGAATCTGGGATTTGGGCCTTGATTTCCAACCTTGGAGCCCCTACGCTGGTGCTTCAGAGGTCATACCGGAATTCAAGGTGGTGTTGGAACTACGGGACCTACCTATCAGATTATGGAGAGAACGCAACATTATCCGGCTGGTTAGTTCCTTTGGTCTTTTCCTTGGCACTATATCGCCACCGCACACGGCAGACTACTCCGCTTGGTCAGTGGTGGTGGCCACTGATAAGCTGGAACGTATACCAAGCAAGGTGGAGGTCATAATCGGTGGCCTGCGCTCGTGGGTCCGCGTCCTGCCGATCAAGTGGTCTCAGAGGCCAATCTATAGTGCCGAGGATATGCCGGCACGGCCACCGGTGTTCAGGCGACAGATCCCTCTCTCCCCCAACCGACATGTGGGATCGCCGACATCATCGGAGGAAAAGATGATTGAAGATGACGAGGATATGGTTCAGATTCCAAGACGGGTGATGCTACAAATGCGGGAGGTCCGGCAGCTTCAAACCCTACCTCAGGATGTTCGGGACTATCTCCAAGGACTTCCGGTGACAGAGGATGACGAACCCTACCAGCCATTGGGCCTTTCGCTACAGGGGCCGGCCGCAGGAGATCCGAGCTCCAATAATCCAAACGGATGCGGTACTGGGCTTCTGACGCTGGGTCAGGATCCCCAGGCTGATTCTGTGCTGCTGACCCCAACCCAGGGGCAGATACGCATCCTTCAGAGAAATATTGATGTGGTGGGTTCTCCTCAAAGCCTTCAACCCACCACACAGGGGTTACAACGGGAGCGGACACCTCCGATCCTACCATCGCTGATTGAGGGGGCAGGAATTATTCCTTTAGAAGCTTCCAATGCTATCACCCTGTCGGCTAGTAGTGAGCTGGCGCCCATCTGCCGAGGAGACCCAAGACTGTCCGCCACGTGTCCGCAGCCCAACATCTCAGACCCGGAGTTTCAGCCTACACAGGATGGGCCTCAAGACAATGGGCCAAACCATTATGGGTTACGAAGTACCACTAAGAGAAAAACAATTCTAGATGGAGCTGGGCTTTCAAAAAGGAATAGTGTGGGCACCGAAGAATTCGACACAGACATTGAAATGGGCTTGGATGGATTTTTACAAATCAAGGTGTCTGACTCTTACGCAGCTCAGCTGGCAGGGAATTGGGGCGTACTGCCTGAGGTGGTTAGGAGGGAGATCATTTGAGATAACCACGAGAGAAGTGCGGCAGCGCTACTTGATCCAATCGCCATCGTGCCTGCTCAGTCCACCGCGACGGAGGTCCAGTGCACACTACGGCAGGAGGGGATGGGCCCCGATACGGAGGTCTGAGGGGAATTTATCCCTTTTGAGTTGTTCGTCGTCTTTGTTTTCCAATAAATTTACACAAATTAAGAGTGCTAACATGGAATGTCAGAGGTTTAGGGGGAGATGAGAAGTGCAATGTGGCCAAAAACACAATTCGGGACTCCAGGTGCGATATTTGCTGCTTGCAGGAGACTAAGTGGAGTGTTAATGATCTGGTGTGCCATGCAAAGGTTCTACCTGGCTACTTTGACAGAAGTGGGGCGAGCCTGCTGGCTGTAGGGTCGCGAGGGGGTAGTCTCATTGCCTGGAAACGGTGCTATAGTCTCCTCAATTCGTGGACTACCCCGCATACTGTATCCGCCCTGTTGCGCCAGGAGATGACTGGAGGAATATTTCTCATCACCTCAGTATACGGACCTAGCGCGGATGATTCCGAGAATAAATTGAACTTTATCAAGGAGCTCCGTCGGCTGGCTGATTCCATTCACCACCCATGGATGCTATTAGGCGACTTCAACCTCACCCGATGGTTGACAGATCGGCCAGGAGACCTCCGAGGTATGTCACTAATGCAAGCTTTTAATGATCTTATCAGGGACTTGGCTATGGAAGATGTTCAATTGCAAAACAGAGCGTTCACTTGGTCCGACAAGCGGCCAACACCGAATTTCTCGAGAATTGACAGGGTGCTCATCACCTCGAAGTGGTCCCTACAGTTCCCGCTAATCACTTTGCAGGCGAGGGAGGTCATTGTCTCTGACCATTGCCCAATGATACTCAACTGCACACAACGGAGGAGAGTCAAGAAGGAACCGAGATGGGAGAACTTTTGGTTTGACTATGAGGAGGTTAAAGGCCTGGTCGCTCAGGTCTGGTCTGATGCGGAACAAAGGGGGTTAGCACATTTTTATAAGAAGTCTGAGGAGCTGTACAAGGTGCTGATTGGATGGCAGAAGGAAAGATTTGGCAAATTATCAGAGGGTATTGAGTTGGGAAAACAGGCAGTACTGTTGTATGATAAGCTAGAAGAAGTGAGGCCATTACATCAGGAGGAATTCAAATGGCGGCAACAGCTTAGAGAAATGGTGTTCGAACTAGCGAATATTCAAGAGAAAAAATGGCTTCAAAGATCTAGAGTTCATTGGCTTAAGGAGGGTGATAATAACACGAGGTATTTTCACAAATTTGCGTCATCACGGGCTGTTAAGAACACTATCACCCGTCTTGAGGTTGAGGGAAGAACTATCACCAGGCCAGCAGAGATTCTGAATGCATTTCACGACCACCTACAGGGGCAGTTGGGGTCAGCGGGTCAAACGGATCCGATACAGGCATCCAATCTGTACCTGGTTCTTGTGGACTTAGAGTATTTGGCGGCCCGCTTCACTGAGGACGAAATCCACAGTGCGGTTAAAGGGCTGGCTACTAACCGGGCCTCTGGGCCAGATGGGCTCAGCAATGAATTTCTGAGAAAATATTGGGATATTTTGAAGCCGGATTTTCTACAAATTTTTGAGCAGTTCTATCAGGGCCAGCTACAGCTAATGGGGGTGAATAGGGCAAAGGTGGTCATGCTTCCCAAGCTGATGGCTCCTGAAACAATCAAGGACTATAGGCCTATCAGCATAATAAACCTGGTGCCTAAGATCCTGTCTAAGGTGTTGTCCAATAGACTCAGTGGGGCCTTGCCGTTATTGATTTCTGACAAGCAGTCGGCATTCATGAAAGGAAGATTTATAGCAGAAAATTTCATCTCCACACGAGAGTTGCTACATCACGTGGTGCATACGAAGAAATCGGTAATTCTGGCTAAGGTGGACTTCAGCAAGGTGTTTGATTCCATACATTGGGGGTTCCTGTTTCATGTTTTGCGAGTTCGAGGTTTTCCAACACGTTGGATTAACTGGATCCGAATGTTGCTAGAGTCAGCCACTACCAAAATCACCATGAATGGAGAATCTACTGATTATTTCCAACACGCGAGAGGATTGCGACAAGGTGACCCCATCTCGCCTATGTTATTTATACTGGCAGTGGATGTATTGCAGCAGATGGTTCGGGCACTTAATGGCATCCTCAAGGTTCCGATGTCGGGTAAAGTTCAGGAATCCATTGTTTCACTACAGTACGCGGATGATTCCATGTTTATCCTAAATGCCGAACAAGAATCACTGATATCCTTCAAACTGCTACTTCGAACCTTCTCGGCGATATCGGGTCTGACCATCAACTTCTCCAAGAGTTCGGTCATTCCGTTCAATATGGATGACGAAGAGGTTGAGGTGGCAATGGCGGTACTCGGATGCAAAAGGGAGTCATTACCAATTACCTACCTTGGCATGCCCTTAACCATAACAGCACCCAAAAGAGCAGATTTCCTACCCTTGCTGGAAAAGATTTAGCGTCGCTTGCAGGGCTGGCAAGGGCGACTCTTATCGCGTGGTGGTAGAGCCCAGCTAATGAGATCTGTCCTATCTGCTCTTCCAGTGTATTTCATGAGTTGCTTCAGGCTTCCCTCATGGTTGATCCACCGAATTGACTCTGTTAGGAGGGCTTTCCTCTGGGGTAAGAAGCAAGGGGAGAATGGTGGGATGTCTCTCATCAATTAGGTCACGGTTTGCACACCTAAAGAATGGGGAGGGATGGGTTTCATTGATTTGGAGGTACAAAATATCAGCTTGCTCGTCCGTTGGTGGTGGAGGCCCAATTCAGCACCAGGATCTATGTGGACAGACATTATCCTAAGAATTAGGACCTCCGTGGTGCAGGGGTCTAGGAGATGGAATACAGGGGGATCCTTCTTCTGGAAAAGCCTACTCAGGTTATTACCTATTTTTACATGGTCCACTGTCAGAATAGGGATGGTCTTGCTCTGGAAATGGGAGGTCAGTGGGGTATACACATCACAGTCGCTGTACAGTAAAATCAAAGCTGAGGGTGAGGAAAAATGGCCGTTCCAGGAGATATGGTCCATGAAGGTGCCTCAGACTGTCAGAATTTTCACATACATGCTGATGAAGGATAAGATCCTAACTAGAGATGTCTTGTTGCGGAGACATATTGCTTGTCCATCTGAGTGCGCGCTATGCCCTCAGGCTATCCGGGAAACAGCACTCCACTTGTTCTTCACCTGTTCTTATGCAAGACGGGTCTGGGCAAAGGCTGCAGCGATCCTAGGCTTTGGTTTGGAACAGATGGGCCAGGATATTACATCCACCTGGTGCCAGTCCAGAAGTGTGCTATCCTCAAGAGGTAAGCGTATGTTCAAGTTGGGTCTGGTGTTGTTTACTAGTGTTTGCTGGCAAATTTGGCTACAGCGGAACAGTTGCATTTTTAGGGGGTCTCTCTTACCTCCTGAGCTGGCGGCTGCTAAGGCAATAGAATTAGGGAGGTTATGGTTTACTTTCTGTTGACCAATTTTGTTTAGATGGGGAGGGGGAGGGGGTTCAGTGTGAATTCTCCTGACCATGTTCTCATGAATTAGCTGTAATGATGTGTAAATAACTTTTCATTTTGGTTATAATAAATTTGGCAGCAACTGCCAATTCATTAAAAAAAAAAAAAGTAGCTATATTAAATATCCTTATAGTGATACAACTTTTTTTAAAATTTAGGAAATCACTTACAAGCATTTTTATCCATAAAAATAAAAAAATAAATTAAATGGACAATGTGTAAATGCAAAAAAAGTTAGAGAAAACCTCCCAACTTAAGCACATTATAGAACAATCAAGATAGGAAAAAATAACACAAAAACCTATCATTATATATATCTCTAGGAGCACAAAATCATCTCAGCATAAATTTAATTTACATAAATTGACAAAAACAAAAATATTTCAAATTATGACATTATATGTTTTCAAGCTGCAGCTGTTTTGCTCAATTAATTATGTGTCATACTTCTTATAAAAAAAATCATTAAAATTATTATTTATTCATAAGCTTGATCAGGTTTTGGGATCGATAATACATCAAATCTGTGTTAGCTTAAATAAAAATGACAATATAATTAAATGGACTCACTAGTCAAATAAAAATGATAATTGCTTATATATATACTAAAAGCATCAAATAAAAAATGAGAATTGAAATAATTTCCCCAGTCAATTGAAAATGACAATTAAAATAATTACATTTACTTGCTTGTCAAACGAAAATGACAATTGAAATAATTGCATGGACTTACCGCTCACTACGCAGACCTGCTGCAAGATTCATTGTTGCACACTCTATGCTACCCATGCATTTGACATCATAGTCACCAGATACGCGAGTTATTCGCGTATAATTCGCATTTAATTCGGTTTTCAGAGTTTGCCGCACCGAACCGCGTATAAAACGTTGACGGAACGTTTGACCGAATAATTCGCGAATAAAACGCGAGTCACGAATTATTTGCGAAAAAAACGCGAAAAAAACGCGAAAAACGTCTGATTTTTCTATTCTTTTTGTGGGCCGGCCCGCTAAGTTTAAAAAAAAAGTGCCTCGGAGGCTGTGACCCCCCCTGTCCCCTGATTTCAATGCCCGGGATCCCCTCCAACTATTGGAGTACCCGCAGTTTTAATTTTTTTCTTTTTTTTTGCTGATTTTTTTTTTTTTGCTTCGTTATTGTACCGAATCAAATCCCGAATTATACCCGAATTATACCCGAATCACGAATTTTTGATCCCGCCGAACCGAATCCGAACTATTTATTTGTTACTATGTTTGACATGATGAAGTTGCATCACAAAAAGACCGCTTGCAAAAAAGAAAAGTTTCGCATCCTACAGAATCAAAAAAGGATATCTAATACCTGAAAAGTTACGAAATTTTGATTTATAGAAAAAAAACAGGAACGCCGGACAAGATGAAATATCCCGTCTATATATATAATCTTAACCATAACTACTGCAAAACCACTAATTAACAAAATAGAAAGAAAAAAAAACAGACGGTACAAACTATCCCGTCCAGACACACTAAAAATAAATATATTCTTTAACGGGATAGTTTGTACTGTCCAGGTTTTAAAGTAAATTTGCAAGGCTTGGTACAATGGGGTGGTTCGATTCTTCTAGCACTCATTGAGTTTCAGACACACCTAGAAATTTGTCCATTTAGGGCCTGTTCGTTTGTCATGAGATTACACGGGATGGGATTTGACGGAGACGGAAATCCACTTTTGAAAAAGTGGGAACCCATAGTTATGGGTATGTAAGGGATTAATTATGAGAATGTGTTGAAATGAGTGTTCGGTTGTACTGTGGAATTAGTTGTGAGAAATCTTATTTTGTTTCTAAAATAATTAATATTATACAATTATTTTTATTAATAAAATTAATAATATTATAAATAAATAAAATAGATTAAAAATAACATAAAATATAAATAATATAAATAAATTATTAATTATTATTTTATAAAATATAAATATTTTTATAATTAAATTAAATAAGAAAATGGATACAAATAAATTAAGAAAATATCTACAAAAATAAAAAAATAACATAGTAATAATTTTAAAATAATATAATTTTTTTTATACATACTACGGACAAGCCATGATGTATCTAAATTTTTAAACTATCAGCTAAATTCAGTTTGATAATAATAATTATGATAAAATAACTTAATTATGCTAAGAAGTAACTAATTTTAATGATTGTTATAAGCTATGCTAGTTGGGAAGAAAAACACGAACTTTGATTCAATTTGTTTTTTCCCATGAGAATAGTATTGGTGTAAGAGAAAAAGAAGACTTTTTGGGAACTAATTGGAAACTAATTGTGAACTTAATGTTGGAAATATATTTTGAAAACACAAAATTTATATAAATAAATATTATTTTTACTAATAACGTTTTTTAATTTTATGAATTATGGAGCTATTAATTTCTTTAATCCATTGATGCACATAAATGACATTCATTCTTTTAATTGTCATTATTTAAACAGTAACATAACGTTCATTTCTTTGATATACTGATTTCACTTTAATTGCCATGAATAGCTATTTATTTCATTTTATTTCTTTGTTCCGTTTGATTTGGTCCATATAGTTGAAATATAATGAATAGCTATAATTTGAACGTTATTTTATTTAATATGTAATAATGGTAAAAGAATGAATAGGAAATTAAATGTCATGAATATGAAATTTGTCTATAAATAACACATGTCACTTGGAGAGTAAAATCCAACAATTCACATACTTTCTTGTTAGCTCTATAATTCATAAATTCAATTTCTATTCTCCCACAAACAAATATTTTCTTTATAGAAAACATATTATTCTGCTATCATTGTTGAAATAAGCTACATCAACCTCTACCACGGTTGCGCCCGCAGGCAGAGGAATACCGGCGTAACTTGGGGCAAGCTTAACTGATTATTCTTGCGCTTAGGACGGGAAGTTGCCTTAGGTCCGCATTTTGCAGCTCCAGGTAATAAAGTTTTAATTATATTATTGATTATATTTTTAACATAATTATTATTTATTTTCTTGATCAAAATTCAGATTTAAATCTAGTTGGTTAGTTAATATTTTCCAACAATCTAAGGCAATAACCCGTAATCTGAATTTGATCAAATTAAAATTCTGATTTTAATTATGTTATATATATTGTAGAATTAATTCTTGGATCAATTTTTACACTAGTGGAAAAAATACTTTTTGTATCGGTTATTTACATACATCTGTGTCGGACCTAGGGGCGACACTGATCCAGGCGACACATATACCTAAACTAATCTGTATCGGATAAAGAATCGATACATAAAATAAAAATTTGTATCGGTTGTTTAATAGAACCGATACAGATAGTAGTATTTGTATCAGTTGTTTGCAAACAACCGATACTGATTCTTACTTTCAGTATCGGTTTTTTGCAAACAACCGATACAAATACTACTATCTGTATCGGTTATTTTCAAATAACCGACACTTAGGGGTGTAAACAGATACGGATTATCCGCGGATAATCCGCTTATTATCCGTATCCGGATTAAACGGATACGGATACTTGCGGATACGGATACGGATAATTTTAGCATATGGAAAAATAATACGGATAATTCCGTGAGAATATAAACGGAACGGATATCCGTATATATCCAAATCTGAAATTTAATATTTTAGCAGCTTTCAATTAATTTCACCCTTGTGAAATTCACAAAAAACATACATATTTGTTTAAGTACATATTTGTGAAATTAGTCATGCTTAATCATCACTGTGCAAACTTAAAATGTCTATTAAATTTTTGCCAATTTAAGTAATCAAATTAGGTAATTTAAAATTATGAAATTTAGTAGAATTACTCAATATCCGACAATTATCCGCTCCATATTCGTATTCGAATCCGTATCTGTATCCGTTTAAGACGGATATGGTTTTCAATTTTGATATCCGTTTACTATCCGTATCCGTATCCATATCTGCTTGTTGAAAAACGGATGCGGATATGGTATTAGCATTATCCGCTCTAAATCCGCTCCGTTTACACCCCTACCGACACTGTATCGTTTTTTTTTTTTTTTTTTTTTAAGGCTGAATGTAGGTATCGCTGATTCTGGACAACAGAAAAATTTGTTTCTTATTTTCAAATTATGATATGGCAAAATATTCAGATAACACAACAGTACATATTCCAATTTTTCTCGCTAGAAGAAAGATCACCAAAAGAAAAGAATATAAACTGCAGTGTATATACATTCAGAACTTTTCATAAAATATATACAATCAGACAGTACTATGTACCAGTCAGGTCCAGTACTGGAGTAAATTGAAAGAATACAAATCTAAAAGATCACATACTTTCCAGTGTATTGAAAGCATGAGAATTCTTGAACTGTTTGGAAGCTGATATCAGATTGTTTCTCAAATACCTACAAAACATTATTCAGTTGAGCAAAAATAACATGAGTCATGAAATAAGAATGTCAAAAACAAACAACAGTATGCTTGCAAAAAATACTATTTGGCCCATGAAATGATTATAGTTTACTTATATCGATTAATAAATGCAATGAAAGAGAATGGCAGAGACTGTCACATTAACATTACTATCAAGATAGTTTGTTTATATTTAGTTCAACTAATATTTACATATGACATTTAATTTAAATAGATGCATTACTTAACCTTGCATGCAAATGCTCTTACTTCTAAAATTACACGGAGAACATTTCTAAAGTAACAATTGAATATATTACCAGTAATTATCACACTTTAATGAAGTAACGGATTTACATAGAGTTTAAGGCATTCTCCACTATTAGTAAAAATTTCTGTTTTATTCTCCACTAAATACCTTTTCCCATACTGCCTTATAAGCTGCCTCAGGAAGATAAGTCAATGTGGTACCACTATCAACAATTGTACCTTTCTGGTCATCGGTCTTAAACAAATTAGTCGGCAGTTGAAGTAAAGAGCCGCCGACTTCTATCCCCTTTAGATTTACATTGTAATGTTGTCTAATGGATCGTAAAAAAAATGTTAATTTAACCACTTAGACATATCACATATACCAACAAATTAAAAGATATGCAACTATAATTATGTTCACATATATTGAGTTTGTGAGATGAGGCTAGTCCAAAATTTATGCTGGTACCAGCAGGAAGAAAATTAATCATGAGCCTCAATAGTTTAATAGCTACATATACAATTTCTTCTCAATCTAGAAATGGGTTTCTTTCAGTGTACTTCAGTTTAAATGCCATTTAAGCCTCAAACTTTTACAATATTAGCCTCAAACAACCAATTAAACAAAACAATTTCTATCTTTATGAGCACAGCTAAAACATTCGAAAAGTAAATGATAGAATTGTCAAGCAAACAAATTTGAGAGCAACAGAAAAGCAATTTACCAGAATGTGCCGGTACAACCAAAACACGATCTCCCTCAAATTTCCGTACCACACCTTTTCCTTCCATCAGCTGAGGTGGCGTGCACACATAAACTGCCGGCTTATCTCCATCAACCAAATTCTCAGTAGCCACAGCTGACACTGACTGAAGCTGGCCATGCGACACATTCTCCATGAACGGCGCATTTCCACCCGAACCAATCCCTAATGATGAAGCGAAGTCACAGATTTTCTGAGCCCCACCCGAGACCACCTCGGATTCACGGAGGTCGAGTAAAGGATCACCGCCTCCAACCCCAGCGGCGGCCGCGGCGGAGGGGGAAGCGGCACCGCCAGAGTCGGAGTCGGAGTCGGAGTCCTGCTTGCCGGTGTCGCGCTTGCGCTTCTTCTTGCGCCACTTGGGGCGAGGATCTACAAAAACCCTAACCCTAGCTGAGGGAAAGGAGAGAAAATTACAGAGTAGAAATATATCAGAATCAGAACAACTATAATTGCACGTTGAAATAAAAGAGACTGAATGGTGTATCTGTCTAGGGAGAATCTTAGCCGTTCATCTGTATATAAGATTTTATGCGTACTATTTATGTATATGTTCGTGTACAAGTCTAAAAATAATTATAAACTAACCTGCTACATACAAGGCCACATGAAATTTTTCTTTCTCCTCAGTTGACTGCGCTATGTGGAGATCGTCTTTCACCTATTCGATCTCCTCCCTCTTTTCCTTTCTTCAATCCTCTTTTCTCCTTTCTTCTACTTCCCCACGAAGTCTTTCCCAGCGTCTTCCTCTTTTCACTCTCTTTTTCTCTCTCTCAAATCAAGATATAGTGTAGAGTTTCTCTTCACTTCCAGTGCCAATCTCCTTCTCAAAACCTAATGGGAGAACTGCCGTCCCTCTCTGGAGTGCGCTCATGGCGAAGAAAAACCCTAACCTAGATCGAGATCGAAGTGCGATCATGGCGAAGAACAGGAACAAGAAGAAGAAAAACAACAGAGGAGCCGCTCCAATGGATACTTCGTCTCAAGGCTTCGTTACGCTGCCTGATTCTCCTCAGCGTATGAATTCGTCTCCTCCTATTTCTCACCATTTTTTCAATGGTTTTGTTCTTCGTTAGTTAAATTATTTCCTGATTGTGCTGTGAATTTTTCGCAGCTATGAATACTACCGAGGGAAAAACAGCGAACCTTAGACCATCTTCTATCAGTAGGTAAGAATTACTTTATTTTTTTAAAAAAAATCGATCAATTTTCCATCTTATTTAGAATTTTGGTTACCTTTTCCAAAATATTTACATCGGTGTTAGTATTATAGATTTGTGGATCCGTATTAAGAGTACCAAACTTAGTATCTCATGTTATTGTTTTTGTACCTAACCAGCTAGACTACATAAGTGTGATGTATGATTTATGGATCCGTATTTATGGTTCTTTTTGTTTACAACTACATAATGTAATGTATGATTTGTACGATTGATTGTGCAATTTGATCATTTCTAGCTGATTTTTATGCATGTTTTCAAGATAAATTCGGAATTTCAAATAGAATCTGGGCTAAAATTGAAGAAGTGCGTTTTGAGTTGGACTTGCTGATTTAATTGTCAAGTTCTTTTTTGGCTGATTTTTTTAATTGTGAGGTTCTTTTCTAAACTTTTGGTTTACCAGGGGAAGAAAGGTACTTTGTAATTCATTTTTGATAAAATAATCAGTACTGCTGAGTGAATAGGAGTAAATATTGTGAAGAAAAAACCGAATTATGGAACCAAAAGAAAAAGAAGAAACCAAATTATTAAGTAGTCAAGCAAAAGACTGTCATTGCATCAGGAAAAGGTTGCTCAGAAAGTTCAATGCATCGATAAGATTCAATGAAGAAACGATCCATTAATAATTCCCCATTAGTTTGTTTGTGAGATTTACAAAGAAACAACCAAGCTCGATTTACTTTCCCTATGACAGATCATACAACTCTTTTTAGGTTATGAATTTAATTTTTGTATTTCAGATTGTTTTATGAGAAAAGAGTCGTAAATTCACTTTAGACCAACAGCTCAAGGAGAGAACAATGATACATGTAGGAAGAGAGGCCTTGAAGGAACCATGCATGCTGGAAAATTATGGAAGAAATTAGAGTATGATGACCCAACAGTTTTATTTATGAAACTTAAAGATACAAGAGTAGGTATCAAATAGCTGGTACTGTGTTTGTTTGAAAATTAGGTCTTATGTGTACATGAGAGCTGTTTGCTTGCATTTGACAACTATCAAGCAGTATGGTATGATGATGGTACAACCATTGTACCAGTAGTAGGATGTAAAGACCAGTCCTCTTTTCTTTTTTCACTTTTTTCTATTTATGAACTAATTGACAAGTAGTTCTACTTATGAACTAATTTTTGTATGATTGAGTTTGCAAATTAACAGTAGTTTGGTTTTTACCAGTCCGGACTGGTACGCAAATATCAGGAAATTAGTGAAAGTTTGGAGGATGTAACGACCAGCTTGCTACTGGTTATTTTTTAAAATTTTGTTCGTATGCTTTTCTTGCTACTGGTAAATTGTGTCCTTTCATTCATACATGTCATTATTCTTTCTTTAGTATATGATTTCTCTGATTCTTTGATATATGGTATATCCTTGGGCTGCAGGTGTTTAGAAATATCAAAATTGAAGAGTCAGAGGTAATATGTAACTAGGATATGCTACAGCTATGGATGATGTTTTTACAAAATACTGGTATCGGGTTTTCATATGCAAAAATAATGTTTGCAAAATCCTGTACATGCACTGTCTTAATTTGAATAGGCGATTTCATACCATATAGGAATACACTAATCTTCTTCTCTATCTACCAGGGCAAAATAGTCATACTAAAATAAAACACAGGTTAAAATACAAATTTACACCACTGTCTCCCCTCCCTATGCCCTTGTGGAGCAAGTGACTCTATTCTAATTCTTCCCTTCCTCCCCATCCCCTCCTCGTCCCTCCCTTTCTAATGGAGTTTGTGGAGCACACCCTAAACCATACCTTCCCTTCCTCCCTCTCCGTGACTCTCTCAGATGGGAAAAAGAAAGAGAAATGAAAAAGGTGACGCGGCCAATTACGGCCTGTGCGGAAGGTGTTTTCTTCCATATCAGTTAATACTCGTATGATGTCCTATTTGTTGATTTATCCATCTTTTACTGTTGGTACAAAGTGCCAGTACCATACCATTTGGGTCTGATATCATGCGTACCAGTTAGATCCAATGTTAATTATTATTTTTTTCTTCTGACCCAGTGGTTGCAAAGAATATGAGGGATTTGGCAATGGTGTTAGCTCATCTCATATCGTTCTATCCTGGCAAACTTTGGGAATTACCAGGAAAAATTTCCTATTTGTTGGGATCTGATGGAAGAGATTTGCCAAGTTCGTTAAGGTTGAACCTGGTCCAAGTCACTGATTTTACTGGTAAATCGAAAGGCAAGAATTTTCTATTTTTCTCTTTATACTCCAAGTGCTACTTGGGGAAGCTGTTTAGAACTATAATTTAAGTCAGTAAATAGCTTCAAATTTATTCAGAATAAGCTAAGGTCTATCTGTTAATTGAAGTTGATACTTTTTATTTTTGTAATTTTATCTATTTGAACGTGAAATTGTGTGATAGCCTATATAACATGTGAAATCTGGTAATTAAAATTTTGGTGTAATTCTGGTGAAATCTGGGCTATAATTGAAATATTGATTTTTTTACAATTTAAGGTTGCATTTCACCTAAACAGAATGTTATGTTATTGGTACAGTGTATGGGTGATGGTAAGTTTTATACAAAAGCAATTGTTCAGTTCTGATTTCGAGCTTTCATGAAAATGTTTTGATTTATGTTTACTCTATCTTCATGTTGGGTTTTATCTGCATTGGCCAGGGCAGCGCAAATAAATCAGAACTCATGTGAAATATGTACTTACCCAACAGCGTTACCAATTTAACCTTGCACTACACCTGATTCTCATCTTTTTCTTTAAGTTATTTGCAGAAATATTTCATCTCTGGTCTGTGCTATTTTTTTTTTTTTTTATTTCCCCTTCTTTTGTATATTTCCTGTGGATTGTATATATTTTTTGCTACTGTTCAGTTTCAAGTCTAGGTGTTTTTTTTTTTTTTTTTTTTTTTTTTTTTGCATTTTACGAGAGTATTATGTATGTTTAATTCTCAGTTATGTATAGTTCTCACTTTTTATGTTTTTGTAAAATTGGATCTGGTCTCTGTTATATGGGGGGGGGGGGGGGGGGGGGGGGGGGGTGGGGAATGGTTATAGTAGCTGCGAAGCTATATTTGTTTTATAGGGTGGCCAAAATAGTTGAGATACTTGGACAGTGACAAACTTTATCCAATTTATTGCCTCTTCCGTTAAAACTAAATTTATAAAGTTTTAATTTTACCTTCTATATAAAAAGTAAAAAATATGTAGAGCATATGTAAGAGAAATGTTTAGTCTTTTAATTAGTTTGTTTGAGAAGCAAATAATTGCAACTGTACTTGCACATATCTAACATCCATTTAATTTAGAAGCAATGAGCGTGGTATGGGTTTTCACAAACCATTTACACAAGCATACAACAAAGTAATTAAGTGATAAAAACAATCAGCACCGAGTCATTCAACATTCAAAATAAATGTAGGTGATCGTGATAAATAATGTATATTTCATTTTCATTTTTGAAACCATTATACATCAGGATACTAGGAAAGCATATTAGTCCAAGAAATTCATGAGACAAGTTAAAACTCTAAATCAATGACAAATAATATAGTTTACACTTTTTTCCAGAAAATATAATTGATATGGTTAAACAAAAAACACTTAAATCTAACAATCCTTACACAACGTGACTTAAAAACCAAATAAACAGACAATTTATATCAAATCCTCTTTGCCGCTAACTTGATCAACCTCTTGTTTTTTCTTCCCTTGAGCCATCTCTCACAAGCATTGAAATGGGTCAAATCAACAAAATTTGTTTTAAACAAATATGATCAAATTGATTAAGTTAATTTTAAAAAAGAAAATAAGTTGCAACAATAATCCTTAAAGGCTAAAATCCTTTAAGTCAACTTGATTTTCATCTCAAAAAAGATTCATCAGCAAACTATTCGTATAATTGACTAATATATGATTACACAATCAATCTTTAAATTAATCACGTTTAAAAAATGTAATCAAAACATACTTTCATTTTTCACGGCAACGTGTGACCGGCACTTACTAGTGAAAAAAAAAAAAAGAGAGAGGAGCTGCCACTTCGCGATATAAAAAGAGAGGAGCTGCACAATTAGTATCGGAGAAAAACAAGAAGTGATACTAAAATCTTTTTGTATCGGTTTTTTATTAACAACCGATACAAATACATGATTTTTTGTATCGGTTGTTAGTAAAAAACCGATACAAAGTATCAGTATCGGCTATTACTCAAATAACCGATACAAAAAGTCAGATATTAGTGTCGGGTATTTTTTTAACCGATACAAAATGTTTTTAGTATCGGTTTTTTTTTAAATAACCGATATAAATTGTTTTTAGTATCGCCTGAGACAATAATCCGACACAAATAGGCCGACACAGATTGTGCTTTTTCCACTAGTGTTAATTTAGTTGATCTATCTTACATTATTTAATTTGATTATAAATAAAACTGATTACACTTCTGTTAAGTGTTTGGATAGTAATCAAAATATGTCCAGAAATCTGAATTTGAAGTTGTTCAATCTAATTTAAATTCTTTCAATTAGATTGTGAGCTAGATTTAATTTTATTTGAATATATATTATAGGTTGATATATATAGTTTTATTTTAGACTCCAGTTTCTTAAAAGCTTTACCGATTAATGAAAGAAATTGGATCTCCAATAAAAATAAACGAAACCTTATTCAGATACCCTCAAATTTGATTAAATATTAATTCTCAATTAAATTCATCCTCAAATTTGGTTAAATATTAATTCGCAATTATAATCATTCTATATGATCAATTAAAACTCCTAACCGAGCTCAGTTATTTTTATCTATTTTTCATCATATTGAGTTTTAATTACTGGTTAGTGTTATTAAATACTGGAATAGATATCAAACTGGAGATTAGTATTTGACAAAAATGGGTATCCCCCACCTGTTTCATTAGAAACAAAGATATTATTCAGTATTTGACAAACTTCAAAATTACCTAATAAATATTTTCTTTAGAAGTTATCATTAAGTTTATTTTAAACTTCATCAATTTCCAAATATATTTATTCGAAATAATAATAACAAAAGGTTATTTTATATTTCATCAATGTTATCTCATTTAATAATAATAAACGTTTATGTTATTTTATTCGAATTGAATTTTAGTGATCAAGGTTTGATTTCTTACAAACTTTATAATTTAGATCATATCGAATAATTGTTCACAAAACTATTAAAAAAAAAATCTCAAAGTTCTTAAGAAATATTTGAAATCTGATTTTAACTCTAAAATCAAGTAATTAGATTTACAAATTATTTTTCTGAAAAATAAAATACATAAAATATTTAGTAATGGACTTCTTTTTAATAAAAATAAATTTTGGGCCATCGGCAAATAAATCTCTGAGGTCGTCGGTGAAATTTTACCATTAAAAAATAATTAATGAAGAAACTTTAACTGTGAGCAATGCATTATCATTACTCTTGTATTTTATAACCGATTAATATAATTAATTATTTAATGATTATAAATAGAAAAACTGAAAAACCCTAATTAATGCTCTTATAATAGCATCTGTAATTAATTAACCACCTTGATTACCTCTTTAATGACCATGGAAACCAAATGAAGCCATGAGCTTTTATTTCTTAAATTAACACATGAAATTAGTGTTAGTTTCGTATAATTAAAAAAAAATTATATACCGAGGAATCAACAAAGTGGTACAACCCATCTAATTAATATTGTATTGATAATTTCCCTCATTAATGCCATATAGTTAGGTAAAATATTATATTTAATATTGTGGAGGTTGTGACTTGAGAAGTCATTTTAAGAGTACAGTATAATATGAATATATAATTAATAACATTATTTTTAAAAAAATTACAACCGGCTAATATGAATTTATATAACTGCATCTTCTAATTCAATTTTTAAACACCATAATTATATCTTTAATGTTCTTAATTATCATTAATGGCCGGAAAAATATTGATTAGGAAATGTAAAATGTGTAGATTTTCAAAATACATTCCCACTTTTATATATAATAAAAAATGCAATGTCATTTTTGTATATGATCAATATTAAATTGATCTTATATCTCAAGTACTTACTGATAAGGGAATTCAAAATTAGAATTCGAACTCATTATACTAGATTAATTAACCAATTCTGATTTTAAAATTATTATCTGGTCATAGTAAATCTGCAATTATAATTGAAGGCATTATTTTAATAATGTTCATGTTTAAAGAATTGCCCACATATATTCAGGTTGAGATATTTTATACTTAAATAACTATACAAGACAATTTAGATAAATAAAAATATTAGATAAACAAAATTTCTAATTCATAAAATAATTTGATTGCATGGTTACGCAATTAGTTATTAAGAGTTTTACCAATTTTCAGATTCCAAAACAAATTTACAAAAATAATAAATTAATTTAATCATAGCATATCATATTTGATTAAATATATAAATGAATTTTGAGAGTATCATTTTACAAAGCTGTGTAATATATTAATTATCAGTTATATTGACAACAGAATGACAGGTTAATAAATCCGTGACTTTAAAAGAAAAAAAAATTACTCCATACAACAATGTTGTGAATAGAGTTAAGGAATCATTTGTGAAAATACATTGCCATCCTATATTTAACAGTTTATACTTTATATACACTATATTCTTGAAAAAAGAAAATAATTTGCTTTGTAATTATTATAAGTCTAAGGTCTTCATGAGATATCGGCCTCTTTTTATTTTCTCAAGGATAAAATGGCCTACATCCATTTCCCCGAAATTTTTATTAATACCATTCCAAAAAAAATAATAAATAAAAACCACTAAATATGAGGAATGCGAAAAATACCAGTGCCGTAATGATAATTGGCGGCTACCATTTGTCGTTGTGTCCTCCCAAAATCTAAAAAAAAACAAATCGAATTCACCTGATTTCATAGTATTTGTTTAATAATTTTCAAAAATAGAAATAATAAATAATTTAAATACGTTAGAAAGAATATTAAATTAAATAGATAAAATACTATAATTTAGATGTACTAGAAGGACTCCGAAATATTTTTCAGGATTTTTTCCGGCTGTAAAAAAATTAAACTATATCTTGATGTGTTAATAGAAAAAAATAAAAATAATTTGTCTATAATTTATTGATCCCAGTTTAAAAGTCATTTCTAGTAAATAATAAATTATTGTGATCCTTCTAGCACATACAAAATGTAAGATACTCTTTCTATTTTAAAAAAAGTTTGATTTGACTTTTGTAATGATGGCAAGATTTTTTTTTTTAAAAGATAGAGTATCTTAGAATATTATAAAATCTTATAAATTAGGTGGCCGCAAAGACAGATGGTGGTCCCATAAGATTTTTTTATTTTATTTTTCAAATTCTATCAGATTAGTAGTTTTTTTTATCAATAAAAGTGGTATTAATAAAAATTTCGGTCCATTTCCGCTCCTAATTCTAAGAGCATTTCCATCCCACAAAAAGTTTAGAAATTGTAATTTTGCCACGTTATTGAATTTAGCAATTAGACATTCATAATTTCTAAATCACTCCATCCCAACAATTGATTTTGTGATGAGAGAGAGTGCTATAATTAATTTCAGCCAATTAATTAGCCACGTGTTATTAAACAAATGTTTTCTTTTAAAGCAAATTTGCTAATTTAGAAATTGTGCCACATCCCAACAATTCTATTAGCAATTGACACATCAGATTAGCAATCCAAAAACAATCACCATTGTAGATGTTCTAAGTTCCCTTCTCTTTTCTTCCCGCCCAAACCCCTCTTTTTATTTTTTCGGGGATCTTTTATTTTTAACAGAGGTTTTTGAAGCTCTTGGTCCAACCTTTTTTTTTTTATTCTCAGTCAACACACACGCATAGGGGTGTTCAAATAGTTCGGTTTATTTGGTTTAAAATTGAACCAGAAAGTCTTAGTTTAAATGGTTTGATTTTTTCGATTTAAATGGTTCATTTCGGTTGATAATTTTATGAAATAGTTCGGATTAAATAGTTCAGTAATTCGGTTTTGAATTCTCAAAACAGAATAAACCGAACCGACCAATTTTATTAATATTTTGAGACTTCGTGTATTATTTTGGTTCATTTTCGGTTTTGAATCTACGTGTTTTGATTTTTTGAGATTGAATTCCTTTATTTGATTCAACCGAACAAATCATTTATTAATAGTTTGAGATCATTTATTTTCGGTTCAACCAAACAATTTATTTATTTCTCTATTTGGTTCAACTGAACAAACTGAAGTTTAAATCAGTTTAATCTGACAATAAAGTATACAAATATAATGAGAGGTTTAAAAAATAATTTGAGTGGATAATAGTTCATATATCTTATTATTTCTATTATAAGAATTAATGAGCCTCAATAACAATTAGCGGTCTTATTCTTTAGAGCTGCCATTTGTTGTTGTGTGCCTGCAAAAACTAATAAAACAAACCGAATTCATCAGATTTGATCTGAAGTATCATTCTTTCTCTCTCTTTTTTTTTTTTTTATTGGATTAAAATTATGTGCGAAGAAAATTTTACATTGACAATAGCCCCAGGCAATTGATGGCGATGCTAACAATAGACATACCTAAACACGCGCTGTATACATGCGCAGGTCGATCACAAGACCTTAACCATTGCCGGGACATCAACCGGGTACCGGTGGATGCACGTCGACCAGGGGCCTTCGACCGGTGTTTGAACAGTCTTCAAGCACTTCCAGACAGCGCTGTTGCACTTGAATCCACTGCCAAAGCCTATCATCCAAACACGGTCGCCTTTCCTTATGCGGCCCTTGGCCTCGATGTAATTGAGCTCGTACCAGAGTGAGCTGCTTGATGTGTTACCGAACCGGTGGAGCATCATTCGTGATGCCTCGACATGTCGGTCAGAGAGCTGGAGGTTCTTTTGCAGCTCATCAATGACCGCACGGCCTCCGGCATGAATGCAAAAGTGTTCGAATGCTATCCTGAAGTCCGGAATGTACGGCTTCCACTTCTTCTTGAAAACCTACACGTGTTTTATATTAAACAATAAAACAAAAAACAGGAAACAAAATGGATAAGTTAATTGTTTGCAAGTTGACATGGAGACAACTATTCAATATGGTTTGGAAACTCGGTCGATTCTGAGTCAATTCGGCCGAGTCAACTCGATATCAGTTGGGTCCGATCCGATTTTCACCCGAGTCTCGTGACAATGCGAGCAGCAAAACTCGGTTGAACAGTATTTGACTCGGCCGAGTTAACTGATTTTCAAGCCGAGTCAGGCCGAGTTAGGCTGAGTCAATACCATGGGCAGTGATTAAAATTGTTTTTTAGTAAAAAGATGTTTGCCGGTATTTTTGGTAAATGTCTGTCAAGCCAAGTCATGTAAGAACTCAATTGGTTGGTTCTCTTTAGCTCTATATGAAGCTTGTAAAGTGTCTGTCAACTTAGTTTTGTTGCTGGTATTGTTGGTAAGCGCCGTCTTTTTTTGAGTAAAGGCCCTTAGATAAATCATAAATGTATTAAAAGAAATATTTTCTACATTACACCATTCACTGACTATGTGCTATTCTCATTGGCACAACCAATAGCTTTTACCAGTAAGGCCGAAGTCAAATTCTAAAACAACAAAATTAAACAGAAATATGAAAAAACAATAAGTAAATAGTGCATGTTATCACTTATTATATTATAAAGAGCTCATATAAGTAGAAACTAGAGATGAAGCTTTTTATTTGATTTGACTAAAGTTCTCCAAAAGAGAGTTGCACACAAATTATTTTTTTTTATCATTTTTTTCTAATATTTGGCTGCACAAGCTTTGGCCAAAAAAATTCGAGTTACCGATCCGATTATTTCGGTTCTGGCCAATTCATCCGATTCCGATTCCACAGTCAAGAACCCAATTCCGATTCCGAGTTTCAGAACCATGATATAATAATAGTTATGTTGTTTGAAGATTAATGGAAAAGATTTAAGGAAGTTGGTGATGAATATTTGAATACTATAAAATTATGTTGTCTTTCTTATGTTTACCTTCCGAGCGATGAGGGAGAATAAGAAGAACAGTTGCTCAGAGGCAGGAAGCACTATAGGGCCCATAGTAGTGATATTCGACTTGAGCGCGTCACCGGCTATAGCCATAAGATCTTTTGACAGGTTTATTCCGGTAATTCCCTCCGAATCTTGCTCTTGAAACACGCACTTGTACGCGGCATCATCTGCTCCTTTATGTGTCCTTACAACATGGGTCAGTCGGTACTTGGCCCGATTCTTCTGGCGACGGCAGTTTGATAACAGAACTGCCGCTGCTCCCATCCGAAACAGGCAGTTGGGAAGGAGCATTGCTCGCTCCTTCCCCAGATAGTAATTTGGTGTGATTATTTCGGTCGACACTACTAGAGCATTACTATTGCCGTGTGCCTGTAGCAGATCGCGTGCTAGGTCTACGGAAATGAGACCAGCACTGCACCACATGCCAGATAGGTTGAAACTCATTATGTTGCTTCTTAGTTTGTACTTGTTTACGACCATGGTAGAGAGCGACGGGGTCGGGGAAAAGAGGCTGCAGTTAACTATGAGTATGTCGATGTTTTTGGGTCGCATACCGGTTTTGTTGAGCAGTTCGTCTATGGCTGAGAAAATGACCAACTCAGCCTCCTCACGAGCAGCTTCCATGCTGCACGTTGGCGGTATGTAGTGGATTGCTGGTGGGAGGCATGTCTCTTCGCCTAGACCAGAACGCTCCAATATACGTACCTGATTCAACCAAAAAGAAGAACAATATTCAACTGATTGTCAGATCCTAGAGCCAATTTAATGTAGAAAAAGTTTTATTGTGGGTAATTTAATTAGTCGGAAATATTTTGAAAACACTATTTTCTAATTTAAGCATTTTTCTAAGTGATGTGTTATTAAGTTTATATAATTTTTTATGTTGTCTATATGTATTGTAATAAGAATAACAAAGAATATATATACGCACAAACACACACACACAAAACCATTGCAAAATCTTACGTAATAACTATTTTGTTTTGCCAAGTACCTATTGCATCTTACATATATTACTCTAATTTTGGAAATGTTCTGGTAAGTACCATTAATTTAATTTTCTTTTCTTTTTTGTCTAATTTATCTATGTTTTATTTACCACTTAAAGCAAAGGAATGATATATATATATATTAGAAAGTACAGAATCAATGAAAATCACCTGGAAGCGCACGGTCCTCTCATCAAATTGAGGGACAAGGCGTGCATGCTCCAATAATGTCGAGAAAGGCACACGGAAGTTCGGGAGCGGCCTAAAGCAGGTATAGTCTACAAGATATACCGGTCTTGGGCGAGACATGAAATAAACCGTGCCAGCTATGATCACAAGAAACACAGTCGACATCATGTAAATCAGGTCGAGGTCATATAGGAAGCGGACGAGAGAGAGTATCTCATCTGGCCCGACACGTGCAAGCTCAATAGATATAGCGATGATTATGGGGATAAGAATTAAGGTCATTATATGGTTTACAAGATATTGATAGCCAAGCTTTACATACTTCAATTGGACTAAGCTTAAGAACTGCGGCAATGGCTCATTCGCCATTTTTGCAAGAGACTCAAACTTTAGGATTCTGATGCTAGAAGAAGAAGAGGATGGGAATATAAAGCAGGATATGTGGGGTCTAGTTGGTAGTTATTTTTGCCGAAAACTATTGGTAAATACAAATTTTATAAAATCTAAAGAAAGAAGTCGGCCCCTCAGCTGGCTTGCTTGCATTTGCAACCCCATGTCTCTGTTCAAAGATAATTAATTCAAAATTTAAATTTAAATCCGATCGTTAATTATAAATTAACATGAACATTAAAACAATACTCTTGTAAATTTTCAAATTGAATTATATTCTCATCCAAACCCCAGTCCTTTCTTAAATATTTCTCTGCTGCCTCTAACTGGTTTTTGTATCTAAATATTTCAACAATGAAATGGGCATATGCTTAAAAAAAAAAAAACTCCTTTCTTTGTTCTTATGTAATAATCCATGATCATCACATTTTGTTCTTTTTCCTTTTTTTGAAAGAATGTGCCAATGAAGTTAGAACTTAAAAAAATGCAATACTGATTAACGTATTTCATTAGGGACCGAATTTTTTGCCTCCCAAGCTCCTGCTCCTGAGTCACTGACACGTGGGCCACACTAAAACTAAAAACCAATATTTAAATTTATAAAGCCGTCTGAATCCATCTGTCAACCTCACTGGGGGCAAGAAAATCCTGCTTCCTGTTAGCAATTATTTTTTTTTACTCTATGTCTTTGTGAAAGAATCAGCCGTTATTTATTTGTAGTTTTTTTTTTTTAATCAAGGGTTAGTTGTGTAGGAAATTTAGGGTGAGTTTAAACTCAATAAGAGTTTTATTAGTTTAACATAAAGAATCATCACGTCGGTCACATGATTAATTTGTTCAATCATGACGTATCATTATGCGAGGGTAAAAATGCTTAACAGCGTCGGTATTCTCGTGAAATTTACCAATTCCATAATATATAATTTTTATACTGTGAATAGGGATTAATTTGACAATTCCATAATATTTTTTACTAAATTACATAAAAATTTACCAATAAAAATAAAAAATTTGAAGAAAAAAAATGAGGATTAATTTTTAGATAGATCGCCTCGCCTCTGATATCATTAAATTGATTTACCGAGTGCAAATAGGGCTCCTAATTATAATTGATTATAAGAGAAACCTTGCAAATTCCATGGATATTTGTAACCAAAAAACCAGACTTGATCAAACATGGGGGGATTGTTTGGCAGTTATTGTGCGTGTGAGAAAAAAATAATTTACTGGAATTAATTTTTTTTTTCTCACGCGCACTGTATTTTGTTAATTCAAAAAATTTCGTTCTTGTTCCCACTCTACATCCGAATAGGCCCGCAGGGTGTGAGCATTTAATATATATGGGTCGATGGGTGGTTCAATTGGTTGGGTCAGAGTGCATTGAAGGCCACCAAATCGATAAGCCATGACCAAGCAGTGAAGCCTAATTAGGGTTTCTTCACTGGATTAATCAATGAAGAAGGCGACATCCCATCAAGCTCTCCATCTTCTAGGATTTCGTTTTACTAATTTTAGATAGATTTCAAATTAATGTATACCAGAGCGAGAAGGAATCCAATCGTGCCTTTGCTCTTTTGTTTTGTATTACAATTGCTTCTGGACTGCGGAGTCAAGATCTAGTAGTAGTAATTTATGATTGGTTGCGCATAAAAGAACACTCGAAGAGTAGAAGTGCATCCAAAAGTAAAGGTAATTAACCTTATATATAGAGGAATGACCACTTGATATTTTCTATTTTATTTTGATAATATTTTAAAAATCTAATTGTATAAGCATAATCTATATTATTCATATATCATAACTATAAATTAAATGATAAAATTTGATGAATATTTCAACCAGCAGAGGAGTGAATGTAAGGGTTTTCTCACAGAGCTGCCTCCAGGAAAATAAAGAGCAAACAAAGGAGCCCCAAGTGATTTCAAACTCTAGGCAGTTGTCTATTCTCCTTTTCCAACACAATTCTACTTTCAATCCACTCCTTTATCATCTCTTCTAGGTTTCTCTTCCGATAAGCGCCCTCTCTCTCTCACTTATACTTTGAGAGGAGAGGAGAATGAAAGAGAGGGGAAGAATGGAAATTTTTTTACTATTTTTTAGATAGATACAAAATCGCTATTTTAAGAAGATTCTGAATCATCTGATAAAATGATATTTTATCTATACAAAAAATATAAAATTGGGTCCCAAGTATATTTTTATTATGAAGATCATGTTGAGCAGTTCAGATCGACTGTTCGGACTTTAAAAATGAAAATAAAAATGTAAAATATATTGAAGCATAAAATAATGTTGCATTTTAACTCTCCTCACCCAAAAATTTCACTACAACAGAATCCACTATCAGAGACCGGAATTCCGGTCTCTGATAGTCAAATCGCCGGTCTCTGATAGTGGTGCCGGTCTCTGAAACCCGTTTTCGGTCTCTGATACACCGGTCGCTGAAACCTTCGTCGCTGATACCCACCCGATGACGTCACCGGTCTCTGAATGACGTCATCCGGTCGCTGATAATTTTTTTGCGACCCATTTTTTTTGGTCGCTGATTTTTTGCTGACGTCAGAAAAACGGGTATCTGCGACCAAAATAACAGTCTCTAATACTTTAGAAACGGTCGCTGATATTGTTTGGTGACGTCAACAAAATGTATTTGCGACCCAATAAACCGGTCTCTGATAATAAAAACGGTAACTGATAATTGTTGGTTTTAATATCATTATCACATGTCACTGATATTGTTGGTTTTTTTTTTTTTTTTGCAAAATATATGTCTTAACTATTAAATCGTTCGTCATTAAATGAAGCATAATATATAACTTAATTTGTACCGTTCCATCAAAATGAGCAACACATCCAAATATATATAATAAACTAATTTTGTACATCCCAAATGTAGTTAACACATACAATTTGAGCGAGGTCTTTCCAACCTAACATATACAACCCAACTATCTAATAACAAATGGATCTCATATCATATAGCATAAAAGATGATATTAATATGGTTAAGTTTGCAAGATATTTCAATGTTCATCACCAAGCAATTGGAATATGGGAGTGAGAAGGGTGCCATTTGATGCTGCATCCAACACTGAAGATGAATAATTGAAATAATTAAGATTAGCTATAACTAAAAAGATGATTAATGTAAAAGATTAGTAAAACAAATCTTTACCTAGGTTTTTGCTCCATAGGCAATTTCTGACCACTAAGAACACAATCTATTGCAAGACTCAAATCCCTACAATTGAAAAATATGCATATTATTTTGAGATATAATTAGCACTTGAACCTTTTGCAATATGCACCCTGTCTTTTGTCGATATTTACTGAGAATTATCAATTTGTTTCATCTTTTTGCATCAGAAGCCAACTGTTTTGAAGCATTTGCAAACTAGTCCCAGTATTTAGACTAAAGTGATTGGAAAAGACATTTAGTGTCTAATTTTGAAAATTCAGCCCGACTTATGTTACATCAGTTTTCTCAAAATCCAAATTTGGGTAAAATTTACAGAAAAGGTATACTCTTTTGGTTGAGTCAGATGAACAAGGTCAAGGAGGATTAGTCGTTTTGACATAAAAATTGAGTAATATGATAAAATTGGTGAATATTAATGCAATTTAGAACCTTTTTGAAGAGGATAAATTCAGGCGTGCATACTGCACCAAATGACTTTGCGTCTTTGGCCATAAATTCTGGTCGTCTTAAAAAATCAACATATTTCCAATTTAGTCCTGAAAAATCAACATATTCCAATTCACTGTCTTAAATTCTGAATGCATGCATAAGAGGAATATTCAAATGACCTGAGGATGGGTAATAATGGAATTTGAAGAAATTGCCACAACTGCTAAATCCTTCTGCAAAGTACCCAACATAAGCCAGGAAACAAAAAAAAAAACATAAGATAAATGAGGAGAAATGTAACCTCGGAGATTAGCACCAAAAGAAAATCTCCTTTTGATCCGTGACTTTGGCCTCTGTCAGTAAATCATTATAAAAATAAATATATAGTAATCAAGTGAAAAAGAAATGACCTTTTTGAAAGTGCATCAGAGGAGAAAAAGAAACGACTTTTTTGAGATCGCGGAAGGCTTAAACAGAATATCCGGCATCCATTACAATTAACAAACAATTCCAGTTAGTATAGATAGAAAGTCGAAGGAAAATTATTGAATTTGACCCTAGTAGAAGAAAGAAAGCAAGAATAATAACAAACAATTCCAGTTGCGTACCTCTGGAGACAGAATTTAAATGGCTCCTTTGTACCAGCATCCACTGGATACCTGCAGTCCGATACTGGACTGCTGTTATAGGAACAAGATGGTATTGGTAATAAAAAAGGGGGCTTGAGTTGAAAAGGCACGCTAATACAGCATTATAGCAATCATTCAATAGTGGAAGTTAAACTATAGAAACAAGTATATCAACGTGTACCTATTGAAAGGCAAGCCCTTGACCGGTAGCAATAACCAAAGATTTGACCAAAGAAAACATATCAAAGAGGGAAGGAAGTAAATTACACATCACCTGACATTACCTATACAGTTCCATATATCTAAAAGGTATCTTCCATCTATATAATTATATAACAAAACTATTAAAAGCACTGTATATTATCTGACGAGTACCCTCCAATTTTTCCAGGTTTGTAAATCATAGTAATTGCCTATATAGCCTTGAAGGTTAAGCTTGCAAATCTTAAAAATTGAACCAAATCAACCTATTTCTGAAACGTGATTGAGTACCATAGTAATTCATATAAGGACTTAATTTTTACCCTTAGGCCCCTAAATTATAAACATTCACAATAAGGTCCCTGTCAGGTCAAGTTCGGTACAACAGTCACATTGGGCTGGTACTGACTGGTATCAGCAACATACAATAAGTGGAGAGATATGGTGTCAATGTATACCGAAGCTCGGTTTGTCAATGTATAATCCATGCATCCAGATAAGACAATAGCTCTAAATGAGACACGAAGATGAAAATCCAACTCAGAGCATATAACAGAAGTTCCTAAACAAATTGTTCACACAAACAACCCTTACGCTGCCTACTTGAAGATGCTCCAGCATAACAGATAATTAATAGCAGATTAGCAAAAAATAGTGCATACCAGATGTGCATAAAAATAGTGCTGAACTGCAATGTATATTACCAATAAATATTCAGTATAGATATTAAATGTACAACTTTGAATTAGATAATAGAAGACCAAAAAAATTAGTTGAAATGTAAGGAAGATGCACCTGTCCTGTTCTACGATCAAGTTATTTTATCAAATATACTCTTGTTTGAGCATCCTGCCACAACCTAAACACACCTAAAATTAATCAGTGTACAGCATAAATACACAGATTTGAAAAATTCAAGAAAATCAAGAAAGTGAAGGAGTCAATAGATTAAATTGGGGAGAGAACTGAAACGCAAACCTAGGGCACACATACCGATGAGGCTTCTTGACTCCTCCAGTTGTGGGGGCTGACTTACGTGCAGCATAAAAATGGGGAGAAAAAGAAACAAAAAGAAAAACACAATCGACCCGATTAAGCACAAAAAGAAAACCCTAAATACTAAACTTTGGATTATCAAAATTAGGGAGATTGTTGCATTATCAAAATTTATTGGACTCCTTTGAACAGATAAACTTTGGATGTAAATATGGTAAGAGACAAACTACCAGTGCAATCAGCGGAGGCAAGGCTGATCGAGCGGCAATCAGTGCAATCAGCAGCGGAGGAGGGGGAATCAGTGCAATCAGTGCAATGGGGAAGGCTAAGTGGAGACAAGGCTGAGCGGAGGAGTTAGCGGCTGGAAATGGCGGAGACGGCAGGCTGAGCGGCTGGAAGAAAAATTTTGGGTTTGTGGAATGGCGGAGAAAAATTTTGGGTTTGAACGGGATTTGATGAAGGTCGGAGTTAGCGGCTGGAAGAAAAATTTTGGGGGCGAAAACAAGGATTCTGGCGCGTAAGGAAAATTTTGGGGCGAAAACAATTCGGCGCCTAAAAAAAAAAAAAAAAAACACAGTTTCAGCGACCGGCTAAGGCGCCGGTGGCAGATGTGGTCGCTGAAAATCATGATCTCCGATAATTTTAGTTTTTCTTTTTTTTGTTGGGAAAAATAGATTATCTGCGACCAGCGTCAGCACTGGTCTCTGATACCGGTCGCAGTAAAACTATTCTGCTGTAGTATTCGCCGAATAAACTACCAAGGTTTCGGTAAAAAAGATCCACAACATAAATAATTACAAAACTAGAAATTATTACAAGAGCCAATATCAGTAGTATAACTTCCTCATTTTTATCACCGAAAATAGAAGAGAAAAAAAAATGACCTAACATAATGTTAGCTAGTTAGTTACTATATTTGTTATTAACTTATTTTGTCACGCACAATAAATTCTATAAAGTTTAATTACTTCATTATTAAAAATAAATAAAAGGAATATTTCAGACTTTAATGGCTGTGAATCATAAATAAATATAGGAAAATTGAGTGTGAATTTTTCATAAGTCATCATTTAGCTGGATTTAATTTTCTTATCTATTCTCATACCCTGTTTGATATATAAGGTATGTATATATGTATATAACTAGAAATCATAACTAGGTGATCATAATTGGAGTTAACAATTTAGATAAGTTTGATCTAAATTTTATACAATGATCTGAAAAAAGAAGAAGCTATAACTCTATAAATGATCATTGGTATGATAACTCGCTAATTCATAATGCATGATAAACTATTTATCATGATACGGATATCATATATATTAATCACTTTCGTCGTTGTCTATGATATCAAAAAATATTAAAGAAAAAAAATGCCAAATATAAATTAACCAATTTTCAAAGAATATTAATTGTAAACATTCTATTAAAAATGTTACCAAGTTTTATTTTTTCAAAAGATAATACAAATATGAAAGAAGAAAATTGTAAATAAAACATACAAGGCAATTTTCAAACTGATTTGGATCTTGAAAGAAAGAAAAAATCAAGTCTATTGGTCCAACTATCAATTTATATATTTTAAAATTTAACATAAAATTCAGAGAATGGCATGTAGCATATGGCTAAATCGTTATCTAATTATTCTTGCTAAGGTAATTATCTTGACAGTGGAAATGAAATGTGGGGGTATAAATTAAATAAATATTCATGCAAATAATTAGTGATCAGTTTTATTGATTGAGTTTCATTCCACTGAATTTGTCAAGATAACTAATTTTAATTAAGTGTATTGAAAATGTGGGGGTTAAAATGTTTCTAGAAATATTATTTACTTGATCCTACGATATGTATATCTATGAAGCATAATATATGATTATTTATTCATAAAATCATTGATATATTTTGTAAGGATTATTAATAATCACAATTATTACAAGATTATGGTTTGCAAGTTTCTTTGACAAATAAAAAAAAAAATAATTGCATGCTTGAGCAATAAATGATTATTCATTGACATGAAAATATTGATGATGGACTAAAAATTAAAGTCCTTATGTAAATGTTGATGATCAACAAAATATTGCCGATTGTTTTACAAAAGGCTTAAAATAGGATGAAAGTCCTAGAGTCATCGAGGGAGATGGGATTTAGCCTAATGGGCCAATCTGGTATGGTAACCCAACCTCTGTGATGGGCGATCCCCTGAAGGGGGTTCAATGGGTAAGAACAAGCAGATAGGTTGGCCAAGGAGCACAAGAATATTTTAGATATGGAAATTCTGTTCCAAACCCATCTCTATGGTGATTAGTGCTCTTGTGTAGTGCAATAAGATGACTATCCCAAGTCGTTAATTCACGAGATGTGACTCTACACACATCCCAGAGGAATCTCTTCTATATGAGAATGACCGTATTAAAGGCCGCGGCTACTGTGTTTAGGCAACCCGTAGAATATTCTCATGAATAAATCAAGTTAATGTGCATGGCCTCAAACGCACAACCCGCGATGTAGTTTTCTGTACTGTGTGTGTAATAATGTAAGTTCCCATCAAAGGAATCGTTGTTCAAGACCTGGTTCACTCCGATCTCCTCGGACTGAAATTATTGACACTAAACGAAATCAAAACATTTTGCCCAATGCACAGTATAAACAATGGTAGCAGAAATATTTATATATATATATTTTTTATTTAGTTTTTTCTTTAAAATTAAATTTTGAGTTTTGTGGGGGATTGTTGGAAATATATTTTGAAAACACAAAATTTATATAAATAAATATTATTTTTACTAATAACGTTTTTTAATTTTATAAATTATGGAGCTATTAATTTCTTTAATCCATTGATGCACATAAATGACATTCATTCTTTTAATTGCCATTATTTAAACAGTAACATTTCTTTGATGTACTGATTTCACTTTAATTGCCATGAATAGCTATTTATTTCATTTTATTTCTTTGTTCTGTTTGATTTGGTCCATATAGTTGAAATATAATGAATAGCTATAATTTGAACGTTATTTTATTTAATATGTAATAATGGTAAAAGAATGAATAGGAAATTAAATGTCATGAATATGAAATTTGTCTATAAATAACACATGTCACTTGGAGAGTAAAATCCAACAATTCACATACTTTCTTGTTCTTTCTCATAGCTCTATAATTCATAAATTCAATTTATATTCTCCCACAAACAAATATTTTCTTTATAGAAAACATATTATTCTGCTATCATTGTTGAAATAAGCTACATCAACCTCTACTACGGTTGCGCCCGCAGGCAGAGGAATACCGGCGTAACTTGGGGCAAGCTTAACCGATTATTCTTACGCTTAGGACGAGAAGTTGCCTTAGGTCCGCATTTTGCAGCTCCGGGTAATAAAGTTTTAATTATATTATTGATTATATTTTTAACATAATTATTATTTATTTTCTTGATCAAAATTCAGATTTAAATCGAGTTGGTTAGTTAATATTTTCCAACACTTAATTGGGAAAATACTGAGCTGCCAAACGCATATGGGAACAAATACTCATATTTTGTTTTTACCCACCAAAACCCAAGCAACCGAACAGGACCTTAATGTTCAATTTACTTTAAAAAAAATCTTTTTTTAAAGCCTTTGTTATCAATATAATATAAGCTATACTTATATATGGTTGCAAAATCAAATGATTCACTTAATATAATCGCCTTTGTCATAAACAATTTTTATTCATGAAATTAAGATTCTTAATTCATAAACAAATTTTTTCCCCAGTTTATTTGGAGAAATTAAAATAAAACTATTCAAGAAAATAAATTAAGGATAAGGAAACTACGTTTCAAGACTACTTTGACGTCCATGAAAAAATAACGTCTCCTACACTTTTTTGGGAAATTTATCAGCGTTGGTTATGTTGGCAACAAAAAAAATAATTGACAATCTTGACGGACGATAAAGTACTAACTAAAATTAAAACAATAACAATTTAGATATATTGTGTATAAACTTTTACCAATTTGAAAACCAACTCGTCATATATATATCAAGGAATTAAAAAATTAATAGTTAAGTTTATCAACACGTACTACCAATGATCAAATGATTATTAATTAAATTGCACCATACCTATCTAGCCTATTTGAGAATACATACTAAAATATTTTATCGAGTTTAATAGTGATTTTATCGATAAAAGTTTCGCTAGCTCTTCCAGCGTAGAGAACAAAAAGCGATTCAACTGCACTCTTTTTACTCTTTGTAGTCTTCATTTCAACACAATATCTTCTTTCTCTCTCAGTTTTACCTTCAAGTAGAGAAGGAAATGAGAGAGGAGGAACGAACTGGAGCCAATCGGAATTAAGAGTGTGGTATCGTCAAATTATGAAGCGTAGATTTCTCATCTCGATTGGAGCGCGACCGTGAGTAGATCCAGTCATCGTTGGAGTGCGGCGGAGGTTCACCAAGTGAATCCAGTCGTGGAGCGAGATGGCGATTAAAGTATTAATTAGAGTGATCAACATCTCGATTGTAGTGCGTCGGTAAGTAAATATGATCGTCATCAAAACACTGCGGTGGTCGAAGAAGTGAATCTGGTCGTGAAATAAGATGAGGATTAAAATATTAGAGTGATTAAGAAAGAATTAGAATATTATACTAGTTTAGAGGATTTTATGATAATAAAAATAGATTTAAAAATTAGTCATTTGATCAAATTATAAATATTTTTTTATCAATAAAATTATTAGTAGATATTTTAAATCACTAACTTTTAAAAAATAATAATTTTATCGATTATAACGATAGTCCGAGAACTGTGATTGAGAATAAATCTTTTGTCACAAATATTTGGCTAAAATTATGTGAGGCAAATCTGCCACTTGTCGTCTTTTTGTTTGACAGGGAAAAATATTAAAGCTACGTACTTTATTTATTGATGTTAACAAAACTTTTAATTGGAAAAAATAGTTCAATTTCTTAATTCTAATGCTACATTTCTATATTCGTTTAATAAATTATCGAAGGCACATTGTTGATAGGATTAATTTCTTATTTACCCCTTAAAACTCTTTCGGTTTTCTATTTACCCTTGAAGTCTTTATTATATCTAATAAATCCCTTAACTCTCTTTATCTATTCCTATTTATCCATGGAGTTAAATATCCATAGTTAGAATTTACTTATTCCCATTATACCCTTATTCGTTCTCAACCTTTAGTTAGATTGTTGTCCTGTCTTCTCTCTTTCTCAATCGAAGGAGTTTGAACATAATGTAAAAAATTATTTGGAAGCTGCCTTCACATTTTTTAAAAATCATTTATAAGGCAGACCATGTGATTAATATTTTTCCAAGCAATTATGGCCATTTGTAGACTGGTACGAGATGTAAAAATTATTTGTCAAATGCAACCAATTACATTTTGCTAACTATTGTCTTTTTTTATATTATGAAGTAATTTTTTAGCTGCCATTACATTTTACTGACACATAACTATTCTGCGTAATGTTAGTGGAATAATATTAAAGCCGAATATGTAAATGGAGAATAAAAAAGCTGCAGTACGTGAAAATATTTCTTACCTTAAGCAAATATCGACAAATAATTAAATAGCTAAATTACTAATAAACTAACCTTTATGTACTTTATTAACCACCAAGTAATTGTTTGTAGCTGTACTGGTATTGGTATTACTGATACCAGAAAGCAATCAATGGACAATACTTGCATGCCTTCATAATAGCTAGTTCACATATAATATTCTAATGAAAATAATGTTAGTGGAATAATATTAAAGATTCTTTTAATCACGTTCTGCTGCCTATTTTGGTACCATCAAGAGGATATATGCTTTCGAACATCCATGGCTACTTGGCTGAAAGTTTAGGCTTCCGATCAACAAAACCATACTGTAGAGAGCAATAAACAAAACCATACTGAAGAGAGAGCGGCAAGGACGCATGAGGAGGAAAACAAGAGGTAAGGAACAAAAAGAGAGACCTTTCCAAAAGGATATTTTTGTCTTTTCTTATTTTAATCACAAATTTAATTATGATTAATTTCAAAATTATTGTGTAATGGGTAAAAAGGAAAGAGTTTGAAGAGTTCACGGGCAAATTAGATATAGTAAAGTGTTGAGGGGTATATAGAAAATTAGAGAAGTCTACAAGGGTATACGAAAAATTAACCCTTGTTGATAATACTTTAATTTAATATTCTTATAACTATATATATATATATATATATATATATAATGTGGTAATTAGGTGCTGTCTAAATAAGTTGAATATTTGGACTCGACTAAAATTTTTCGGAAATGGCCTAGCCTGTCAAGATTTTTGGAAACCAAATTAAAACTATTAACTAAAAATCGAAATTCAAATTAACTACAAACATTAAGTTGTTAAAAGTATATAATGATAGATATTGAATAATATAATTACCGAAATTTTTATAAATATACAAAATATCAAACAAATTCAACAATCTATACAAATTTGGGATTGAATTCGAAAAATATCCAAACCGATGAGCTATTCATCGGTTTCAGACCACAAAACCGATCAGCTCTTCATCGGTTCTAAAATTACCAAACCGATAAACTATTTACCAATCCTGGAACCGACGAGTTGTTGATCGGTTCTACATTTCATAACCGATCAGTAGATAATCGGTTGTAGAAAACCGATAATTTAGATAATTTAAATACACTACACGTGTATTAGTATTACACATCTCTTGTCTTGGTTGTTTCTATTTAAAATTCCCCTGTAGTGCAATTTCTCTTGTTCTGTATGTTGCTATTGGAAAAGGCCAAAGGCATTCAACGGAAAAGATATAAGAATTGATGAAATTAGAAAAAATGTTATGGACAACCTTTTTTGTAATTGACAGCTAATTTTAGAAAAAAAAATTGTGTTATCTTTCTGTGATTAAATAATAAATTAAAAATTGTGTCATTTTTTTTTTGCCAAAATAATCATGCCAAGTTGCACAAGTGCCCGGCCAAAATATTTGGGGTCAATTTTTTATAGGCTTATTTTGGTACAACATTGAATATTTTCTTATTAAAAAAATTAAGTCGTATCATCTTCTACTATAAATTTTTAACAAATTAATTTGCATAAAATAATGGTTAGACTTAGATGCAATGTGGTATGATGTTGTAGCATATAGCAAAACTAAGAAATAAATGATTGTATATACATGTAAGAATTCATAATGAGGTGGGTATTTAACAAGTTAAAGAAATGAAATGAAATGAAATAAACAATTCATAATGAGGTGGGTATTACAACTTGCAGCTGGCTTCTATCCTGTCACAACTTGCAGCTGGGTCGTTTTGTATCCCGTTAATTAATAACCTGCTTAAAAAACAAAAACAAAAATCTAATTAATTGTTTATTTCATTTCATTTCATTTCTTTAACTTGTTAAATACCCACCTCATTATGAATTCTTACATGTATATACAATCATTTATTTCTTAGTTTTGCTCTATGCTACAACATCATACCACATTGCATCTAAGTCTAATCATTATTTTATGCAAATTAATTTGTTAAAAATTTATAGTAGAAGATGATACGACTTAATTTTTTTAATAAGAAAATATTCAATGTTGTACCAAAATAAGCCTATAAAAAATTGACCCCAAATATTTTGGCCGGGCACTTGTGCAACTTGGCATGATTATTTTGGCAAAAAAAAATGACACAATTTTTAATTTATTATTTAATCACAGAAAAATAACACAATTTTTTTTCTAAAATCAGTTGTCAATTACAAAAAAGGTTGTCCATAACATTTTTTCTAATTTCATCAATTCTTATATCTTTTCCGTTGAATGCCTTTGGCCTTTTCGAATAGTAACATACAGAACAAGAGAAATTGCACCACAGGGGAATTTTAAATAGAAACAACCAAGACAAGAGATGTGTAATACTAATACACGTGTAGTGTATTTAAATTATCTAAATTATCGGTTTTCTACAATCGATTATCTACTGATCGGTTATGAAATGTAGAACCGATCAATAACTCGTCGGTTCCAGGATTGGTAAATAGTTTATCGGTTTGGTAATTTTAGAACCGATGCAGAGCTGATCGGTTTTGTGGTCTGAAACCGATGAATAGCTCATCGGTTTGGATATTTTTCGAATTCAATTCCAAATTTGTATAGATTGTTGAATTTGTTTGATATTTTGTATATTTATAAAAATTTCGGATATAATTATATATATGAACGCTGTGGGCCTGTGGCCCGCAATTGCTGTCTGTTGTCCCTTCGCTGCTCACAAATTAATAAAGGAGAGGGATCTTGATTTCTTCATAATGTTTATTTTTAAATCAATTTATATAAAGTTAATTTTTTTTAAAATATGTTATTGAAAATATAGACAATGTAACAATTAAATTTACGCAATTCAAACTTCATTTGATGCATCAAGAATAAAAAAAAAATTGCTGAAATTTTAAATCACTTGATTTATATTTGAAGGTAAAACATAAATCACAATGTGTAAATGCATAAAAAGTTAGAGAAAACCTCCCAAGTGAAGCACATTATATATAGAATAATCAAGATATATAGGAGAAAATAACGCAAAAACCGATCATTATATATAAGTCTATCTAGAAGAACAAATAATCTCTGCATATATTTATGTGTAAATAAATTGACAAAAACAAAAATATTTCTAATTATGACATTATATATTTTCAAAATGCAGAAGTTTTCCTCAATTATGTGTCATACTTCTTATCAAAAATTTATTCAAATTATTATTTATGCACAAACTTGATCAGGTTTTGGGATCAAAGATACGTCAAATTTGTGTTAATTTAAATAAAAAATGACAATATAATTAGATGAACTCACTAGTCAAATAAAATGACAACTGTTTATATATATAAAGACTAAAAGCACAAAATGAAAATGAGAATTGAAATAATTACACCAGTCAAATGAAAATGACAATTAAAGTAATTACATTTATTAGCCAGTTAAACGAAAATGACAATTGAAAATGTCAAAGGAAAATATTTGAATCCTACAGAATTAAAAACATCTGAGAAAAAGAGCAGCGAAAAAATTAGATGTCCCACGGCAAGCTTCAAATTAGAGAATCAGTGGAGTGGTTCGATGCTTCTAGCAGTACTCTTCAAGTTTCGGACCAACTTGGAAATTTGTCCATTTAAAATTCAATTTACTTACATAAAACATTTTTTAAATCCTTTGTTATCAATATATATAATTTAAGTTAAACTTATATATGGTTGCAAAATCAAATGATTCACTTAATATTATCGACTTAATTTTGATGGAAATTAAGTTCATAGCTATATATAGATAGAGAGAGATATATATATATTGGCTAATATGCTTTCGGGCTGAAATGCTACCAATACAAATTTCAAAATTTATATTCAAAATTTTAAACTAAGTAGCTCAGTAAATTAGTTATATATTGAACTTGTAGAATACCAACTTTTACGATTTTTGAATTTTTTTTCACCACTTTTTATAATTTATGAAAGATGGCAAAAAATGGCCTAAAAATATTGACAATTTTCTTTTATTTTTAAGTTATTTTTGTCATCTTTCATAAATCATAAAAAATAGTATCCTACAAGTTCAATATATAACTAATTTACTATGCTACTTAGTTCGAAGTTTCAAATATAAAATATTCAAATTTGAGTCAGTAGCACTTCGGCCAAAATCATATTAGTCAATCTCTCTCTCTCTGTGTGTGTGTGTGTGTGTGTGTGTGTGTGTGTAGTGAGAGAGAGAAAGAGAGATTGACTAATATGATTTCGGTAGCATTTCGGCCGAAGTGCTACCGACTCAAACTTCAAAATTTTGTATTCAAAACTTCGAATTAAGTGGCTTAGTAAATTGGTTATATATTGAACTTGTAGAATACCAATTTTTATGATTTTTGAAATTTGTTTACTATTTTTTATGATTTATGAAAGATGGCAAAAAATGACTTCATAATAAAAGAAAATTGCTAATATTTTAGGTCATTTTTTGCCATTTTCATAAATCATAAAAAAAAGTAAAAAAAAAAATCCAAAAATTGTAAAAATTGGTATTCTATAAGCTCAATACATAACAAATTTACTGAGCTACTTAGTTTGAAGTTTTAAATACAAAATTTTGAAATTTTTGCCAATATTTTTGAAATTTTATTGACAGATTGAGATGCGCTGGAAATAATAAATGCAGGACAATTGAAAAATTATGTGCATTCACCTTCTCAATTTTAACATTTTCCATTCTACACCACTTATGTAAAATTGATATTATTCAACTTGTCAAATTCCATAGCCTTCTTCATTCTACACTACATATGTATGATCACAAATACAAACACAAATTTAAACACACTCAAGTTTTAATCTCTCCTATGACAAAATCCAACGTGTTTTGATACCAATTGTTGGGGACGGTTGCAGAAGTGTTTAATGAGTAATTTTGTCAAATACCTTACGAGGATACACTAATATCAGACCAAATGGAGAAATATGAAAGACACACAAGAAGCCAACAATAACAAACAATCAAGCACATAAATTAAAAGAGAGACACAAGATTTTACGTGGAAACCTTTTCGGGAGAAAACCACGGGAGCACGGCACAAAATCACTATAACAAAGAGTTTTACAATATAAAGAGAATATCAAGTCAATAATAACACTATCTCTCACACTCTATCGACCATTTAGAAGTAAGTATAGATCCACTTTACTTTCAATAGTAGAATGAAAAACACCACTAGATATCCTGCTACAAACCCAAACTCGATGAAAAAATACAACCACTTGTCCCTATCATCAGTAATTTTTGAATTGGAATCGTTGTTACCATTACTCTGAGGAAGTCCCACACTGCTAGCACAACTCGTCTCTAGCGGGGGTCCACATAGGTATGGATTGCCACTATAGATTGATGGGTCATTAAGCGTCTGCAACTAATGCCCATTTGGAATGCTCCCAGATAGATTATTGTAAGAAAAATTGAGCACTTCCAAAGAGTATAGAGTGGATATGCTTTGTGGTATAGTGCCGGACAGGTTATTCTTGTGAAAGTCGAGTGACTCTAGAGATGTCATATTTCCGATTTCAAGTGGAATATTTCCTATTAAGTGATTGTGGGATAAGTTTAGATTAAATAAACCAGCAAGAACAACTATCTCCTGAGGTATTTCACCGGTTAGATTATTGTATGACAAATCTATACTCCTCCAATAATAAAGTTCTCGAGAATCATACTCAAGTATCAACCCTTTGGTAATTGCAATTACACTCCCATAATAATAATCATTTGTCAATGAGAACAATTGACTCATCAAAGTAAAATTATCCAAACCTCTTGGCAGCGGTCCAGAAAGGTAGTTATTGGAAAGATCTAAGAATTGTAGATTATTGAGTGGTGTCAATTTGGATGGGATATTACCGGAAAATAAATTGGATTGCAACATTAAAATTTCCAAATTCTGAAAGCTTTCTCCTATCCAATCTGGCATTATCCCGTGAAAATAATTTTCTCCAAGATCAAGCAAATATAATCCACTGCAAAATTGCAAATCAAATGGAAACTCTCCAATTAAACTATTGTTTGCAAGCTGAAGCACTTCTAGTGTGACCGAACAACTCAAAGAGCTGGGCACAACTCCAGAGAGCCTGTTATTTGCAAGATTTACATGGTAACTGATGTTAGACCAGCAAGGAGGAAGACGTCCTGATAAACTATTACTCGAGAGATCAAGATCATACAAACTAGTTAATCCGCAAGGAAACAACTCTACAATTTCAATAGTGTTATTGTTCCAAACAATCGGTTTATTCTTATATGGTGACCTACGGTTTTTACACAATCGTCCCGACAAGGAGTTATTGGAAAGATATAGGTACTTCAAACTTGTAGGAAGAAATGGTATTTTGCCCTCAAGCCGATTTTTACTCAAATCCATATACACGAGTTTGGTCATGTGTACCAAGCTGGCTGGTAACTTCCCTCTAAGTAAGTTTGTTGACAAATCAAAGCCTCTAAGTGAAGATAAACTCCCAAACCAACCAGGAACACTATCATCAATTCCAGTGTCTATCAGGTCTAGATACTCAATTTCTACTTGTCTTCGGAACCAAGAGGGAAATTTTGGCCCTAGTTTGCATGAACTCAAATCGATACTATTCAGTTGGAAAGAAGGGGTCCAATCACTATCAAGTAAAATAGTTATGTTGTTATTTCTGAGGTATAAATATTTTAGTTTTAACAAACTACTTAGATGAGTTTCTGATAATAGTCCTGTGAGGGGATTAGAACTAAGATCAAGATAGACAAGATTTCTTAAATTTCCAATATCAATTGGTATTGTACCACTTAGGTTAGTATAGGAAAGGTCGAGATTAGTTACACTTGTCATGTCCGTTATCCACCCTGTCAAAGTTCCAGATATGTTAGTTGATGAAAGATCTAAATGCTCCAGATTCTCCAATGTGTAATTTGACAACTTGCCCAATAATAACTCCCTAATATCTCCTTCTATATTGTTGTTCCATAGAGATAAGTCAGTTAATTTTGTTAGGCTATGTAGTGGTGGTACCATGCCATGAAGTAAATTATTATCGAGTGTAAGTTTGTTTAGAGAAGTTAGATTTCCCACCCAATTGGGTATGGTGGCCATGAAGTTTTGATTAGAAAGATGAAGCACTCTGAGGGAGGTGAAGTTCACAAAAGAGATTGATTGTGGAATATGGGTTAGATTGTTTCCGGACAAAACTAACACTTCAAGTGATGATAGTTTACTCAAAGTTTCCAACCAATCATTTGAATCTTTAAAATCAACTCCTAGCATTTTGATATGCCTTAAATTCCTCAGATTAGATAACCACCATGTATCGGTGTTCAACATAAAACTATAATATGGGTCGCCATTGCTAATATCAAAGTATATTAATCTAGAAAGGTTCCCAAGTTGAGGAGGTATCGTTCCAGATAACCCCGTATGAGACAAGTTGAGATACTTTAAATTTCTAAATGTGCTGATAAATTCAGGAAATTTACTCCCAGTAAAATTATTAAAGCTGAGATCCAAGTATTTCATATCACTAAGAAATATCAAAGATGGGCTGATCTTGCCTACCAAACTATGGTAGATAATCCAATCATAGATATTGTCTTCATAATTATTGAGGAGTTGGTATTGAGAAGGATTGGTATTTCGAAGGTTAAGTTTGACAATATGACCTGTTTGATTGTTGCAACGGATCCCTGCCCAATTACAGCATTTTTCACCACTCCATGAAGCCAAACGACTGCTCGTATCCTTCACACCAGCTTTGAATTCAAGCAATGCATCTCTCTCATGCTTAATACAACAATTTACCAAGAAGGCTTGAATGAATAAGAGGAGGAGGAGGAGGAAATTGAGTGAGGAATAGTGCATCTTTTGTTAATTTGAGAAGCTCTCAATGGTTTAGTAAAGTCCTCCAGATGCACATACTTATAGAAGTAGCTAGGTGTTGTTGGTGCGATAACAGGGCCCATTTTTTATTCCTCATGTGAAAACGAATGGGATAGTGGTAATACACCTTCTGATTTTGAGGTCCCATCATTTGATTCCTCTTATACCTTTTGACTTGAGGTTATCTAATATGACAATATATGTACTCAATTGTGAATTGTGAATGAGGCATTATGCATCTTTCGTTTCGGAAATTATATGTGTGGGTTGCTTCAATTCCCAGCCTTGGGCGTTAATCGTACTAAAAAATGGGGACTTAATCTTACACAATCTCACAAAATGATGTGGTTTGAAAAATAATAATATATAATTTGACGTATATTCGCATATAACTCATCAAGAGTCACGTATTATGGTCTCATCCTTTTGTTGTTTCTTCTTTAAATTCTATATCGGTTGTTGCAAGACAATATTTTCAGCAGTGTTATTCTCTTATCAGCATGGCTTCTTTCTTCTTCGTTGTCATCCTTTTGTGTTTAAACAATATGACTCAGTGCGTATTGAAGAAATATCTGATTTAGATTTGAACGTAAACGATGGCCACATCTAGCAGATCCAGACCAATCAAGAAATTGTATGTACAACTTGAAATTTGACCCCATATAATGACATGGACGGTTTTCTAAGAAACAATTAAATGGCATGGTCTTCTAAGAAACAATTAGATTGAATTGGCAGTTTATCTTCTAATTTTTGGATGAATAAAGGAATATAGCAAGAATAGAGTTAACCTTAAGATTGATAATAGTAGCTAATTCAATATTTTGTTGGGTTAATTAGTAGAATAGTGAGAAAACCCACAAAAAATATAAATAAAGAATAGTCCATATTTGCTAATCCAAATACACCCAAACGAAAAATAGTAACTCGGAATAGTGATAATCCGAATTAGTAACTATTCTTCACGCATCCAAATGCATCTTTAAAATACTTTGAGAGACTACATGAGTTTTATTGAAGAGTCAAACAGTAATAGAAGTTTACGTTGATTAGATTTAATATCATTCTTTGTTTTGCATTTTCAAGGAGAGCATTTATGATCTATTTTACTTTAAATATGTATGTGAACTCCTATTGGAAAATAATTAGAGAATGATATATTGAATGAAATCGAAAGTTTGATTTGTGTGTTGACTTGAGACTTTATCTTTTACTTTTCTCTATTACCAGTTTACCACTTAATTGGTAGGTGAGCTTAACACTAAATGACGGGCCCCTAATATGTCCTCATGTGAAAACGAAATCGGATAGTGGTAATACACCTTTTGGCTTGAGGTCATCTAATATGACAATATATGTACTCAATTGTAAATTGTGAATGAGACTGTATCCTTCGTTTCGGAAATTAGTCTCAGAAATTAATAATAACTTTCAATTTGGTTTCTTTATTTTCTATATATTTATCGGACACCGATTACATTTTATTGACAGATTGAGATTTCGAGTTGATTGGCCACAATCACCGTCCAATCTGCATTAACATGTGTGTGCTCTGCTTTAAAATCCGTGCATATTTGCTTCGATTAAATGTATGAGTTGGAAACAGAGAAAAACCTGTTAGCTGACCCAAGTCAAAAAATGTAAGACTAAATGACGGCTCCTACCTAATATGTTCTCATGTGAAAACTACTGTCAAAATATTTACCCAATAATTTAAACGTGATTTTTTTTTTCCCTTAATATCTCATGTGAAAACGAATCGGATAGTGGTAATATATCTTTTGACTTGAGGTCCCATCATTTCATTCCTCTTAAACTTTTTTGACTTGAGGTCATCTAATAGGACAATAAATGTCCTCAATTGTGAATTGTGAATGAGATATTACGTATGAATTTTTTTTATAAACCATAATTAAAAAAAAAATTATGAAACTAGCACGATTTTTTTTTTTTTTACAAAAAACATAAGAACCGAAATGCTATTTCGGTCCGTTAATTTTTTTTTGGGGACCGAAATGGCATTTCGATCCCATTTAAAAATGTGAAACGTTGGTATTAAAAGCTGTGAAATCACATGAGACCGAAATGTTATTTCAGTCTAAAAAAAAATAGCAAACAGAAATAATATTTCAATTGTTATGATTTTTGTAAAAAAAAATTAATCATGTTGATTTTATAAAATTTTTATTTTTAATTATGGTTTATAAAAAAAATTCATTATGTATCCTTCGTTTCGGACTTTAGTCTCAGTCTGAGTCTCAGAAAATGATAATTTTCAGGTTTCGAACTATTTTTTGTCCGTGTGTGCGCTCCCCTTCGCTGTGTGCCCTCCACTTTCAGGTTTCAGAAAATGTTTGAAGCAACTAAACATACTAATTAATACTAATAATAAAAATAAATAACATTTTGTCCCTGTGTGTCCCCTCCCCTTCACTTCTCCTCTTCGTCCTTCATCTCTCAGCTATCTATTTCTGATCTGACGGCTTGAACAACTCACACTCCAGAAAGTTGATCTTCATTCATGGGAGGCGGTCAAATTAACATGCTCCGTCGAGGAGGTGTCAACGAAAACAAGTGGGACCAAGTGGTTCCCAACAAGTGCGGGCCCCACCCGACTATTCTACGAGTGAATGCCAGCCTCAACTGGGTGGAAGCTAGTGAGCCTTTGTATGTTGACATCGATGTTCATAGAACCTGCGACGTTGGGCCTAGCATGTCCTTCGCTAACTGGATTAAGTACTGACTCAATGTTTTTTGAAGTAATGTTGCATTTATGTACTGGTATTAGGTACTGGTTTAAGTATCTGGTATTATATATATATACCAGAAACATGAAGATGCATATTCATACGGTGCACGGTTGGAGAAGCCTACCATTGATGCCACATCTGTTATTTATTCAAGGCATTTATTCATTCATTCATTCATTTAATTATTTTGTTGAAGAAAATGTGTATTACAATTTCTGGTCATGCACTATTCTGGATGCTTAAGAAAAGATTTCTGGTCACTATTCATTTAATTATTAACATGAAGATTTCTGTAGTTAATTTAAGAAAAGAAGCATTGTACCTGCTAAATCGAGTATGTACCATTAGAATTTTCAATTAAACAAGTTAAAAAAAAATTAGTATATCAACTCAGATTCAACGAAGAAAACTCAAATTAAAAGACGTACTAATGATGAGCAACAGTTTTACGAGGAGCGCACGCACAAAAAACTGACAATTTATTTGTTTTATTATCATTACTTTGTATCTTTAGTTGCTTAAAGCAAGTAATGGGGATATTAATAGATTATGCAAGTTTAGATTGGGGAAATAACTAAATTTAAAATTTTGATGGGTAAATATCTAATTGATGAAGTTATGATGGGTATATATCTAGACTTCTCTTATAATAATGGCTCACTATTAATATGATTATTTTAGTTTGAGTGAGGCTAAGGTGCTTTATAAAGTACTGATCGGTCGTGCTAGTGAATTCATAACTCCATTTCGAAAATCTAAATAATCAATCTGAACTACTTAACATGATTTCCATAATTAAAATGTATTTGGAGATCAAATTTTATATATTTTTTAGAATTATTTTATTATTGTTTTAAATAGGTAAAAAATCACTATTTTTAATTAGTTCAAAAAATTAAGATCAGGTGACTTTTTATCTATTTAAAAAGGAGTACTTTTTTTAAATAAAAAAATTGATCTCCAGGTTTGAATTGTTTCAACTTAGTAAACGGAAACGTTGATTCAAAATTTGATCTCTAAGTATGAATTGTTTGAATTTTGTGCGTTGTCACAGAATATGAATTATTTTCATTTGAGAGCAAATCATTTAAGAAGCAACATTTTTCAAAGAAAATCATTTTAATTAACCTCTACATATAATAAGATTCATTTAAATGAAATTGTTGTATGAATGTATTGGTTTTATTTGTCTAAAAGAGACAGACCATGAAAAAAAATTAGCAATAATTAATCGTACATAAACATTCAAGCAGTTTTTGTTGCCGTATGAAGCCCAAATGAATTATGGGCTTCGGCCCATGTTGCTACTTACGGAAATGAATTCCGAATGGAATTAAAGAAATAACCTCACTTGAAACTTGAAAGGGACAAGAAATGCATAAAAGTTAACCAAAAAAAAAGTTAAAGGAAAAGAGATGCATAAAAGTTAAAGAAACATAAAGTATATTGTGCTACTTCCACAAAAAAGGAAAAAAAAAAGAAGTTAACAAAACCGAAAGGGACAATATAATAAGAATTGATAATGAACCCTTGTAGTTGCAAACTAAAAAATATGCAAAGAAATAAAATATTTTGTTCACAAAACTTTAAAGTGAAGGGTTCAAATGCCTTCATTTTTTGTACCTCCAAATTTTTAATAATTCAAAATTTAAAATTTAAAAGTCAAAATAAAACTACTAGATGTTATCTATGTTATTTTATATATGTGGTCATAAAAAATTATCACATTTCAGTTTTGTTTTTATGTGAATCAATAAGTTGAAAATTCAACGTCTATAAATTATCCACATTAATACATTTTTACAAGCTCTTGTTGATAACGAAAACAAAGTTGAAATGTCATAATTTTTTACACATGCATAGAGAAAATTATATAAATCATATATGGAGGTTTTATTTTGACTTTTAAGTTTTAAATTTTGAGTTATTAAAGTTTTTAAAATTGAAGGCATGACGGAGGCATAAAAAATAGAGACATTTGAACTCTCCTCAACTTTAAAATAGATTATATCAGCAATAAATTTATTTGACAACTACAACCACCATTGGAATTCTTACTAAAATTAGAATTGAAGGCATATTCCTTGTGGTTCAAATCCGCTATGAATTGTAAATCTCTATTTAAATTATAACCTCACTAATTAACAGTTTTGCTTGAGCGAAGAAGCCAAGTGATGATGAATTATGGATTTTATTATGCTGATGCCAAATAAACTTTTAAAAATAGAAAGGACTTAATAAAAAAAATAACATAGTATGTTTACCATATTATGATTTCTAATGCTTCGTTTACTTGCTGCTTATTTTTTGTTTTTATTTGCAACTTTATGTTTAAATTTCTAATGTTTGATCCTCAATTTTTGGTACAGGTCATAAACAAATTTTCAGATGTCTTATTCTTATCAGTTATAATTTTTTTGATACAGATATGAATATGAATAGTCTCAGATACGGATACATATCAGATAATAAAATTGATATGGATTAGATATCGATGGATGCAAATACAGATACAAATATAATCCGGATAATTAAAAACAAATTAATGATTTATATTCTCATAAATAAATAATATCTAAATATAATAATTTTACTTAGAAATTAAGTTTAATTGATGTACTGCCTCCAAAAGAAAATTCCATGATACATTGTCTAATATAAAAGAATCATGATATATACATTTGCTTCAATTTTTCAATGAATCAGTTTTTGTTGATATACTGGCGTACTACCTCCAAAAATCATCATACTATTCATAAATTAAAATGACCGGAAATCGCATCCTGTTTTGTTACTTGGTCCCACGAAGGAACCACAAATAAATAGCAAGCATATATATATATTGGGAAGTCGGGAGCCGCCGAAGTTGTGTACGTAGTAATTAAGTTGGCCCAAGGCCCAAATAGCATGGCATGGTAGATATTATCTAAATCTCGCGGAATGGACCCGTATCAGGTTTCTTATTCAAAAACCTCATCGGAAATTAACCGGATCGGAACCATCCGAATACATCAATTTCTAAATTTGAATCCGGATGATATTGGATTATATCCGATCCGTTTATACCCCACTACAGTGGACTCTTCAATGCTCAAGCTGCTGCTGCGTCAATATTTTTTTTTAGCTGCAATCTCTTTAATAGTTCTTTCGGTTAAAAACATATTTCAAAGCATACTTCGTCGTATGTGAAATTAGTAAAAGGAAATTTGGTAGGGTGCAAACAGATCGATAGTGGTAAAATTATATCCGTATCTGTTTTAATTTTTTGGATACGAATACGGATTAGATATCTGTAGATATATACATAATTTTTTTTTCATAATATGTATTAAACTATATAGTATATATTTATTATTCAGATATATATTAGATAATTAAAATTTAAAATCATATTCGTATCAGCACTGATACTTGAATATTAGATATCTACATCTAATTTTCATATATGAATCTGGATATGGTCGGATGATATCCGATCCGTTTGCACCCCTAAAATTTGGCTTGCAGAATTAGACTTGCAAAAAGGTAAACGTTGATAAAAACTAGAAGCAAATGTATTCTAACCATCTGATTTTCTCAATTATTTATACCAAACAGTGAGTGCAAGCTAACTCAGTACCAGCATTTAAAATTCTGAACCAATGGAAGAAAAAATAGTATTTCAATTGATGTCTCCATATTATAGTGTACCAGAATGTACCAATGGAAAAAAAAATAGTACTTCAATTGATGTCTCCAATGGAAAAATAAATAAATCCAGTGTGTACCAGAGTTTGCAAAATAATATATTTTGTATCCATAGTTTGCATCTTTGTCTTCATAGTTTGCAAACAAAACAAAAAAAAGTTAAGTGTACAAGACATAGTTTACATCAAATTGATAATAGCACCTACTTGTACAAGACACTACATCATTTGATGTCTTCACATGAAGACATACTCCATTCATACCAGTAAGTGTACCAGAGTATGCAAAATAATTGATGTCTCCACATAAATGGAAAATAATTCATACCAGTAAGTGTACCAGAGTACAAGACATTACATCAAAGTCATTAACAATTAACAATTAACATTTTTTACAAGCATTTTACAACTCTCCAACAATTTCATATTTTGAGAGCGACACACTAAACAAAAGTTTTAAAAGCTCCAAATATCATCTCAGACATATTTCTTTTCCCTCCTCTTCATTCGTACCAGTACCATTTGTGCCACTATTCTTACCAAAGATCATCACATCCAAGTCTTCCATTACATCTTCATATCCATCTGCCTCGATTATTTGATGGTTAAAGCCTCAAATTAGACAAATACATCATATCAGGTCATCCTGTGTTTTAGAGGAACAATCAGACATTCTTATACAAATTTGAGGATTTCAACATAGATGCAAAATTGATCAAGTTGATTAACCTCATGGCCATCCACTAAATTGTGTAATTTGTCTAAAATATTTACAATTTCAGTTTCAATTATCCTGCTACCTGCTACCAATACTAATTATTTTACATAAATGTTATTTTTCAATGGTTCATAATTGTCTAAAACAACAGTTTTGTAAAAACTTAATAAAAAATAAAAAATAAAAAATTCGAAAAAATTATAAAATTTTATCTCTAAGTACATTTTAATATAAATAACATATTGAACGGTTTGGATCAACTGTTTGGACTTTCAAAATTATAAAACCGAATTATTATAAGATGTAGTAACTTACAAATTATTGTAATTGGATTCCTCATGTATTTCAGACCTGTCAAGTATCTGATGCGGAACATGATACTTCAACTCCATGTAAAAACACTCTCTCTTATATATTTGTGTGTTACAAAATTTTGAAATGAAAATATTTGTGTGTAACTTCTAATTATGGGCAGGGATACATATAAACCTATTTATACTTGTTTATCTTTAATATTGTACGTCAAACAAATAAATGGATTGGATTTAGTTTATACTAATAGTGAAAATCAAAAGAGAAATGGCTAATTGATGACACTAGTTAAGAGCTTGAGAACTTTATTTTGATATTAAGAGACTAAAAACTCTCAAACATTAATATCTATATATATTTAGATCACTTAATTGAGAATTTAGGTCACTTAATGGAGAATTTACTCTATATTATTGATTATTAATTATCTAACATATTACTGGGCTATTGGGCTGTCAAATTAAGGTTTGGTATATCACATTACTTGACTTCATTTGATCTCGTAAAACCAGTATTATAAAAAAGGCTGATTTATCGGCCGATTAGTCGTTAGCGGTGATCAAACCATTACAGATTTTTCCGACTATTCAGTCTATTATTCTCGATTATTCCCAATTATAATCAATTATTCTCGATTATTTCCAATAACTACTAATCAGGACTATGTCTGTCTAACGAGTCCATGCCGTTATTTATAACCCTATGTAAAACTAGGTTTCTAGTATCAAGTACAACTACAATTATACTAACTTTGTTCATCTTTTGTTAAATTTGATGACCACACATATTTCCAATCAAAATCGAAATCCCTATCTGTGAACCAAATGCATATATAGGTAGTAATTAATCGTTGTCATATGCATAGAAGGCAACATCGGCTGAGTCAGACCGGAATCGGCCGAGTTGGACCGGAATCGGACCACACCGATCCGATTTTGGGCCGAGTTACTCGGTAATTGAGTTTTCTACAAAAATCCAGCTTGAAAAGTGGTTAATCAGACGATTCAAGCGAATCTAAACCTATTCTAGACCGATTATAACAATTTTGAGCTTTTCTCTTCTAGTTGAAGCCGATTCTGCAAATTTTTTTGCATCCATTTGTGTTACGACGGATTTGGGGGGCGAAATTTGTGATTTTGACTGGGTCAAAATGTTGATTTGAGAAGAAGGGTTCACGGGCCGTTCGGTCAGACTTGGGAAAGAATTATGTTCAATTTTTCTTTTGTCGGTCAGACTCGGGCTTAGCTGTTGGGCTTAATAGAATAGAAAAGGAAATTAAGGCAGAATCGTTGATGCATTAGGCCCAGTTGAGTAAAAAATCTGAAGAAGCAATGACAGGTGGGCTAAATGTCATCTGAAATAGAGAACTATGGTGAAGAACGAAACTGGAGAGGATTGTAGGGGACGAATGATTGGAGAAAAAGGATTTAAGGGTAGGGGTGTTCAAATGGTTCGGTTTATTTGGTTTTAAACCGAACCGAAAAAATTCGGTTCAAATGGTTCGGTTTTTTGGTTTAAATGGATCGATTCGGTTTCATTTCTTATTTAGTTCAGTTTATTTAATTCGGTTCGGTTTTCAAAATTTAAAATTCGGTTGAACCGAACCAACCGGAGTACAGTGTGGACTGTGGAGTCGCGAATAATTTTATTCACGGACTAGGGTTCACTCTCCCAGGCTCCCACTTTGTCTTATTCATTTCAAATTTTACTTTTCATTTCTCTGGGTCCCACCAAACCCCCACTCCTTTTCTCTTTGCTACTCCCTCTCTCTCTCTCCCGCTGTCTCCTTCTTTTTCTCTACTTTTGTTTTTCTTTCTTCATTTTTTTCGTTTCTTCCTTGCTTTTTTTTTTTTTGAAATTGATCAATTTTTTTTTCTTTTTGTATTTCTCTTTTCTCAATGATACTTCAGATCTGTGCTCCCAATTTAATTTCTCCTCTCCTTTTGTTTTCCTCTTGATTATTTTAGTTGTTTTTTTTTCTATCAATCTTCTATCTCTTTGATTATTTCTCTATCTTCATTTTTTATTTTGGTTATTTCGGTTTAACCGAATAAACCGAAATTTATTTCGGTTCGGTTTTTTTCGGTTCACTGATTTAATTCGGTTGGTTCGGTTTTAATTTTGAAAACCGAATAAAACTTTGGTTTAGCTATTTTTGTTCGGTTTCAACCGAACCGAACCGATGAACACCCCTATTTAAGGGGATTCAACATACTTTAGTGTAAGTTGAATTTGAGTTGAATTTTTCTTTTATCTGTCCAATTATGTTGCATTCCTTGAAATTGAGTACAGAAACGTACCGATTGCGTTCCTTGAAATTGGGTACATGAAGTTAAAAATATAACATAATATAGTGGATGAATCGGTCAAAATTATATAGTATTAATAGATTATTTAATTATAATTATTTGTTTAATCAGAAATTGTTGACAAATTATTTTTTTATCAATTTCCCCCTAATTTTTAGTATAAAACGAGCATCTGACAAAAAAGTCCGAGTTTCTGATCTAATTAGACTGATTTCGACCGATTCATCCAATTTGGATCCCCCGATCAAAACACCAATTCCGATTTTTTCTTCTGTAGTCATATGAGTAGAAATTGAAGAAACCAAACTGAAATTTATCATTTTCTAGACACCACTTCACAATTGAAATACATTTGTCCTGTTAGTTCATTGCCGACCTGACAATGAAGTTACATCGTTGACCCAAGTCAATGCATAGATAGTGGTATTGCATCTTTTGACTTGAGGTCCCATCACTTGATTCCTCCTACACCTTTTGACTTGATGTCATCTAATAGGACAATATATGTACTCAATTGTGAATTAATGGGGCATTATGTATCCTTCGCTAATTTCGGACTTCGGTTTCAGTCTCACAAAATGATAACTTTGGGTTTGGTTTCTTCATTTTTTATATATTTGGTTGGATCAAGAATAGGTAATTTTTGAAGTAGATTATTCGGAATAACTTACTCGGTGTTTAGTTGGATTATAATAGCTAGAATAGTAAATTTCAACATTTCGTCTTATTAGAATAGACTATTTCTAACGATTTTGAGATTTAACTATTATAATAAGACAAACAATAACTATTATTGGTTTAGCTATTCTAACTATTCTTATTTTACAACAGAACATATCCTTATTGGACACCAATTACATTTTATTGACAGATTGGGATTTTGAGTTGACTGGGGTCAATCACCGTCCGATTTGCATTAAGATGCATGTACTACGCTTTAAAATATGTGCATGTTTGCTTTAATTTCTGTGTGCACAGATTTTGATGTGGATCGGACGGTGTTGGAACTCATTGGACCCAAAGTAGGTCCAATGCCCATTTAACCTACTCTGTTCTCTTGGAAATTATATGAGTGGGTTTGTGCGTTAATTGTACTCAATACGGTGTTGTGGTCTCGATATTGTCAAAACAAAGGAGCTGGCATGAGTCGGGTTTTGGGTAGAGAGTCTAGTCGGATTCGGGTAATTCCTCATAGTGAAGCATAAATAAAATTGTAATTCATTAGAAGTGGTTGTTGTAATCACATTTATTAATACAACCTTGGTAGCATCCACCAAGTTTTCAAAAAAAAAAAATCTTACATAGGCTCACAAACTGATGTGGTTAATTTGAATAATAATAATATGTAACTCATCAAGTGTCACGTATTATGGTTATTAATAATTAAATAATTTGCAATAGTAGTTGCAGACTTGCAGTCATTTCCAATTCTATATCAGGGCCGGATTGGATGACACCGATACTGGTACTGCCAGAATCTCAGACATTTCGGCCATCGTTGTTTTTTCTTCATTAAATATTATTGGTCATTCTTAATAACTAAATGAGGTCCCAGATAAGTTAGCCCAAGTGTTATTCTCTGATCAACATGGCTTCCTTCTTCTTGGTTGTCATTCTTTTGTGTTTAAACAATCTCTCTTCAGCAACAGTAGACACACTTCTACCTGGTCAGTTTCTCTACCCAAATCAGAGCCTCATGTCAACAAATGGCAGGTTTGAGTTTGGTTTCATCGACTCAGGTAACGGAAATTACTATGTCGGCATTTGGTTAACCATTGATGAAATTGAAACCGGTCAAACCCAACTGTTACCACTGGTGCTGAACTATATGGTAGATGTTGTATGGACAGCAAATACAGAGAATCCCATTACCAAACTTCAACTCTCCAGATTGAGTGTATCTCCAAATGGAACATTGATCTTGACCCAATCTCAATCCTGTATATGGTCATCAAATAAACCACAAAATAAACCAAATTCCACCAAGTTAGTTCTCCTTGATACCGGAAATCTTGTTTTACAAGACCAAACAATAAATTCAGAAGTGATATGGCAAAGTTTTGACTATCCAACAGATACATGGCTACCTGGAGCTTGGCTCGGTTACGGTACCATAAATGGGGAGAATATTAGTGCATCTCTTACTTCTTCCAAAACCTCTAGTGACCCCTCACCAGGGGTGTATTCATTTGAAATAGATCATACTAATGGAACCTGGGGGTTTGTTATAAAGCAAAAACAAAGAAATACACAGTATTTTGGTACTTTTCCCCCATTGTTACATATCCAACATCACGATAGGTTGGTAGCATATCATGATGCGAATGGAGAAATAAAATACATAAGATTGAATAGTTATGGTAATGCATTCATATTCCGATCAAATGGCGCTGGTGGTCATTACTGGTTAACAACTGGTAAGAGTTGTTTGCTCTATGCGGTTGATGGCTATTGCGGACCTTTCGGCATGTGCTTTAGCCGGGGTCCGAACTACTGGTGCAAATGCCCATATGGCTTCCATCCTGCTTCTTCTGACTCATCTTCACATCATAACTTTAGTGCTGGTTGTACAAGAAATTTCTCATTAAGTTGCAGCGACGGTTCTGTCGGATTGGACGACACATTTACTTTGATCAATAACCTCTATGCGTTGCCTCACAACTCTCAATACTTGGGTGCTAAAAGTGAGGAAGAATGTGAAAATGCATGCAGAAGCAATTGCTCCTGCACAGCTTATGCATCTGGTTCTGGATGCAATCTTTGGTATGGAGATCTAATGAATGCAATCATACGCGATGATGGATTGAGTGGTAGGTTTATACATATCCGCCTGGGGTCCTCTCTTGCTTACGCTAAAAGAAATCATATCAAGTATGTGACATTCATAGGAGGTGGGGTTGTGGTCATCCTGTTTGTTTGTTTAGTACTTCTGTGGCGGTTTAGAAGAAAACTCAATAATGCTGAACCAGTGAACGTTGATGATCACAGATTCAAGGCTTACTCGTATAAAGAGATAAAAAGATCGACAAAAAATTTCTCTACCAAACTAGGTGAAGGAGGTTTTGGAATTGTTTTCAAGGGGAAATTATTGGGTTCTACAACTGTAGCCGTGAAAAAACTGAAAATTGTAGGAAAAGAAGAGAAGCAATTTCGAACAGAAGTGCAGACAATAGGAATGATTCACCATGCTAATATTGTGCGCCTCCTCGGATTTTGCGCTGAAGGCAGTAATAGGCTACTGGTTTATGAATATATGTCGAATGGTTCCTTGGATACCCACATCTTGTCAGGGAGTTCTTCTGTATTAAGTTGGCAAGCTCGATACAAAATCGCACTCGGTACTGCGAAAGGATTAGCCTATTTGCATGAAGAATGTAGAGATTGTATCATCCATTGTGACATTAAACCCGAGAATGTGCTTCTAGATGATGATTTTTCCCCTAAAATTGCCGACTTTGGCTTGGCAAAACTTATCGGTCGAGAACATAGCCGAGCATTGACGACAACTAGAGGTACTGTCGGCTATTTGGCACCAGAATGGATTTCTGGACAAGCAATCACTCAAAAGGCAGATGTTTACAGTTTTGGAATGTTGCTTCTCGAGGTGATATCGGGGAAAAGAAATTCAAATGGATTCGAAAACAAAACGTACCCGTATTTTCCTCTTTATGCTGCTATTAAAATTAATGAAGGTGAGGCTTTATGCTTGCTAGATGAAAGGCTAGGGGGAAATGTGAATGTAGTAGAGCTGATACGTGCATGTAAGATTGCTGGTTGGTGCATTCAGGATTCGGAATCAAGCCGACCATCAATGGGAAGAGTTGTACTGATGCTCGAAGGTGTCGTAAGTGTTGGCATTCCTCCCATTCCGAGTTCCCTCTTAAATCTCATTGATACGGAGAATTCATACTTGAGTTATTAAGAACCACTAAGCCTTGAAATTAATAAGATAATTTGCACAAATATTTGCATAATTTATCATTAAATTCAGGAGCTGTATTGTTAGTCTTTTTTTCCTTCACTGTTTTTACTTCAGTTCTGGTGTGTGTTCTTTTTGGGACATATTATCTAATTTTCTATTTCATTATACGCTTTCTTGTGAACTCTGTTTGTAATATAATATCCTTTCTTGTAAACTCCTTTTGTGTTCTCTTTTATAATATATGGTTTTTGTTGCTTAAATTTGTCTCTTGGTACTTTCAAATTATAGAAGACCTCAAGTCAAAACGTGTAAGAGGAAATGATGGGCCCCTAACGCGTTTTTTTTAGGTGAAAAAGGATTGGATAGTGATCAAACTTATATTGATATCCGCTTTAATTTTTATATTTAGATACAGATTTATATCTTAACAAATTCAAATTAACAAAACGTTACTTAAATTTTATGAAATAGATGAAATTATCATAAAATAAATTTTGTACTAATATCGATAAATAAATATACATGTTATCAAACTAAAATTTATAACAACACGTATATTATGACATGTTGTGCTAAATATTTACTAATTGAATGTTTTTTTCTGACGACTCGGTGTTATCTTTTGAATATACAAAATATATTTGATCAAAATACTAATTTACCTGCTTTATGTTTACTAACCATGGAATGACGAATTATCTTTAATTAAATCCTGAAGTTCTAATGATAAGTAAACCTCAATTTATCTATTTTGTTTTCTTTAATATGCATGCTAACAATAGTAAGAAAAAATTACTATTTTATGCATGATATATATAATGAATCATTCTAGTTTGACCACTTTAGTAATAACAAACAAAATAAAGTAAAGCTCAATTATATATAATCATATATATATTTTCAATCATTCTAATTTGGCCACTTTGAAGAAAACAAACTATATACTATTTATGCTCACAAGGCACCGTATCAAAAAGTCCAAGGGCATCAGTTTTAATTACAGAATGGGCATCAGCATTACAAACAATAATATATCTACTATTAACTAGAGTAAATTATTGTTGTAAACAAATGACCCCTTACTCCGACTAATAGGCAGTTAATTGTTGACAGTGATCCAAACCATTACAAATTGTCCGTTTTTTTTTTTACATTAGATGGTCATTTTTATTATTATTTTTTGCATTTATGTGTTATATGTACTATACTTTGTCTTGTCTTATCTAAATATTTTTAAATGACAATTTCATTAAACTTTATTAATTTACAATGAAACTAAGTCAAAATAAGCTTAGTTGATAAATTTGATGAATTAAATTAATCAATTTTAATAACTACAAGTATATGCATATAAATTTAGCAAAAACACAAAATTATCCCTAAAATTCTGATTAATCGGCCGCATACCGATTGATCACTTGACTGTACTCCGTCCATCCGACGAGCACATACCGTTATTTACAACACTGGAGTAAACAAGAAGATCTTCTTCTACAATCTTGTGTCCAGTGGATGGCTAATGGAGGTCTCCATTTGATTGTTTTTTTTTTAAACCTTCGTAGAGGCTGCGAAGTCGTGAGGGGGAATCAAACTCTCGATCTTTGAGTACAACAGTCCTAGGACTTTTTTCGTAGCCAATACCTCCCCTTTCAATTTGATTGTTAACGGGGGCTTAATTGAGGATTTCCAATGATTAATTCGGAACTTACATAGGCTCGGTTTATAATTGAGGATTATGAGCCTTTTTGGGCCTAATTTAGTATTTGCTGGGAAATTAAAACCAGGTAGTATTATGTAGGTATTAATTAAACTGGCGATTTATGTCCTCCTTACATACCCAATAAATAGCAACCAATTTAAAATAATGAAATAAAAAAACAGAAATAAAGACAATATTCCAAATATAATTAAAGGATAACGTTGTTGAATTTAACTGAAGTACCTTTAGGTCGGAATAGGCCTGCTAAATGGAGCCCGTAAACAAACAGGCCGAGCAGTTACAGGGCCCAAAGTTTGGTCCAAACTCACTCCGCCTCTCTAGACTCTCAGTTGGATGAATCTTTACCTCTATTCGCCACCACTCTCTGTCCGCCTCTCTCTCTCGCGCGCCGGCGCCGCCTCTCCTCCGTCGCGCCGTATCTCCCCAGTCGCGTTTCTTGCCTCAGTTGCACCGCCTAGCCTCAAGGTAATAAGGCCAACTTTCTTTTGAGTTCGGACCTAGTAGACTAGTAGAGATAGCTTTGGTTTGCCTGCTGAGAATATGATGAAATCCCTTGAATTTAACATCTCTGTAATTATATTCCTTCTAATTCAGAGTTTCATTCTAAATTTATACTAACTAGTGTTTATTTGCATGAATAGAATTATCATGAACTGATGCAATCAGCTGAAGATGAAAAGTTTGATTTATGATAAATTGATTGGTAGCAGTCAATTGGATTATATCTACAATCGGAGAAAGATACCATCTTTTGTACCTCCTACAAGGTGCACCCCTTCTATTAATGCACTTCTCTTCCTCCATCTGTCAGTAGTTCTTTTCAGATATACCCTCCAAAGTTTGAAACTTTACCTTTTTCTTTTAACTTCTTTAGGAGCTCGACATGCTATCTAAGGCGCAATGCGCTTTCAACCTTGCATTGATATACACAAGGTGATTTTTTACTGTAATCAAATATCATTTGAAGTTTCTGTACCGAGTGAGGCTATGGTACTATGCATAGCGCATTTTGGTTCGTATTATGGATGCATATTTCCATTCTTAAAATCCAAATAGTTGATTCGTTCTGCTCGACATGATATTCATATCAAAATTTACTTGGATGTCAAATTTTACATTTTTTAGAATTTTTCACTATTTTTTTAAGAGGTACAAAATCACTTGATCCAAAAGATTCTAGACCATTCAAAATTAGTGGTTTACTACCTATCCAAAAAAATAGTAAACAAATTAAAAAAAATGTAAAATTCGGCCTCCAAGTAGAGTTTCATAAGGAGATCATGATGAACGATTCGGATCGACTATTTAGACCTTGAAATGATTATATGGATTCATAGTATGGACCAAAGTGCGCTATGCATAGTTGTACCACTAATAGGTACAAACATGTATTTTCATGTATATGTACTATTTTGGTTTAAAGCAATCTTTCTGTTTGCTCATTTGTGTTTTTTTTAGTTTTTCTTGTTTTATTATTGGTATACCATATCTTTTTCCAAGTACTCGAAACACTCCATGTGAGGTTACCTGACCTGACCAGTATTGTACTTGAATGATATTTTGCCGTTTTGTGGTATAACCCTCAATAAACTTAATTTCTGACCAAACCCTCAATTGAACTTTATTTTCCCTTAGGGAAAAGTGAAACAAATTGTGGGGTCAACTCTAAGAGATTCATCAGAAAATGGGAACTCCTCTCTTGTGACTAACTTTGAATCTGACAAGTCAGCTGCCTACTATGCAAATATGTAAAAAAAGAGGCAATCTCACTGGTGGCCATGTCACAATGCTTGGTGCCGATCCCTTGGTGGCCATGTCATAATCCTGGTTAGAAATTACATTTGTATTCTTCTACCTTTCTTACTTTTATTGGCAGATGGTGAGAGGGTCATGAATATTTCAATTACAGGTAGGGGTGTTTATTGGGACGGTTCGATTAAAACCGAATTAAAATAGTCAAACCAAAATTTTATTCGGTTTTAAAAATATAACCAAACCAACCAAATTAAAATTATCAACTGAATAACAACCGGACAAATACAAACAGAAATACAGTTAATAATCATAGAAATAAATATGAATTATCTATATCAGCTGTTGACATTACACACATTGTTCAATTCTGTACAAAACATATAGATGTTCTAAAAACCGAAAATTTTCTTCATTTTAAGTCCAAAAAAGTTAGCAAACCATCGATTATACTAAAACATGGATTTGAACCATATAGAGTTTGGTCGGTTTGATCTTTTCGGTTTTGAAAAATCTAAACCGAACCAAATATAAAAAACCGAAGCAATTCTAAAGTTCAACCAAACCAATGCATTTAAACCATAAAAACCAAACCATTCAATCCAAACCTTTTCGATGCGATTGAAAACTAAAAAAAACGGACCGAACAAACACCCGGGTGAATAAGCTTATCTGATTTAATATTGTACTTCTTAAGCAGTACTAATTTGTTGCCAGTATTTGAAGTTTGGAATGGAATGACAGCTCTATATTTTTGTGATTAGGTGGTTTGCATGTTGGAGGTGGGATAAACTTGGAGATTGCCATGAGTCATATACTGGATATAACTGTATAATTAATGTTATAGAAGGTATGCTGTCTTCTTTGTTGACTTTCATTAATGTCGACTTTCTTATGACATGACAGATTAGATATAGATGAGGAGCTCGCCACTCTGCTTGGATCTCTTTCTCCAGTATGTAACCCACCTCTTTTCAAATATTTTGAATCCTTGACTTTTCTCGTTATCTTATTTGAAGTTGAGAAGAAAAATGTTGGTTTCTGGTTGAATTAGACTTTCAGAAAAGACCAATTGTTTGTTATTGAAATATGGTAATATGATATTTGGTTTCTTTGGCAAGATACATGTTATGCTCTACTGCATTTACAAATAACACCAAGCATTAGTCATATTTTTAACCACCTTCTTGCAGTTTTTTTTTTCTGTTGAAATCAATGCTCAGTTGGTCAAATCAACTAAAATTAACTTTCTTTTTCATATTGAATCAAATGAATATTTTCAAAAATTAGCTTCTAATTAGGTTTTGTTTTACCTGTCACATTCTGTTTACTTTGTGCTTACATAAAAAAAAGGTCTTGTCAGCATATAATGTTATTACCTTACAAGCATATTAAAAATAAGTTAGGTTTCGTAATGATAAATGTTGCATATTGTTTGCAAATACCTTATTTTGTAACTGGTATTGTAGATTCCGGTAACTTATGCTGGAGGAGTATAAAAAATGGAAGACCTCAAGAGAATAAAGACAGCTGGTAGGGACCGAGTTGATGTCACAGTTGGTAGCTCTCTCGACATATTTGGGGGTGACCTATCCTATCAGAAGGTTGTGGCATGGCATGATGAGCAAATCATGGTTAATAGCATTAATGCCGTTTTCTGGAGCAAAATTTGAGTTGAATTCGATTTTTGTCTTGATCAAATTATTTATGTAATGGAGAGTAATAAATTAATGATGATTAGAGAAATGTATTTGTACAATTAAGGTCAACAACTAGTGGAATACTATCTTGTTTTGAGTAATAAATTGATGTAGTAGAAGAGTAAAAAAGGGTGTAAGCTCATCAAATATTTGGCGAGCTTATCATCAAAACCAAATGTTGTACCAAATGTTCAAGCTTCAAATGACAAATTCTGATCTATTTCACGAGACATTTATTTTAAATTTTCGAATTGATTTAGTATAAAGTCGAGTTGTCAAAATATAATGAAAAATTAACGTATTAAAATTAACAATATAGATCTTTTTCTTGACGGCTTGATTTTATACTAAATTAGTTTGGAAATTCTATAAATTTGATATGTTAACACATTATTCGCTAAGTAGGTTGATTTCAATGATTTGGATTCGTCATTTGAAGTCAATTTAATAGATTTTAGAGTTAAGTTTATAGAAGCTTGTTGAGTTTAAAAACACTCTAGTTCTACTTCTACTTGCAGTAGAAACTAATATTTTTTTTATTAATATTCTCAACTAAAAAAATTACTCAAATGTCCTCGATTTTTTTTTATTAATATCTATGGCGGTTGGGATATTTAAAAAAAAAAATGAGGGCATTTGTGTAATTTTTTTAATTGAGGATATTAATAAAAATTTCGGAAGGAGATATATTGTCATAAAAAGACGACTTTTAAATTCTTTTGAATTTATACAATGAAGAGAGGACTAGAGGAGACAATAATTTGTATTTTTTATTGTGTACCTAATAAGTATTAACCATTAACAATAAGTCCATTCATCCTTTGAAAAGGGCAAGTAACTATAAAAGCCATAACAAAATTAGAGCTTCTAGTTACATTTTCTTTTGTGCAGTAAATTTTATGATTCTGAATCTCAGAATTGGAATTAGGATCAACATGCATGATGTTCAGGAAGTGAGAATCTCGAAATCAGAGTCGGATGTCTCAGTTAAAATCGGCTGAATTAGATTAGAACTCATATTTCTAGCAACAAAACGTTTTTTATATAAAAAATATAAAAAAATTAATTTAAAAAGTTTGACTCATATAATTCTGTAATATTACGATATTCAAGCATATATACAGAAGTAACATACTAAGCATGATCGATTTGATTTTAAATTAGTACTAAAAAATATTATATTGATGATAAAATAACAAAATTTAATGTATGCATATATGGGTAATATATTTTACTGAGAAATAAATAATAAAATATGGAACTAGAGCATATTTTATCAAATATAAACTTCAGGCTGATTTAATATGGGTCTTGGAAAAAGATATAGATATATAGAATTTAATCTCATATATAGAATCTAGAACTGATTTATCAAGAACTTCTTGTCTAGTATTATCACCACATATTATATGTTGAGAAGCCTGATTGGAATTTCTATTGATTAATACGATTGTTTAATGCTTTAATTACTAAGATGAATATTTATTATTTGTTCTCCGAATTCTATATAAAACTTATGTTTTATTGACTATAACTAAGATGCGCTGGAAATAATAAATGCAGAATAATTGAAAATTAAGTGCGTTCACACTCTCAATTTTTGCCTTGTTCATTCTACACCACATATGTAGAATTGCTATCATTAAACTTGTCAAATTTCACAACCTTCTCCATTCTACACCACCCACATATGTATGATCATGACTACAAGCTCAAATTTAAACACACTCAAGTTTTAATCAAACACCAATATGCTCTAATACCAATTCTTGGGACGGTCACATAAGCATTCAACGATTAATTTCGTCGAACACCTTGCGAGCAAACACTAATATCTGACTAAAAGGAAAAATATGAAAAAAAAAAAAACACAAAAAGCAAACAACAACAAACAACCAAACACATAAAATAAAACAGAGACACAAGATTTTACGTGGAAACCCTTTCGGGAGAAAACCACGAGAGCATGGCACAAAATCACTATAACAAGGAATCTAACAATATAAGGATATTATCAAACAAATAACACTCTCTCATACTCTCTTAAAATTTCATATACTAATCTATTAGATTATCAAGTGTATTTGGATAAATTGAACAAGAGAGAAAACCCTAGAAAAAAAAACTTGAATATAAGCTTTCTTTTTTAACATGGAAGATAGTAGTGGCGATTTGAAGATCAATTCTTCAACTCACAGTTTGACTTTTAATTGATTGAAGAGTATAGTGGTGATTTCGAGATGAATTCCACCACAAACAACCAAAATGGGCTACGAGCCAATTTCTTTTGTCTTCTTATTATAACACCCATAATATATATACCCTCTCAAGCATACTATCGACCTTGAAAATAAGTATACCTCCACTTTACTATAAATAGCAGGATGAAAAATACCACTAGGAATCCTACCACAAACCCAAACTCGATGAACAAATACAACCACTTGTCCATATCATCGGTACTTTTTGAAATGGAATCGTTGTTACCATCACTCTGAGAAAGTCTCACACTGCTAGCACAATTTATCTTTAGTGGGGGTCCACATAGGTAAGGATTTCCACTGTAGATTGATGGGTCATTAAGCGTCTGCAACTGATGCCCATTTGGAATGCTCCCAGATAGATTATTGTAAGAAAAATTGAGCACTTCCAATGAGTATAAAGTGGACATGCTTTGTGGTATGGTCCCTGATAGGTTATTCTTGTGAAAGTCGGGTGACTCTAGAGATGTCATATTTCCTATTTCAAGCGGAATGTTTCCTATTAAGTGATTGTGGGATAAGTTTAGATTAAATAAACCAGCAAGAACAACTATCTTCTGAGGTATTTCGCCAATTAGATTATTGTTTGACAAATCCATACTCTTCAGCAATGAAAGGTGCCGAGAATCATACTTAAGGATCAACCCTTTGGTAATTGCATTTACACTCGCATGATAATTATAATAATATTTCAACGAGAACAATTGACTCATCAAAGTAAAATTATTCAAACCTCTTGGCAGCTGTCCAGAAAGGTAGTTATTGGAAAGATCTAAGACTTGTAGATTATTGAGTTGTATCAATTTTGATGGGATATTACCAGAAAATAAATTGGATTGCAACCTTAGAATGTGCAATTGCTGAAAGCTTTCTCCTACCAAATCTGGTATTATCCCATGAAATTTATTTTCTCCAAGATCAAGCAAATGTAATCCACTGCAAAATTGCAAATCAAATGGAAACTCTCCAGTTAAATTGTTGTTTGCAAGCTGAAGCACTATTAGTGTGGCTGAACAACTCAAAGAGCTGGGCACAACTCCAGAGAGCCTATTATTTGCAAGATTAATTACTTTGTAACTCATGTTAGACCAGCAAGGAGGAAGATGCCCTGATAAACTATTACTCGAGAGATCAAGATAATGCAAACTAGTTAATCCGCAAGGAAACAACTCTACAATTTCAATAGTGTTATTGTTCGAGGCGATCGGTTTATTCTTATATGGTGACTTATAGCTTTTACGCAGTTGTCCCGAAAAGGAGTTATTGGAAAGATCTAGGTAGTTCAAACTTGTAGGAAGAAATGGTATTTTGCCCTCAAGCCGATTATTACTCAAATCTAGGTAGTTCAAACTTGTCATGTCTGTTAGCCACCTTGTCAAAGTTCCATATAAGTTAGTTGATGAAAGATCTAAATACTCCAGATTCCCTAATGTGTAATTTGACAAGTTGCCCAATAATAACTCCCTAATATCTCCTTCTATATTGTTGTCCCATAAAGATAAGTCAGTTAATTTTGTTAGACTATGTAGTGGTGGTACCATGCCATGAAGTGAATTATAATCGAGGGTAAGTTTGTTTAGAGAAGTTAGATTTCCCAGTGTAGCGGGATATGGTCCCACCAGGTTACAGTCTTCGAGAATTAGAACATTTAAACTATGTAAACTTCCCATCCAATTGGGTATGGTAGTATTGAAGTTTTGATCAGAAAGATGAAGCACTCTGAGGGAGGTGAAGTTCACTAAAGAGATTGATTGTGGAATATGGGTTAGATTGTTTTCGAACAAAACTAACACTTCAAGTGATGATAGTTTGTTCAAAGTTTCCAACCAATGATTTGAATCTTTAAAATCAACTCCCGACATATCCATATGTTTTAGATACCTCATATTAGGTAACCACCATGTATCGGTCTTCAACATAAACCTAGAAAAAGAGTAGTCATTGCTAACATCAAAGTACATTAATCTAGAAAGGTTCCCAAGTTGAGGAGGTATCATTCCTGATAAGCCCGTATTAGACAAGTTGAGATACTTTAAGTTTCTAAATGAGCCGATAAATTCTGGAAATTTACTCCCATTAAAATTATTGAAGCTGAGATCCAAGTATTTCAGATCACTAAGAAATATCAAAGATGGGCTGATCTTGCCTACCAAACTATGCTCGATAATCCCATCAAAGTAGTAATTTTCTAGATTATAATAAGGGTTGGTATTTCGAAGGTTTAGTTTGACAACATGACCTGTTTGATTGTTGCAACGGATCCTTGCCCAGCTGCAGCATTTTTCGCCACTCCATGAAGCCAAACGACTGTTCGTATCATTGACACCAGCTTTGAATTCAAGCAGTGCTTCTCTCTCATGCTCAATACAACAATTTGCCAAGAAGGCTTGAATGAATAAGAGGAGGAGGAAATTGGGTGAAGAATAGTGCATCTTTAGTTAATGTGAGAAGCTCTCAATGGTTCAGTTAAGTCTTCTAATTGCACCTACTTATACAAGTAGCTAGGTGTTGTTGGTGCGATGATATCCTGAGATTAAATATGAAAGATACTGTGATACAAGGATACGTCAACTCTTTCAGGTACTAAGACAGTACTAAAACACAACAATTCGTGATACATATAGCTCTAAGAAAGTGTCAACACACGTATATTTTTGTTAAATCATGTAGTCATCCAACTTTTTATAAGATTAAATTTGACTGGATCAGGGCGAGCCTTGTGCTTACTAATAATATTTGATGTTCTACAAGATTAATAAAAGGCACTAATCCGACTGTTATATTATATAATCTTTGTTGAGGTTTTTTTTTATATAGATTGTTTTTGTATGGAGGGGAAGGAATAAATTAAAGTCGAATGTTTTTATAAATAAAATTCTATATATGGTACTAGTCATATAAATTGTACTTAATCAGAAATTATATATACTTTTATTTCAATGATATACTGGCACAAATATTTTGCAATTTTATACTTTTGATGTACGTGTTGGTCGCGCCTTACATTATTAATAAATCAAAATAGAAAAGCAGTGTTTACACGGCAATGTAATGAATCCCGTGTAATACATATAAAATTACAAACAAACTATTATCAAATTTCTTCTACAAATTTGGAATGTAATTGATGAAGTATTAATCATTTTGACCAGAGATTTCAATTGCTGAATTTTCCTTAGTGAAACCTCCTCTTGATTCTCCGACAACCGCATAAATTTGTTCAAGTGATGGATTGACTGTAGTACTATGACTAATGACAATTGCAGATGAAAGCTACACATTCTTGAAGCTTTGATTAGTAGAAGATGCTGTAGGAAAAATAAGTGTTTAAATATTAAAATTTACTAATATAAATAAAGCATTTCTTTTGGAAAATTTTAATTAGTGTCATTTCTACAAAAATATACGCGACATTATTTTCGCTTCAATTCGGAGCAGGAGTATGTGGCGCTAAGCGTTTGACATTCTGTGTTGTTTGCAGAAACATAAGTAATTATATCTATCTACATGAAATCTAAAAAGATCGCACGCGCATGGCACGTCATGACTGAAAGCAGCATTGGTGCGGGGGTACCAACTCCTCAGGATTCTACTTTTCTAAATCTAACCATTCATCTGTGTTAAAATTAGTGTATGAAAAAAATTTAACAGCTAGATTTAGAAAAGCAGGATCCTGCTCTCCTATTGGAGAGCAGCGGAGTGCACAAACTCATGTAGCGGCCACACTGTTGCTTGCACAGCTATCGCTACATATTCAGAGAACAAAAATGAACAAAAATCATAGAAATTTGATGCTAGGCAGGGATTTCACTGATTTTTTTATTAATAAAAAAATATATCGAAATAGGGCTAGAATTTGGTAAACAAACAGTCAATGTTGCTTATAACCTACACAGACTGTTATCGTAATTAACAGTCAGTGTTGATAGTTTGATAGAATTTTATCATTATTTCCCCCATTCAATATATGTTAATATTTGTGGATCGTTCATTTTCACATGAGATGATCCATGGTGGATCTACAATTAAATGATACATAATTTGTTCTGAAATGATCTAGAGAAAACATTGAACATAACCAATGTTAAATTTCTCTAATTTGATTATGTTTGAGCTTCGATCAATACGTGAAGTGTTTATAACCTTTCGATGTTTCAATCTTTTATCAACTAGATGGATAGGTAAATAAAAATTAAATTTGATCCAAACTCTGCTACAAGAAACAAAATGCAATGCTCTTTAATTTCAACAGTTCAAATCGATCAATAGACGACATATTCACGTGCTTCTTCATTAACTTACAAAACTAAAGTTCATGTTACATGTTCATGCATTAGGTGCACTCAAGCAACATACATGTAGTGGTGTATGATTTTGTGTCAAATATTATTTACTAATGCATCTAGCATGTTTTAGCATTTATTATTGCGTAGATCTCATTAATAATAACAGTTTTGATTTAAAATATTTTACTAAATTAATGTCGAGTAAAAGCATACCAATACTTACAGCACTATTACTGACGCCTCAATAACAGTCGATGTAGAGGTATTTGGTAGGTCAGTTTAGAGTTTTTTTTGTACTAGTGTGGGATTTTTTTTTTTAGCTGGACAAGATGGTTTATTATGTCCAGCTAACATGATAAACCATTCCATTTTTCTTATATTTTGAAATTTTTTATAGACCTACTCATATTTCGCTGTTTCTTTATATATTTTTCTATTAATAAAAAAAAAACAGTTTTGATGCTAAGGTTATGATCTCTTGACTAGCTAGTCGCCATGATTAATGATGTAGACATTTAATTTCGATAAGATTTAACTCTATGCATGAGGCAAGTAATTAATATTACAATCTTGTGTATATTTTTAGCAAAAATATACGTGACATGTGGCTCATCCAACAGATCGAGATGATTTTATTAGCAAAGCCTACTAAAATTTAATTAAACAAAGAAAAACATGTACTAACTAGGCGAATTTGCCGGATGGTTATATGATCATCCCATTTTACATTTGATTATTATGTCATGAAAATTAAGCATTAATTATAATTAACTACTACTTATTACACAAATTTTGTGGTTTGGTTTCCTTGGAAAATTCTTTGATTATTATGTGTTAGATGTGCCGTCGTATTGATGATCTGTGTGTGTGTGTGTGTGTTTGTGTGTGTGGCTCAAAACGAGATTAGGTCATCGTGGAAGAGATTGGATATGGAATGAGCGCCATATACCATTTTCACGAGGGGTCCAAAGAGGTTGATTAATGTGTGGTCGATCCGTGCTGAGTTAGCTTAAGTCAAGGGTAATTCAAATTCAATTCAGAAAATAGCGAGCTAGTCAAGTTGACTCGAATTGAAAAATCTAGCACTATCAATTTTAAGAACTGTTGAATTTTAAGGACCGGAATTTTTATTAATACCACTGTGAAGAAAAAAAAAATTATAGGGAATTTGAAAAATATCTGGGCCTCCAATTCAATATGTGGTCCTATTTTTTTTGGGGGGGGGGGGGGGGGGGGGCGCAGATTGAATTGGAGACCTCCTGTCCCCGAAAACCCAAAAATGCACTGTAATATACTAATATTTAGATTTTTGAGGGGGCCTCCAATTCAATCTGCAACACTGCAGATTAAATTGGAGGCCCTGGTATTTTCAAATTTTCCAATTACAGTGGTGTTTTGGTTTATTTTTTTATAGTATTAATAAAAATTTCGGTTTTAAGAAACTTAGAGTTGAAATACCGTTATATGCTATCTTTTGTGTTATCATTTTTGTTTTGTTTGCCCGTGTAATCACTATTTAACAAGTACAAGCATAGTTGTGTACATACATAAAAAAAATACAAAAGTAGAAACTCGTACTGCCCACAAGACACAAGTACTCAACCGAGTCCGAGTCGTAATAAACAAACTGAGTCCAACTCGAACTCAACTCGTGAGTTAAATAAGTTACTCAACTCGAGTTTTAACAAACAAATTATTAGTGAGTTCGTTTCCGAGCTGAATTCGAGCAGCTAATGAGCCACGAGCTTTGGATTGACGCACCTCTCACTTACATGCATTTTTTATCCATAAAAATAAAAAATTAAATTAAATAGACAACGTGTAAATGCATAAAAAGTTAGAGAAATTAAACCTCCCAACTTAGCGAGCTGAGTCCAATTCGAACTCAACTAATGAGTTAAACGAGTTATTAGCAAGTTTGTTTTCGAGTTGAGTTCGTGCAGCTGATGAGCCTTGAGCTTTAGATTGAGGCACCTCTCACTTACATGCATTTTTATCCATAAAAATATAAAATTAGATTAAATAGACAATGTGTACATGCATAAAAAGTGAGAGAAATTAAACCTCCCAACTGAAGCACATTATAGAACAATCAAGATAGGAAAAAAATAACACCAAAACCTATCATTATATATACATGGAAAGAGGGGGTTGGCTAATATCAAAATGTTTGTTTCTAGACTATGGAATAAACGCTTCAATTTTTACATTTTCAAAGTTCAAAAAATCAATCCAAATCGTTCAACATTCAATCTATAACAAAATATGCTTGGAGACCAATTTTATATTTTTTTAATTTTTTTTACTATTTATTAAGTCAGTTTTAAAATCACTATTTTCAATAATCCATAAATTTTTCATTGTTTATTAAAATCAACGATTTTAAAACTGACTTAATAAATAGTAAAAAAATTCTAAAAAATATAAAATTTGGTCTCCAAGCACATTTTAATATAGAGATTAAATCTAGCGGTTTGGATTAACCGTTTAGACTTTAAAAATTGAAAAACCAATTGGTTGCACCATGTCTCCGGAAGAAATGTTTTGATATTAGCTAACCTATATATATATATATATATAAACTCTAGAAGTACAAATCATCTCTGAATATATTATATGTACATGAATAGACAAAAACGAAAATATATCCAATTATGACATTATATATTTTCAAGCTGCAGAAGTTTTGCTCAATTATGTGTCATACTTCTTAACAAAAAAAAATTAAAATTATTATTTGTTCATAAGCTTGATCAGGTTTTGGGATCGACAATACGTCATATTTGTGTTAATTTAAATAAAAATGACAATATAATTAGATGGACTCACTAATCAAATGAAAATGACAATTGCTTATATACACACTAAAAGCATCAAATGAAAATGAGAATTGAAATAATTACACTCAGTCAAATGAAAATGACAATTAATTAAGATAAGGGAAAATTGGTTATTTGCCACTCCAAAACTTTCAAATCTGAAAAATGTCATCACAAAATAATCTGAAAAATGCCACTCTAAACTTAGTTAATTCTTAAATTTGCCACAAATACACATTTTTTATACTTTTTTTTATTAAAAATTAACTGAAAAATACATTTTTGAGATACGTATTTCTATATTTCCTTATATACCCTTCAGACCCCTTACTATATATACGTATCTCAAAACTATATTTTTCAGTTAATTTTTAATAAAAAAAGTATAAAAATTGTGTATTTGTGGCGAATTTAAGAATTAACAAAGTTTAGAGTGGTATTTTTCAGATTTATAGTTTCATGATGGCATTTTTCAGATTTGAAGATTTTGGAGTGGCAAATAACCAATTTTCCCTTAAGATAATTACATTTACTCGCCAGTCAAATAAAAATGACAATTTCTTATATATATAATAAAAGCATCAAATAAAAATGAGAATTGAAATAATTGCCCCAGTCAAATGAAAATGACAATTAAAATAATTACATTTACTTGCTTGTCAAACGAAAACGACAATTGAAATAATTGCATCGACTTACCGCTCACTACGCAGACCTGCGAGATTCATTGTTGCACACTCCATGCTACCCATGCATTTGACATGATGAAGTTGCATCACAAAAAGACCGTTTGCAAAAAAGAAAAGTTTCGCATCCTACAGAATCAAAAAATGATATCTAATACCCGAAAAGTTACGAAATTTCGATTTATAGAGAAAAACAGAAACGTCGGACATGATGAAATATCCCGTCTATATAATCTTGACCATAATTACTGCAAAATCACTAATTAACGAAATAGGAAAAAAAAAAAACAGACGGTACAAACTATCCCGTCCAGACCCACTAAAAATAAATATATTCTTTGACGGGATAGTTTGTACTGTCCAGGTTTTAAAGTAAATTTGCAAGGCTTGATACAATGGGGTGGTTCAATTCTTCTAGCACTATTGGAGTTTCAGACCTACCTGGAAATTTGTCCATTTAAAGTTCAATTTACTTTAAAAAAATCTTTTTTTTAAAGCCTTGTTTTCAATATAATATAAGTTATACTTATATATAGTTGCAAAATCAAATGATTCACTTAATATAATCGACTAAATTTTGATGGAACTTAAGTTCATAGCTATATATAACAGCATATATAAAAGGAAAAATAGCATGAATACAGTGACGTAACTATATAGAACCATACGAAGAAAATTCGGAGGCCCATTTACTCGCCAATCGGACGCGAATTTATCAATTCGCCTTCTCTGGATCCACATACCCACTTTTCCCAGATACAACAAGCTAGAAGGCTGTACGATGGGCCTGTCGTAGAATTCAGACATATTTGTATTTTGTTATTAGAATTCCTACGTAATGGCACCTTTGTAAATCTTTCATAAAATGCAATCATCTATGGGCTTTTGATCCCAAAAAATAATAATAAACCATATAGAACCATACCATGCATTTGCGATTGCCTAAATCAAATAAGTTATAAACAACTATTATCGTATTTGTGCGTTGCAACAGAATGTATTATAAAAAAAAAAAATTATATAAAATGACAACTTTATAAAAAAAATATTTTAGTCTAAATAACAAATAATATTTTTTAAATGACATCTACATGTAAATAGCATTTCATAAATGACATGTATTTTATTTTTTTTTTATCATTTTGACATATTTTCAAAAAAAAAATCTCATACAAAATGATAAATAATATTCTTTAATGATATAAAAAAATAGAAATAAATGAAGACATTACCAATCAATAATCAATCAATTACAAAATTTATAAAATGACATTTAAAAAATGAAAAGAAATCTGGACCAATCAGAAAGATAATACAATTTGCATGCAGCGAATACGTGTCTAACTAAATTTGAACTTCTACACGTAAATAAACATAAAAAAGATGCATATAATCAGAAAAGGACATATTATTTGATTGGAGGGCCATATTAAATCTGAAATTTCATCTTTTAATCACAGTTGTTAGTATCAGAACATCTACGTGCTTAATATAAGAATGAAGATATTGATCAAGTTGTAAGATAGTCTACAATAGCACGCTTTAAAAAGGAAAATAGTAGACTAAAAAATTCTGTTACAATGTAATATGCCCTAAGAATTAAGATGGAAGCCAAATGCCCAGAGTTAAATTAGATGATTGATAAATCCAAATTAGGACAATTGAACCACTCACAGGCCATGTTGGGCCAATTCAACTTTTTCTTAAGAGGTACAATGTTTCACGGCCCGTGATATTATTTCTATTAACTCAACTTTTTCCTCACGGCCTACTATTGTCTAGCCATAGAACGAAGTATAACATTAGTGATAAATTCCTTGTTTGAGAGGATTTTTTTTTTTTTTTGTCTATTTTCGTAACACCAACTTTAATGATTTTAAAAATGAGGAGATTATTTAAAAAATATATATATATATATTAACAATCATAACATTCTTTATAAGTACTTTTTAAATTCGAAATCTAACATTATAAGCATAATTTATATTGTTCCTGTATCATGTCTATTAAAAATTATACCATTTCACATATATATTTCATCATACATCAAATCATTTTGAATTTCATTGATAAAAAATAATGAATCTTAATACATCATCAAACAATATATCAATTATTTCAATTTTAACCGAACCGACCAATTAACACCCCTATATATGCGTGAGACATCTTTGGAAGGTTGACTGTTGTTACTCGAAAGCCCATGGGTTCTCCTTGCGAATCGCCGCTTCTTCTTCTGGTGTGAAGTCATTTTTGATATTGAACGCAGCCCGAAGTTCTTCGGTTGTTTTCCCCTTTATGATGTCAGCGACGGCTTGTGTAGTGAGATTGAGCAGCCCGCTAATATTGAGATAGTTGGCTGTTAATATGAGATCACAAAGCGTGTCGAGGTCAACATTGACGAACTCCTTGTCCCAGTCCTTGAGTTCCTTTTTATTAAAGGAGCTCCCATGCCCTGCTGTTGTCTGAGTTTTTGATGCCTTCGCTTCCATCTCTGCTTTGTCGACATGCATCTGGCAATACTCGAGCACCATTGAAAGAATTTTGTGGTTGACGTTGGCTAATGGTATGTTGGTTATGACACAGTCGTCTTGGATCATGTCACGGATTATGTGAGACTCCTTCGCCACAACCTCCCTCACGTCAATCTGGACACCATCGGAGCTCGTAAGCGTAATCATATTCTCGAATATGGTATTGAGGAAGGCAAGGGAGGATTATGGAAATTTGATTGGAATTCTTTGTTTCCAGTTGAAGCTTATTAAGCTAGCAAGATATATAAGTATATATAGGAGAGGCCGATAATAGAAATGGTACCTCCTTATTTAGACTTTTCCTTAATTAAGCCTTACTTTTATTATGATTATTAGTATGTTATTTTTTCACTCACTATAAATGGAGTACCTAATATGAAGATGCATAACAAATTTGATTGGCTATTTTAATTCGGTATTATGGATCCACAATTAGTATGATTTTTTTATTAGCCGAGACAGCAAAACAAAAAAATTGTACTAAATGAAGTCAGGAAAAAAATAATACAAAACCTGCATTTACCAGATAAAAATAATTTACAATTTTGATCTCTTATATGTAGATATAACATTCAATATATAAAATATGAGTCTAAATACGGAAGTTTCACGATGATGCCATAAATAAACCGAAGGTATTTAGTGCATTTTCTGTTGAAGAAATTCCCCAGAGAGAGATAATTAAGAATCTAGTCTATCTCTCCTAATTAATAATGTATGATCTCAATATAAATTAGTTAATTTAGATCCGAAATTATAAAATATGTTCAAAGTCCTTTCAAAAAATTTAATTCCTCCCCTTTTAGTTTCCATTCTCTCGAGAATTGACAGCATATATATAGTAATTACTAAAATTTTTTTTTTTTTTTGCATTGGGTAGTAATTACTAATTACTGGGCCTGTTTCGGTTGTCAACCTGTGCAAGCTCTTAATATTATCTCATGCTCTGACGGCCTTCTTTTGGACTAACTACTACGTAGTCTAAATTCTCACTGGGCCTTCATCCATCATACTTTGTGGGTTTGCTGTAATTATTTCTCAAAACCTACATTCAATTTAGAGAAGCCTTTGTTAAAAATTAATTCAAAATTATTTTTAGATGATCTCTACATAAGTTGAGTTGATTTTGAAGCAGTTTTTAGATGTATGAAAACTGGATTAGTTATTTTAGGCAATGGTTAAATTATGTGTCATACTTCTTATAAATTTAATCTACAAGTTTTCAAGCTGCAGAAGTTTTGCTGAATTATGTGTCATACTTCTTATATAAAATTCGTTAAAATTATTATTTATTCATAAGCTTAATCAAGTTTTGGGGTCGATAATACGTCAAATTTGTGTTAGTTTAAATAAAAATGACAATATAATTAGATGGACTCAATAGTCAAATAAAAATGACAATTGCTTATATATACTAAAAGCATCAAATAAAAATAAGAATTGAAATAATTACACCAGTCAAATGAAAATGACAATTAAAAATATTACATTTACTCGCCAGTCAAACAAAAATGAGAATTGAAAAGAAAAATTACAGATTAGGTATAGATGAGGAGCTCGTCACTGCTTGGATCTCTTTCTCCAGTATGTAATACCCCTCTTTTCAAAAAAATTGAATCCTTGACTTTTCTCGTTATCTTATTTAAAGTTGAGAAGAAAAATGTTAGTTTTTTTGGTGGAATTAGACTTTGTTAGAAGACCAATAGTTTGTTATTTATTTGTTTATATTTTTTGAGGGAAGTAGGCTTCGCCTAAATAGTTTGTTATATATTGAAATATGGTAATATGATAAGTTGTTTCTTTGGCAAGATACATGTTATGCTCTACTGCATTTACAAATAACACCAAGCATTAGTCATATTTGTAAGCACCCTTTTGCAGTTTTTTTTTTTTCTGTTGAAATCAATGCTCAGTTGGCCAAATCAATTAAAATAAACAAAGGGTAAATCTCATTTAGATTCCACCTAATTTGGTAAATGGTTTGGGAAATTTTACAAATTGCCCTATTTTCTAAAATTTTCAATCAAAATGTCCCTTCTCTAAAATAATTAACAAAATGTCCTTGTGGGACCCCCATTTATCGCTCTCTCTCCCTCTCTATTCCTACTATATAAAAGTGTAAATAATTTCATCATGATGCAGATTACTATAAAAACATAAAATAAAACATGCATTTGATAAATATTATCTAACTATAAATTTGTTGTATGTTTACAAAAAAAATTTGTTTGAATTACATATTATTTAAAATCTTTTATGTACTCATTAAAGTCTAATGAAATATATGAAGGTGTCAAATTTGATGAGAGTAAATATGAGGTAATGATAGAGATGGGTAGAGAGGGGTAAATGAGGGCCCCACAATAGTATTTTGTTAATTATTTTAGAGGGGTATTTTGTTTGAAAATTTTGAAATGTTGGACAATTTGTAAAATTTCCCAAATGGTTTTGTAGATTCTGATAACTTATGCTGGAGGTGTATCAAAAATGGAAGACCTCAAGAGAATAGACAGCTCGTAGGGGCCGAGTTGATGTCACGGTCGGTAGCTCTCTCCACATATTTGGAGACAACGATTATTTTGAGTAACTAGTGGAATACTATATCTTGTTTTGAGTAATAATTATAATTGGAGTAGAAGAATAAAAATAGGGTCTTCTTAAGCTCGTCAAATCTTTGGTGAGCTTAACACCAAAACCTAATGTTCTGTCTTCAAATGACAAATTATTCAAACCATTAAAATTGAATAATTTCACGAGTAATACGTTCACATACAAAATTTTAAATTTTTTGAATTAATTTAGTATAAAGTCAAGCTGTAAAAAAATAATAAAAAATTAATGCATTAAAATTAACAATATAGATCTTTTTCTTAACGGCTTGACTTTATACTAAATTAATTTGGAAATTCTATAAATTTGACATGTTAACACATCATTCATAAAGTAAGTTGGTTTCAATTATTTGGAAAACCAATATAACAGATTTTAGAGTTAAGTTTACTAAGAAGCTTGTTGAGTTTAAGAACACTCTAGTTCTACTTCTACTTGCTGTTGAAACCGAAATTTTTATTAATATTCTCAACTAATTAAAAAAATTACACAAATGTCCTCGATTTTTTTTATTAATATCTGTCATTTCGATGTGAACCGCTTGGAATCCTGGCTGTTAGGACATTTTTAAAATAAAAAAAGAGGGCATTTGTGTTAATGGAGGAGGGTATTAATAAAAAATTCGGAGAGATGCATTGTCTTAAAAAAAAAAAAAAAAAAGCGACTATTAAATTATTTTGAATTTATACAATGAAAAGAGGACTAAAGGAGACAACGATCTGTATTTTTTATTATGTAACTAATAATTATTAGCCATTAATAATAACTCCATCATTCATCCTTTAAAAAGGGCAAGCAACTATATATAAAAGCTATAACAAAATTAGAGCTTCTTCTTGTTACATTTGCTCTTGTGCAGTAAATTTCATGATTTTTAATCTCAGAATCGGAGTAAAGATTAACATGATGTTCGTGAAGTGAGAATCTCAAATCAGAATCGGATATTCTTAGTTGAAATGGGCTGAATTAAATTAGAAACTCATATTTCTAGCTACAAATTTTTTTGTATAAAAATATAAAAAATTAATTTAAAAAGTTGTACTCATATATTTTTGTTTAAAAAAGAAGAAGCAAAAGCCCGTTTCATATATTGAAACTGGTAAATTACATCAACGAGATACTCATATAATTCCATAATGTTAAACAATTCAAGCATATATACAAAAGTAAAACACTAAGCCTGATCGATTTGATTTTAAATTACGTACTAAAAAAATATTATATTGATGATAAAAGTAGAGAAGGAAATACCTGACACGCCGTGACGTGACGTGACAAATACGCCATGATTTGGTCACGTGACGTGACCAAAATAGTGGCGGATGGTCACGTCATGCGTAGTCACACCGTGATCATACGTGACGTGATCACACGTGATGTGACGTGTCGTAACATAAATTAGTCATGTCAATTTTTTTTATATTTTGACTTAAATTGTTGAAAATTTAGAAAAAAAAATATAAAAAATTCTAAAATAAGTAAATAATGTTGTAAAGATTATTTTTTAAGAAATGTTGCATCTGGCATTACTTTAAAATTTCAAATTACAAACATTCATTAGACTAAACTAAAGAAAATAAAAATCAGTACTACATGAGTACCAATATCACTGAACTTACACTAAAATAAAAATCTGAATACTCTATACATATAAAAAAAGTTGGATACTCTATGTTTCATACCGTGATCATACGTGACGTGACGTGATGTATATTTCCACTAGAATGTGGTCACGTCACGCGTCACGCGAGTCACGTCACGTAATCGACACACGTGATGTGACGTTCCGTGACGTGACTAGTCACGCCGTGACAAATTTCCTTCTCTAGATAAAAGAACACAATTTAAAAAATGCATGTATGCATAATATATTTTATTGAGAAATATATAATAAAATATAGAAGTTCATATATATATATATATATATATATATATATATATATATATATATATATATATATATATATATATATATATATATATTTATTTATCAAATTTAAACTTCAGGCCGATTTAATGGGCCTTGAAAAAAGAAATAGATATATAGAATGTAATTTCATACATTGAATCTAGATATATATATTTTACCAAGAATCTCTTGTCTAGTATTATTACCATATTATATGTTGACAAGCCTGAATGGAATTTCTATTGATTAATACGATTGTTTAATCCTTTAATTACTAAGATGAATATTTATTATTTGTTCTCCAGACTCCTATGCCAAAGCCCAACGTGCTCTCTGATATCAATTGTTGGGAATTTTCGCATAATAGATCATGTCGAACACTTGCAAGTATACACCAATACCCAACTAAATGGAGAAATATGACAAACACACAAGAAACCAACAACAATAAATAATCAACCACATAAAATAAAAGAGAGACACAAGATTTTACGTGGAAACCCTTTCGGGAAAAAACCACGGGAGCAAGGCACAAAATCACTATAACAAAGAGTTTTACAATATAAGGAGATTATCAAACAAATAACACTCTCTCACAATTTTATACATTAATCTATTTATTTGGATGACTTAAACAAGAAAAAAAAAATCTAGAAAAGAACTTGAAGAGGAGCCTTATTTTTTAACAGAGAAGAGAGCAGCTTCATAGCTGAGATTCTTCAACTCACGGTTTGACTTTTAATCAATTGAAGGGTATAATGGGGGGTTTGGAGATTAATTCCGCCACAAACAACCAAAATGGGCTACGACCCAATTTCTTTTGTCTTCATATTATAACACCCATAATTATATACCATCTCAAGCACACTATCGACCAGCTGAAAATAATTATACCTCCACCTTACTTTGAATAGTAGGATGAAAAACACCACTAGAAATCCTGTCACAAACCCAAATTCGATGAACAAATACAACCACTTGTCCCTATCATCAGTTATTTTTGAATTAGAATCGTTGTTACCATCACTCTGAGGAAGTCTCACACTGCTAGCACAACTCGTCTCTAGTGGGGGTCCACATAGGTAAGGATTTCCACTGTAGATTGATGGGTCATTAAGCGTTTGCAACTGATGCCCATTTGGAATGCTCCCTGATAGATTATTGTAAGAAAAATTGAGCACTTCCAAATAGTACAAAGTGGATATGCTTTGTGGTATAGTCCCGGATAGGTTATTCTTGTGAAAGTCAAGTGACTCGAGAGATGTCATATTACCAATTTCAAATGGAATGTTTCCTGTTAAGTGATTGTGGGACAAGTTTAGATTAAATAAACCAGCAAGAACAACTATCTCCTGAGGTATTTCACCGGTTAGATTATTGTTTGACAAATCCATACTCTTAAAAAATAGAAGGTCATGAGAATCATACTCAAGGATCAACCCTTTGCTTATTACATGTATACTCACTTCATAATAAAAATAATAGTTTATCAACGAGAACAATTGACTCATCGAAGTAAAATTATTCATACCTCTTGGTAGCGGTCCAGAAAGGTTGTTATTGGAAAGATCTAAGACTTGTAGATTATTGAGTTGTGTCAATTTAGATGGAATATTACCAAAAAATAAATTGGACTGCAACATTAGAATTTGCAATTGCTGAAAGCTTTCTCCTACCCAATCTGGTATTATCCCGTGTAAATTGTTTTCTCCAAGATCAATCAGTTGTAATCCACTGCAAAATTGCAAATCAAATGGAAACTCTCCAGTTAAACTATTATTTGCAAGCTGAAGCACTTCTAGTGTGACTGAACAACTCAAAGAGCTGGGTACAACTCCAGAGAGCCTATTATTTGCAAGATTTACTCCGTAACTGATGTTAGACCAGCAAGGAGGAAGATGGCCTGATAAACTATTACTCGAGAGATCAAGATAAAACAAACTAGTTAATCCGCAAGGAAACAACTCTACAATTTCAGCAGTGTTATTGTTCGAGACGGTCGGTTTATTCTTATATGGTGACTTACGGTTTTTACGCAGTTGTCCCGACAAGGAGTTATTGGAAAGATTAAGTACCATCAAACTTGTAGGAAGAAATGGTATTTTGCCCTCAAGATGATTATTACTCAAATCCAAATACTCGAGTTTGGTCATGTGTGCCAAGCTGACTGGTAACGTCCCTCTAAGTAAGTTAGTTGACAAATAAAGGCTGCTAAGTGAAGATAAATTCCATAACTAATCGGGTATACTATCATCAATTCCAGTGTCTATTAGGGATAGATCCTCAATTTCTACTTGTCTTCGGAGCCAAGAGGGAAATTTTGGTCCTAGTTTGCATGAACCCAAATCGATAATTTTCAGTTGGAAAGAAGGGGTCCAATCACTTTCAAATAAAATAGTTATGTTGTTATATTCGAAGTATAAATATTTTAGTTTTAACAAACTAGTTAGATGAGTTTCTGATAGTATTCCCATGAGGTGGTTAGAACTAAGATCAAGATAGACAAGATTTGTTAAATTTCCAATATCAATTGGTATTGTGCCACTTAGGTTATTATAGCCCAGGCCAAGTTGAGTTACACTTGTCATGTCCGTTATCCACCCTGTCAAAGTTCCAGATAAGTTAGTTAATGAAAGATCTAAATACACCAGATTTCCCAATGTATAATTTGACAACTTGCCCAATAATAACTCCCTAATATCTCCTCCCATATTGTTGCCAGATAAAGATATGTCGGTTAATTTTGTTAGACTATGTAGTGGAGGTACCATGCCAACAAGTGAATTATCATCGAGGGTAAGTTTGTTTAGAGAGGTTAGATTTCCCAGTGTAGTGGGATATTGCCCCACCAGGTTACATTCTTCGAGAATTAAAACATTTAAACTATGTAAACTGCCCACCCAATTGGGTATGGTGGTATTGAAGTTTTGATAAGAAAGATGAAGCACTTTGAGGGAGGTGAAGTTAACAAAAGGGATTGATTGTGGAAAATGGGTTAGATTGTTTTCGGACAAAACTAACACTTCAAGTGATGATAGTTTGTTCAAAGTTTCCACCCAATCATTTGAATCTTTAAAATCAACTCCTGACATATCCATATGTTTTAGATACCTCATATTAGGTAACCCCCATGTATCGGTCTTCAACATAAACCTAGAAAACGGGTAGCCATTGCTAAGATCTAAGTACATTAATCTAGAAAGGTTCCCAAGTTGAGGAGGTATCATTCCTGATAAGCCCGTATTAGACAAGTTGAGATACTTCAAGTTTCTAAATGAACCGATAAATTCTGGAAATTTACTCCCATTAAAATTATTGAAGCTGAGATCCAAGTATTTCAGATCACTAAGAAATATCAAAGATGGGCTGATCTTGCCTACCAAACTATGGTAGATCCAATCAAAGTAATCATCTCCATAGACATTGTCCATATTATAAGGGTTGGTATTTCGAAGGTTTAGTTTGACAACATGACCTGTTTGATTGTTGCAACGGATCCCTGCCCAGCTGCAGCATTTTTTGCCACTCCATGAAGCCAAACGACTTTTCGTATCATTGACGCCAGCTTTGAATTCAAGCAGTGCTTCTCTCTCATGCTCAATACAACAATTTGCCAAGAAAGCTTGAATGAATAAGATCAGGAGGAGGAAATTGAGTGAGGAATAGTGCATCTTTAGTTAATGTGAGAAGCTCTCAATGGTTCTGTAAAGTCTTCCAGTTGCACCTACTTATACAAGCAGCTAGGTGTTGTTGGTGCGATGATATCCTGAGATTAAATATGCAAGATACTGTGATACAAGGATACGTCAACTCTTTCAGGTACTAAGATAGTACTATGACACAACAATTCGTGATACATACTCTAAGAAAGTGTTAACACACGTATATTTTGGCTTAATCATGTAGCCATCCAACTTTTTATAAGATTAAATTTGACTCGAGGGCGAGCCTTATGCTTGCTAATAATATTTGATGTTCTACAAGATTCATAAAAGGCACTAATCCGACTGTTATATTATATAATCTTTGGTGAGTTCTTTTTTTATATAGATTGTTTTTGTATGGAGGGGAAGGAATAAATTAAAGTCGAATGTTTTTATAAATAAAATTCTACATATGGTACTAGTCATATAAATTGTACTTAATCAGAAATTAATTATATATACTTTTATTTCAATGATATACTGGTACAAATATTTTGCAATTTTATACTTTTGATGTACGTACGTGTTGGTCACGCTTTACATTATTAATAAATCAAAATAGAAAAGCAGTGTTTACACGGCAATGTAATGAATCCCGCGTAATACATATAAAATTACAAACAAACTGTTATCAATTTCTTCGACAAAATTGGAATGTAATTGATGAAGTATTGATCATTTTGACCAGAGACTTCAATTGCTGAATTTTCCTTAGTGAAATCTCCTCTTGATTGTCCGACAACCGCATAAATTTGTTCAAGTGATGGATTGACTGCAGTACTCTGACTAATGACAATTGCAGATGAAAGCTACACGTTCTTGAAGCTTTGATTAGTAGAAGATGTTGTAGGAAAAATAAGTGTTTAAATATTAAAATTTACTAATATAAATAAAGCATTTCTTTTGGAAAATTTTAATTAGTGTCATTTCTACAAAAATATACGTGACATTTGGCTCATCCGAGAGATCGATATGATTTTTTAGTAATAAATTTATTAGACAATCATGTCAAGTGTCAACCGTCGACAAAATAATTAGAAATTTTTTTCAATTTTTTGTGAAGTAGCAGACAAAGTGCCTACTAAAATTTCATTAAACAAAGAAAAACATGTACCAGGCGAATTTGCCGGATGGTTAATTATATGATCATTTCTTTTTACATTTCATTATTATGTCATTAAAATTAAGCATTATAACTACTGTTTATTACGTACAAAAATTATGTGGTTTGGTTTCCTTGAAAAATTTCTTGTGGAAGAGATTAGATATGGAATGAGCGCCATATATCATTTTCACGAGGGGCCAAACATGCCACCTCTAGGATTAATGTGTGTCTTTATACCAAAATTTTTATTTCTACCATTCAAACAAACTAAAAATTCACGATTTGATCAGAATTTCATTTTTAACACGGATGCAAAGTGAAATTATCGTAAAAAATTGAGTGGCCACAACTTCACGTCGCATCCATCTTTTTTTTTTTCTCCACCTCATAGCAATCAATGTGAAAACTAGAAATTGGGTGGTCAAAGTTAGTGGAAAGTTAGTGGAAAAAATAATTAGTGGAAAAAATTAAAGTTAGTGGAAAAAATAATTAGTGGACACAACGTGAAGTTGCAGCCACACAATTTCCGGCGGCAATTTCACGTTACGCCTGTATTAAAAATAGAATTTTCCAGAATTCATAGCTTTTTAGTTTATCATTTTTTTTAAATAGTAAAATTAAAAACTTCGGGTCTTTCTAGTTTCATAGGGACATTAGTCTTCTATGGAGTAGACAGCAAATATAGCTTTTAATTGTAGGTAGTGAATTATATATCTTTTTTTATATTTGAGGGCATGACCAGCTTAAAATCAGAATATAATATAAATTAATATGTAAAGACAGAAAAGACAAAATTGAGGAGATTAAAAATGAGCAAAAGTAGCTTATAGTGCGAGCTATATTAAATATTCTTGTAGTATACAGATTTTTTTAATTTAGAAACTCACTTACATGCTTTTTTTTATCCATAAAAAATTAAATTAAATCAAATAGACAATGTGTAAATGCATAAAAAGTTGGAAAAAAACTCCCAACTGTAGCACATTATAGAATAATCAAGATGAGAGAAAACAACACAAAAACCTATCATTATATATACACTAGTGGAAAAATCACATTTTGTGTCGGTTATATATGCCTATCTGTATCGGACATAGGGGCGACACAGATTTTTGTGTCGGTTAAAAACCCGACACAGAAAAAATATATTTGTGTCGGTTAAATAATAAACCGATACAGTTTTTTTATTTCCATTTTAGTTTTTTTTTTTTTTTTTTACATTTTGTGTCGGTTATTTATAAATAACCGACACAAAAACCACTTTTTGTGTCGGTTATTTATAAACAACCGACACAAAACTTGTTTTTATTTGCATTTCGGTTTTTTTTTTATTTTGTGTCGGTTATTTATAAAAAACCGACACAAAAGACACTATCTGTGTCACACCCCGGTGCCCCACGAGGTGCGAAGGGTGCTCCTGCCGTAGGCATACGGTTGCCCGTATACCTACTAGGCAATTACGATATGATAGAAATAAAACATAACACGCAAACAAAACAAACAAGTAACATAAACAGATCTCAAACCCCAACTGGTCAGGTTATAGTATACAAAACCCGTATCTCGATGGATACGCATCACCAAATGACATAGAGAATATATATATATATACAACCAAAACATAACTGTATACATAATCTCTAATGTCACTATATCAGACAAGCCACGTAGAGGTGAAACCAGGGCCTACCGACCTCGCGTCTCTCTCGGATCCGCTGACCCGGAACCTGAAAATATTACCCAAAGAGGGGATGAGAATTGAATTCTCAGTGCGATAATTGCCACAAATAAATCCCTGGACTTGCAATCACAGATTATATTCAAAAAGAAACACCAATAAAGCTCAGATCGATTTATAAACTTTTGTAAACATGAATGCATAAATCCAACGACATATATATATCCAAATGAAATCACAAATTAGGAATTGCCAAGATGAAATTCAATCACACCATATCTGGTTTACTCGGTTTCAGAATATCTGGTAGTAATAGGCCTAACCGTTTAATTAAAAGTCTGGTTCTGATTCACATCCAGAAAATTCATATAAAGCGAATTGACATCCAAACGCGTTACCCCCTGGGTAATGCCTCCGATACACAAGTCACATATAATCACAATCATTATACAGCGTCACTTACCCCTCGTCCCAACCGGTACTGGGAACTGTTGAGGGCCAGACGATCTAAAGCTTTAGAACACTGGGTGTCAAAGTCCCTGCAGAGACCTTGACAAATCCGGTTTCACCTCCTGGGTGACATCATCACGGCGGATGACAATAATACCATATCCACCAACCGATGGTGATATAAAGCACGGTGACTTTAATTCCAAAATCAGATCATTCTGATCAACATAATTTATAACCATACCAGCATGCAAGTCAATTAGATAAAACAATTCAAGTTTCACTTTATTTGGACAATGCAATGCATATGCAACACAATCCGATAATGCAATTCAATCAATAATCAACATGTCAACCGAAACACAGTTTAATTCTGAATATAAAATATCAAACAAGTCCAGAAATCCCGCACCTGAATATGCTGCGTATAAACCGACCTTACGTCTCGGACGTCTCGTGAGATTCCGTACCCGGTTGTCTTACCAACTCTATTTAACATATATACATAATTAGGGTTTAATTAGCTATAGTTTCTATATAAATGAAATTAATACGATTACGATTCGATACTCATTCGATTCGGCTTAATTTAGACTCAGCTTACCATTTTGAACTACTTGGTCACGGCCCGTAAGGGTTCTGTTGCGGCTCGAAATAATTAAGCAGACCAATATTGTCTCTGTTTCAATCTCTTACGGCCCGTGATAATTCCTATTGCGGCCCGCAATAAAAGGGCTACGGCCCGTAATGCACTTCTCAACATTTCCAGCGGCTTTGTTCTGTTTATTCCGGCCCGTAAGGGATGGGTTGCGGCCCGCAACACCATCAGGTCTGGTTTTAGTTCAGGTTTTGGTTTGTTCTGTTTCCTCGATTCGATTCGGTTACAATCCCGTATTACTTAATCATATACCATACCATCTTGGACATCTAATACCATGTTTAACCATTGTTTCATATAAATGTACATAGCTCAAAATATGATCAAGTTAACCACTAATTCGGTCGATACAAATTTGGTAATTCGATTACGCAACAAGTCGGGTTCAATCGGAATAGTTAAACACCTTTCAAAATTTTCAGAATTCCATATCCTTAATCAAATTTCCAAAAACCCTAAACCCTAGTTCCCAAAACCTTATTTCATAAAATCAATCTCAATTATTCAAAATAGTGGAATTGAAGGCATATAATATCAATCGAATCTAAATTAGAACTTCAAACGAAAGAAACGCGAATCGAATCAACACTTAGGGTTTCAAATAGAGATCAAGAGAGATAAATATATACCAATTTAATCGTTCGATTGAATAGAGGGCTTCGTTCTGATCTCGAAACTACGAACGATTCGATCGATCGCGCGGGTTTCACTCTTTCCCTTTTTCTCTCCCTTTCTCTTTTCCTTTCTCTTGCGTAATACCCTCACACATAACCTTTGCACGGTACAAGAATGGTACCCATCGGTACCAAGAGATGAATATGACACAATTTTGGTTCTTTTGTCATTAGGTCCCTCTAAAGTTTCATTATTACATAAGGGTATAACTTATACAAATATAACCTTCTATCTACTTTTAAATGCATATTAGCCCTTCTAATTTCCATCCAAATATATATTTATGTCTAAAAGATATATATATAAAAATTTACTAATATCCATATACATGTATATATGTGTTTTATTGATATACTCATTTATCTCAAAATTTTAATGCACATCAACCCTTCAATTAAATTGATATTCCATAACCAGGTTATTATATATACTAATATATATATTTATTTTGTAAAAATTATAGGAAAATGTCACAATCTGTGTCGGTTTTTTATATATAACCAACACAGAAAGTATTTTGTGTCGGTTTTTAATAAATAACCGACACATATTTTATTTATTTATTTTTTAATATTTTTTTTTGTTTTGGCCAGCTACCATATATATTGTTGGTCTATATAAAAGCATGCATACACATCCTAAATTAAATTAAGCACCTAAATTAAATTATAACTCAACAATATTCTTACACATCCTAAATTAAACTAAATTAAACTAAATTGTATAAAGGCACTAATCCGACTGTTATATTATATAATCTTTGGTGAGTTTTTTTTTATATAGATTGTTTTTGTATGGAGGGGAAGGAATAAATTAAAGTGGAATGTTTTTATAAATAAAATTCTATATGTGGTCCTAGTCATATAAATTGTACTTAATCAGAAATTATATATACTTTTACTTCAATGATATACTGGTACAAATATTTTGCAATTTTATACTTTTGATGTACGTGTTGGTCACGCCTTACATTATTAATAAATCAAAATAGAAAAGCAGTGTTTACACGGCAATGTAATTAATGAATCCCGCGTAATACATATAAAATTACAAACAAACTGTTATCAAATTTCTTTTACAAATTTGGAATGTAATTGATGAAGTATTAATCATTTTGACCAGAGACTTCAATTGCTGAATTTTCCTTAGTGAAACCTCCTCTTGATTGTCCCACAACCGCATAAATTTGTTCAAGTAATGGATTAATACTCCAGTACTCTGACTAATGACAATTGCACATGAAACTTTCAATAGAGAAACATCCTGTAGGAAAAATAAGTTAGTAAGATAAATAAAACTTTCATTTTGGAAATTTTTAGTGTGAATTCTACAAAAATATACGTGACATTTGGCTCATCCGACAGATCGAGATGATTTAAATTATTAGTAATAAATTTATTAGACAATCATGTCAATCATCAACAAAATGATACAAAATTTTCTATTTTTTGCACGGTTCTAAATATTATGGCGGCATAGCGGGCAGATAAAGAAAAAAAAAAAAAAACTATTGCAAATAGCGCAGCTATAGCGGAAGCTATCATACATGATGGTTTTTTTTTTTTTCAAAATCTATAGTTTATATTTCTACTAATTATCAACATGATCAATGTTGGAGAATTGAGTAACAAATAAAATGATAGCTAATTTAAGTCTATATTTTTTTCAATCATGCAAATAAGAAGAAAAAAAAGGATAGACTAAGTAACATTAATAGTTCATATTTCATAATATTACAGATTATACTAGACGAAGAGCAATTAATTTTAAAAGTGAAATGAAATTAGTATACCTATTTGAATATTTTATATATTATTAATAATTAAAATCAGGTTTCAATTAAATGAACAACGATAATTTTATAAGTGAATACTAAACAAAGAGCAAACAAAAGAAAGAATTAATATTTGATTATTTTCTGATATATAATGAGAGATTAAACCACAAATAGAAACAAAAGCACATAGTTTGATTTAGCATATATACTTATTATAGCATATTATGTAGTATCAGAAATATGAACAGAAGTACATAAGCCCATGTAAATCGCAAAAAAAGTCCATGTAGCATAGCGGTAGCAATAGCACATACGTAACGGTAATAGCGGCCAGCTATTACAGCTATAGCTGTCGTAGCTGAAATAGCGCACTTTTATCTCATAGCATAGCTTTTAAATTTCGAAAAAACTATAGCTAAGCTATAGTGTAGCTATAGCTATTTAGAACACTGATTTTTTGTGAAATAGCAGACAAAGTGCCTACTAAAATTTCATTAAACAAAGAAAAACATGTACAAGGCGAATTTTGCCGGATGGTTAATTATATGATAATTTCTGTTTACATTTGATTATTATCTCATTAAAATTAAGCATTATAACTACTGATTATGTACAAAAATTATGTGGTTTGGTTTCCTTGGAAAATTCTTTTCGGAAGAGATTGGATATGGAATGAGCGCTATATATCATTTTCACAAGGGGCCAAAGACGTTGATTAATGTGGTCGGATTGAGGCACCTCTAGAATTAATGTGTCTTTATACCAAAATTTTTATTTTACCATTCAGACAAATTAAAAATATCACGATTTGATTAGAATTCTATTTTTGACACAGACGTCGCAACGTGAAATTACGGTTATAAATTGGGTGGCTGCAACTTCACCGTGCGTCCATCTTTTTTTTTCTCCAACTCGATCACATCAATCAACGTGGAAACTAGAAATTGGATGAGCTCCACATCTTTTTTGGGCCAATCAGATTTAATCAAACCATTTGAAAGTTAATGAAAAAAAAATTAGTGGACACAACATGAAGTTGCAGTCATTCAATTTTTGACAGCAATTTCACGTGACGAAAAATATTATAAATGGAATTTTCCAGAATTCGTAGCTTTTTTGTTTATCATTTTTTAAATGGTAAAAATAAAATCTCGGGACATTAGTCTTCTATCGAGTAGACTGCAAAGATAGCTTTTAATTGTAGGTAGTGAATTATATATCTTTGTTATATTTGAGGGTATGACAATTGCTTATATATATACAAAAAGCATCAAATAAAAATGAGAATTAAAATTATTACACCAAATGAAAATGAAAATTAAAATAATTCCATTTACTCGCCAGTCAAACGAAAATGACAATTGAAATAATAGCATGGACTCACCAGTCACTACTTAGAACTGCAAGGTTCACTATTGCACACTCCATACTACACATATGCATTTGACATGATAAAAAAAAAAGGTTTGAATCCTACAGAATAAAAAAAAAAAAAAGGATCTAATTAATACCCTGAAAAGTTATGAAATTTTGATTTATAAGAAACGGGATTCCCATCAGCCGGACAAGATAAACTATGCCATTCATATAATCTTAACAATAACTAATTAACGAAATAGAAAAAAAAAATAACAAATGGTACAAACCATCCCGTTCAGACCCACTCAATATATATAGAGAGAAAGAGAGCTGGGCTATTGTGCCTCATGAAGTAAAACAAGTTGTTACTACATGACACCATATTTTTATTTTGAAAATCCAAATAACCGATCCGAACTGCTTAACATGATCTTCATATTAAAATGTGTTTGGAGACCAAATTTTATATTTTTTTGGAATTTGTTTACTATTAATTAAGCCACTTTGACAATTGTTGATCCATTGGTTCATAATTTTTTACTGTTTTTTATTGTTCACAGTGGATTAGTGATTTTCAAAGTGGTTTAATAAATAGTAAAAAAAAATTCTAAAAAATATAAAATTTGGTCTCCAAGCACATTTCAATATGGAGAACATGTTGGAAGTTTCGAATCGGCTATTTGAATTTTGAAAATAAAGATATAGCGAGGAGTACAAACGTGTTTTGCTTCATAGCTCACTCTAGTCAACCTCTACATATATTTCTGATAGAATAGTTTGTACCGTCCAAGTTTTAAACTAAACTTGAAAGCTGGATTGATACAATGAATTCTCTCGAGTTTGGCTAATATGTGTTCACAAGTTCTCTTTGAGCTCAGTCAAACCTTTAATTTCATAATTACCAAATCTGTTTAAGTTGGACTATCACAAAATTATAAAAATTGGAGTACTTTTCATAAAAGATGAACATGTGGAAGAATCAATACTCTACATCACAGGAGATTTATTGGTTCATTTAATTTGTTGCATGATCAACTGGATGAAAATCAACTGTTCCTTTTATTCAATTTGGTTTGTTGGTCAATCTTATACAAATTGAACTCCAAATTATTTTACAATATATAGACGAGCATAAGTGGCTTGTGAACGAAATCTTTAGTAGTGCATAGCATAGATTTTGAAAAAACATGGACAGTACGAACTATTCCGTTGAGTATTTTTCTTTTTTTGTATAAGGGTCTGGACGGGATGGTTTGTACCGTTTAGTTTTTTTTCTTTTTTCTATTTCATTAATTAGCGATTTTGCGGTAGTTATGATTAAGATTATATGAACGGAAATTTCTATCCTGTTCTTCCCATAAATCGAGATTTTATAAAAACTTACCCCTATTTTGATTTTTTTTTATTAATAAAAAAATCGGGAGAAAACAATGAGGAAATTAGGTGTCCCCCAGACAGCAAGCTTCAAATTTGATTCAGTGGGGGTGGTTCGGTCTTTCCAGCACTCTTCGAGTTTCGGACCCACCTAGAAATTTGTCCGTTTAAATTTCAATTTACTTAATTCTTTTTTAAAGCCTTTGTTATCAATATAATATAAGTTATACTTATATATGGTTACAAAATCAAATGATTCACTTAATATAATCGACTTAATTTTGATGGAAATTAAGTTCATATCTATAGGTAACAGCTAGCTTACTGTAGCTTATCGGTTTAGGGTTTAGAGTTTAGGGTGAATACAGTGAAGTAACTATATATATAGAACCATACCATGCATTTGCGATTACCTAAATCAATTAAGTTATAAACAATATTGATGAATTTGTAATTAAGATGGTCTACAATAGCACGCACGCTTTAAAAAGAAAAATAGTAGACTAATTAAAAAAGTACTGTGACACAAGGATACGTCAACTCTTTGAGGTACTAATAAGACAGTTCTACGACACAACAATTCGTGATACATATAACTCTAAGAAAGTGTTAACACATGTAAATATTTTTATTAAATCATGTAGCCATCCAACTTTTTAATTATAAGATTAAATTTGACTGGAGGCGAGCCTCATGCTTACTAATAATCCAATGCAATGTTCTAGAAGATTTATTTCGAGAATACAAATGTTAACTTAATAAAAAGCACTTATCCGACTATTATATTATTAAATCTTTGATGAGTTTTTTTATAGATTGTTTTTGTATGGAATAGAAGGAATAAATTAAAGTTGAATGCTTTTATAAATAAAATTCTATGGTACTAGCTAGTCATATAAATTGTACTTCTTCAGAAATTATAGTTTTATTTCAAATGATATACAGTCACAAATAATTTGCGACTTAATACTTTTAATGTGTTGATCATGCCTTACATTATTAATGAATCAAAATTAGGGGTGTAAACGGATACGGATTATCCGCGGATAATCCGCTCCGAATCCGCTTATTATCCGTATCCGGATTAAACGGATACAGATACTTGCGGATACGGATACGGATAATTTTAGTATATGGAAAAATAATGCGGATACAGATACGGATAATTTCGTGAGGATATAAACGGAACAGATATCCGTATATATCCGGATTCGAAATTTAATCTTTCAACAGCTTTCAATTCATTTCACCCTTGTGAAATTCTCAAAAGACATACATATTCGTTTAAGTTCAAGAATCTTGGTAGAAAAATCATATAGTCTATTAGGATAATTGATTGGTTCTCTGAACCAATAAGCAATTAGTCACGCATAATCATCACTGTGCAAACTTAAAAAGTCTATTAAATTTTTGTCAATTTAGGTAATCAAATTAGGTAATTTAAAATTATGAAATTTAGTAGAATTACTCAATATCCGACAATTATCCGTTCCATATTTGTATTCGAATCCATATCCGTAGATTATCCGTTCCATATCCGTATCCGTTTAAGACGGATATAGTTTTCAATTTTGATATCCGTTTACTATCCGTATCCGTATCCGTATCCGCTTGTTGAAAAACGGATACGAATATGATATTAGCATTATCCGCTCCGAATCCACTCCGTTTACACCCCTAATCAAAATAGAAAGGCAGTGTTTTCACGGCAATGTAATTAATGAATCTTGCGTAATACATACAAAATTACAAACAACTGTTATCAAATTTCTTCTACAAATTTGGAATGTAATTGATAAAGTATTTATCATTTTGACTAGAGACTTCAATATCTGAATTTTCCATAATGAAACATCCTCTTGATTGTCTGACAACCACATAAATTTTCCACATGAATTGACTGCAGTACTATGACTAATGACAATTGCAGATGAAAGCTACACGTTTCTTGAAGCTTTGATTAGTAAAAGATCCTGTAGGAATAATAAGTGTTTAAATATCAAATTTTACTAATATAAATAAAGCTTTTCTATTGGAAAATTTTAGTGTTTCGACAAAAATATAAACACATTCTTTTCTCTTCAATTCGGAGCAGGAGTATGTGGCGCTAAGCGTTTGACATTCTGTGTTGTTAGCATAAAACTAAGTAACTATATCCTTCTACATGAAATCTACAAATATTGCACGAGCTGGCAGCATTGGTGCGGGGTGCACAAACTCATGTAGCAGCCACTCGTACGATCAGAGAACAAAAATGGGCAAAAATCATAGAAATTTGATGCTATCTTTTGTGTTGTCATTTAAGTTTTGTTTGCCCATGTATCACTATCTCACAATTGTACAAACATAGTTGTAGTTGTGTACATACATAAAAATTATACAAAAAGTACAAACTCGTAATGCCCATGGGACGTAGGTACTTAACCATGTCCAAGTTGTAATGAGCGAGCGGAGTTGCTCAACTCGAGCCAGAATAATTCGACTTTTTTACAAATGAGCTGTTAGCGAGTTCGTTTCCGACCTGAATTTGAATGGCTCATGAGCCACGAGCTTTTTTTTACAGCATGGAGACATTAGTCTTTTATCTAGTAGACTGAAATTATATATAATTTTTTTAAAATAATAGAGACATTATTTTTTTTTTTTATTTGAGGGCATGATCAGATTAAAATCAGAATATAATATAAACTAATGTGTAAAGAAAGAAAAGACAAAATTGAGGAGATTAAAAATGAGCAAAATTAAGTAGCTATATTAAATATTCTAGTAGTGATACAACTTTTTTTTTTAATTTAGGAAGTCGCTTACATGTTTTTTTATCCAGAAAAAAAAATCAAATTAAATGGACAAGGTGTAAATGCATAAAAAGTAAGAGAAAAACCTCCCAACTGAAGCACATTATAGAACAATCAAGATAAGAAAAAATAACACAAAAACCTATCATTATATATAACTCTAGACGCACAAATCACCTCCGCATAAATTTAATTTACATAAATTGACAAAAACAAAAATATTTCAAATTATGACATTATATATTTTCAAGCTGCAGCAGTTTTGCTCAATTTATTATGTGTCATGTTTCTTATAAAAAAAATCATTAAAATTATTATTTATTCATGAGCTTGATCAGGTTTTGGGATCGATAATACGTCAAATTAATCTGTGTTAGTTTAAATTAAAATGACAATATAATTAGGTGGACTCACTAGTCAAATAAAAATGACAATTGCTTATATACACACTAAAAGCATCAAATGAAAATGAGAATTGAAATAATTACACTCAGTCAAATGAAAATGACAATTAAGATAATTACATTTACTCGCCAGTCAAATAAAAATGACAATTGCTTATATATATACTAAAAGCATCAAATAAAAATGAGAATTGAAATAATTACACCAGTCAAATGAAAATTAAAATGAAAATAATTACATTTACTCGCCAGTCAAACGAAAATGACAATTGAAATAATTGCATGGACTCACCAGTCACTACGCAGACCTGCAAGATTCATTGTTGCACACTCCATGCTACGTACCCATGCATTTGACATGATGCAGTTGCATCACAAAAAGATGCTTAATTACGGAAAGGAAAAGTTGCGAATCCTACAGAATAAAAAAGGATCTAATACCCCGAAAAGTTATGAAATTTCGATATATAGGCGATATATAGAAAAAACGAAATAGAAATTCTCATCCGCCAGACGAGATAAACTATTCCGTTCATATAATCTTAACCATAATTACTGCAAAATCACTAATTAATTACAAAATAGAAAAAAAAAATGGATGGTACAAACCATCCCGTCCAGACCCACTAATCACTAATTAACGAAATATATATATTACTTGACAAGATAGTTTGTGCCGTCCAGGTTTGAATGTAAATTTGCAAGCCTTGATACTATGGGGTGGTTCGATTCTTCTAGCACTATTGGAGTTTCAGAGCTACCTGGAAATTTGTCCATTTAAAGTTCAATTTACTTTAAAATAAAATCTTTTTTTTTAAAGCCTTTGTTATCAATATAATATAAGCTATACTTATATATAGTTGCAAAATCAAATGATCCACTTAAGATAATCGACTTAATTTTGATGGAACTGAAGTTCATAGCTATATATAACAGCATATATAAAAGGAACAATAGCATGAATCCAGTGACGTAACTATATAGAACCATACGAAGAAAATTTGGAGGCCCATTTACTCGCAAATCGGACGCGAACTTATCATTTCACCTTCTCTGGAAGTCTAGATCACATATCCACTTTTCCCATATACAACAAGCTAGAAGGCTGTACCATGGGCCTGTCGTAGAATTCAGACATATCTGTATTTTGTTATTAGAATTCCAATGTAATGGCACCTTTGTAAATCTTTCATCAAATGCAATCATCTATGGGCTTTTGACCCAAAAAAATAATAATAAATCATATAGAACCATACCATGCATTTGCGATTGCCAAAATCAAATAAGTTATAAACAACTATTATCGGATTTGTGCATTGCAACAGAATATATCATAGAAAAAAAATATTCATACAAAATGATAACTTTATAAAAAAAATAATTTAGACTAAATAACAAATAACATTCTTTAAATGACATCTATATGATAGCATTCTTTAAATAACATATATATATATATATATATATATATATTTTTATCATTTTAACATATTTTCATAAAATAAAATCTCATACAAAATGATAAATATATTCTTTAATGATATAAAAAAATAGAAATAAATGAAGACATTACCAATCAATAATCAATCAATTACAAAATTTATAAAATGACATTTAAAAAATGAAAAGAAATCTGGACCAATAAGAAAGATAGTACAATTTGCATGCACCGAATACGTGTCTAACTAAATTTGAACTTCTACGTACACGTAAATAAACATAAAGAAGCTGCATAAAATCAGAAAAGGACATATTATTTGATTGGAGGGCCCATATTAAATCTGAAATTTCATCTTTTAATCACAGTTGTTAGTATCAGAACATCTACGTGCTTAATATAAGAATGAAGATATTGATCAAGTTGTAAGATAGTCTACAATAGCACGCTTTAAAAAGGAAAATAGTAGACTAAAAAATTCTGTTACAATGTAATATGCCCTAAGAATTAAGATGGAAGCCAAATGCCCAGAGTTAAATTAGATGATTGATAAATCCAAATTAGGACAATTGAACCACTCACAGGCCATGTTGGGCCAATTCAACTTTTTCTTAAGAGGTACAATGTTTCACGGCCCGTGATATTCTTTCTATATATTAACTCAACTTTTTCCTCACGGCCTACTATTGTCTAGCCATAGAACGAAGTATAACATTACTGATAAATTCCTTGTTTGAGAGGAAATTTTTTTTTTTGTCTATCTTCATAACACCAACTTTAATGATTTTAAAAATGAGGAGATTATTTAAAAATATATATATATATATATATTAACAATCATAACATTCTTTATAAGTACTTTTTAAATTCGAAATCTAACATTATACGTATAATTTATATTGTTCACGTATCATCATGTCTATTAAAAATGATAACATTTCACATATATATTTCATCATACATCAAAATCATTTAGAATTTCAATGATAAAAAATAATGAATCTTAATACATCATCAAACAATATATCAATTATTTCAATTTTAACCGAACCGACCAATTAACACCCCTATATATGCCTGAGACATCTTTGGAAGGTTGACTGTTGTTACTCGAAAGCCCATGGGTTCTCCTTGAGAATCGCCGCTTCTTCTTCTGGTGTGAAGTCATTTTTGATATTGAACATAGCCCGAAGTTCTTCGGTTGTTTTCCCCTTTATGATGTCAGCGACGGCTTGTGTAGTGAGATTGAGCATCCCGCTAATATTGAGATAGTTGGCCGCTAATATGAGATCACAAAGCGTGTCGAGCACCATTGAAAGAATTTTGTGGTTGATGTTGGCTATGACACAGTCGTCTTGGATCATGTCACGGATTATCTGAGACTCCTTCGCCACCACCTCCCTCACGTCAATCTGGACACCATCAGAGCTCGTAAGCGTAATCATATTCTGGAATATGGTATTGAGGAAGGCAAGGGAGGATTATGGATATTTGAATGGAATTCTTTGTTTCCAGTTGAAGCTTATTGAGCTAGCAAGATATATAAGTATACATAGGAGAGGCCGATAATATAAATGGTACCTCCTTATTTAGACTTTTCCTTAAGCCTTAACTTTTATTATGATTATAAGTATGTTATTTTTTCACTCACTAAAAATGGAGTTCCTAATATGAAGATGCATAACAAATTTGATTGGCTATTTTTGTTCTGTATTATGGATCCACAATAGGTATGATTTTGTTATTAGCCGAGACAGCAAAAAAAATTTGTACTAAATGAATTCAGGAAAAAAAATAATACAAAACCTGCATTTGCAAGTTAAAAATAATTTATAATTTTGATCTCTTACATGTGGATATAACATTCAATATATAAAATATGAATCTAAATACGGAAGTTTCATGATGATGCCATAAATAAACCGAAGGTATTTGGTGCATTTTCTGTTGAAGAAGTTCCCCAGAGAGAGAGAATTAAGAATCTAGCCTATCTCTCCATATTAATAATGTATGAATCTCAATATATATTAGTTAATTTAGATCCGAAATTATAAATTATGTTCAAAGTCCTTTCAAAAAAATTAATTCCTCCCCTTTTAGTTTCCATTCTCTCGAGAATTGACAGCATATATATAGTAATTACTAATTTTTTTTTGCATTGGGTAGTAATTACTAATTACTGGGCCTGTTTTGGTTGTTCGCTTGTGCAAGCTCTTAATATTATCTCATGCTCTGACGGCCTTCTTTTGGACTAACTGCTACGTAGTCTAAATTCTCACTGGGCCTTGATCCATCATACTTTGTGGGTTTGCTGTAATTATTTCTCAAAGCATACATTCAATTTAGAGAAGCCTTTGTTAAAAATTAATTCAAAATTATTTTTAGATGATCTCTACATAAGTTGAGTTGATTTTGAAGCAGTTTTTAGATGTATGAAAACTGGATTAGTTATTTTAGGCAATGGTTATACTATGTGTCATACTTCTTATAAATTTAATCTACAAGTTTTCAAGCTGCAGAAGTTTTGCTCCATTATGTGTCATACTTTCTTATAAAAAGTTCATTAAAATTATCATTTATTCATAAGCTTGAACAAAGTTTTGGGATCGATAATATATACGTCAAATTTGTCTTAGTTTAAATAAAAATGACAATATAATTAGATGGACTCACTAGTCAAATAAAAATAACAATTATATTGCTTATATATACTAAAAGCGTCAAATAAAAATGAGAATTGAAATAATTACACTGGCCAGTCAAATGAAAATGACAATTAAAATAATAACATTTACTCGTCAGTCAAACAAAAATGACAATTGAAAAGAAAAATGACAGATTAGATATAGATGAGGAGCTCGTCACTGCTTGGATCTCTTTCTCCAGTATGTAACACACCTCTTTTAAAATATTTTGAATCCTTGACTTTCTCCTTATCTTATTTAAAGTAGAGAAGAAAAATGTTGGTTTTCTGGTGTTGAATTAGACTTTCTTAGAATTCCAACAGTTTGTTATTTTTATCTTTTTATTTTTTGAGGAAAGTAGGCTTCGCCTAAATAGTTTGTTATTGAAATATGGTAATATGATAACTTGTTTCTTTGGCAAGATACATGTTATGCTCGATCTACGTACTGCATTTACAAATAACACCAAGCATTAGTCATATTTGTAACCACCTTTTTGCAGTTTTTTTCCGTTAAAATCAATGCTCAGTTGGCCAAATCAACTATAATAAACTTTCTTTTTCATATCGAATCAAATGAATATTTTCAAAAATTAGGTCCTAATTAGGTTTTGTTTTACCTGTCACATTCTGTTTACTTTTTTCGTACATAAAAAAAAAAGGGTCTTGTCAGCATATAATGTTATTACCTTACAAGCATATTAAAAAATATGTTGGGTTTTGTAATGATAAATGTTGAATATTGTTTGCAAATACCTAATTTTGTAACTGGTTTTGTAGATTCCGGTAACTTATGCTGGAGGAGTATCAAAAATGGAAGACCAAGAGAGAATAAGTTAAGACAGCTGGTAGGAGCCTAGTTGATGTAATAGTCAGTAGCCAGGGGCGGAACCAGGATGAAAATTGGGGGGGGGGGGGGGGGGGGGGGGTGCCGAGCCGCTGAAAGACGAAAGAACAACCGCAAATATAAAAATGACTGATTTTATGGGGGGTGCCATGGGTCCTAATCCTTCCATATACCTACTGTAACTACTGATTTTATGGGGGGTGTCTGGCCTCCCCTTGCACCCCCCCCCCCCTCCCCCCCAGTTCCGCCACTGTCGGTAGCTCTCTCGACATATTTGGAGGTGACCAATCCTGTCAGAAGGTTGTGGCATGGCATGATGAACAAATCATGGTTAATATATAGCATTAATGCCTTTTTCGGCAGCAAAATTTTAGTTGAATCGAATTTGGTTTTTTTCTTGATCAAATTATTTATGTAATGGAAAGTAATAAAATAATGATGATTAGAGAAATGTATTTGTAAAATTAAGGTCAACAACTAGTGGAATACTATCTTGTTTTGAGTAATAAATTGATGTGGTAGAGTAAAACAGGGTGTCAATTCTTAAGCTCATCAAATCTTTGCTGAGCTTAACACCAAATCCTAATGTTCTGGCTTCAATTGACAAAATTAACAATATAAATCTTTTTCTTGATGGCTTGACTTTATACTAGTTTGGAAATTCTATAATTTGATATGTTAACACATCTTTTGTGAAGTAGGTTAGTTTCAATGATTTGGATTCATCATTTGAAGCCAATTTAATATATTTTAGAGTTACGTTTATCAAGAAGCTTGCTAAGTTTAAAGACACTCTAGTTCTATTTCTACATGCAGTAGGAACTGAAATTTTTATTAATATCCTCAACTAAAAACAATTACGCAAATGCCCTCGATTTTATTTTTATTAATATCTGTCATTCCAAAGTGAACTGTCCGAAATCCTGGCGGTTGGGTCATTTTTTAAAACAAAAAAACGAGGACATTTGTGTATGTTTTTTTAAATTGAGGATATTAATAAAAATTTCGGAAGGAGATGTTGTCTTAAAAAAACAGACTTTTAAATTCTTTTGAATTTATACATTGAAAACAGGACTAGAGAAGACAACGATTTGTATTTTTTATTGTGTAATTAATAAGTATTAACCATTAACAATATATAAGTCCATCATTCATCCATTAAAAAGGGCAAGCAACTAAAAAAGCTATAACAAAATTAGAGCTTCTAGTTACATTTTCTCTTGTGCAGTAAAATTCATGATTCTGAACGTATTATAATAAAATTGGAGCTTTTACATTCTCTCTTCTAGTTACAATTCAAGTATACAAAATTAAAATACTAAGCCTGATCGATTTGATGTTAAATAACGTACTAAGAAAATATTATATTTATGATAAAAGAACACAATTTAAAGTATGCATGTATGTGTAATATATTTTATTGAGAAATAAAAAATAAAATATAGAACAAGAACATATTTTATCAAATTTAAACTTCAGGCTGATTTAACTGATTTTTTTATTAATCGAAAATAATAAAAAAACTCGTGAAAGGAGATCGTTTTGCTAGAAAATTGAAATATAGAAAAAACGAGATTGGTTATCCCGTCTAGATTAATGCCTCGTTAATCCAAATCCTTAAGTCTGCTAAGTAGGGAAAAAAAATCTTGAACATGATAGATTATCCCATCCAGCACTATAGCATTTTAATTTTTTTGTTACTTTCATATAAGAAAAAGAAAAAAAAAACCAGTAGTTATGACGTCCCCTACTTTCTTTCTCCCAAATCGTCCCCTGTTAACAATAAACCAACTCAGTTAGTCCCTAACGACTTTCACATACCGAAGCTATACGGCCTTTTGAAATCTAATGAGCCGCAACTATTGTTCTCCGCCTCTTTTTCTCTGATAGGATGCAAAGTTGATTGCGTATACCTTTCCGATTTGGCATGAAGATTAATCCGAATTTCTAATTTCTAATTTTATATTATATTTTTAAGATATTCTTCAGCACGACATATTTTTTCCGAGCAAAATTCAATAATTAATTTTGACTATATGATCAAAATGAAAGTAAGTTGGGATTTATTGAGAGCAAAATTCAATTACTTTGTTTTGAAGACTAGTTTTTTTAATTTTTTTTATAAGAGAATATTCGTAAATTGATATAGATAATAACAAAATTACTTTTATAAAATGTTTTTATTTTTGGAAATATTAGTAATGCTGAAAAGCACCCAATCAAATGAATATGTTGTCCACCCAAGAAGTTTTTATTTTTCAACTACACCCAAGAAGTTTGTATAACCTTTTTCTCTTTCTATGTTGTCCACACATATTCCTAAATATTCAAAATAGCATAAGAATTAATACTTTCATGATCTCTTTCCATGTCGCTTTGAAGGGACGTTAGCGGTCCCTCCACTTCGATATGTACGTTCTTAATGTGCAGATCATTTATTAATGTTTACTTAAATAACATAGGTGAATACTTTCATTTAAAAAAGTAGAACTTTATATAGGAGATGTGAATATTTTCTTGTTAAAGGTGAATACTAATAAATTTGCATTTTCAAGGGACGTTAGCAGTCTCACTTATGTATGTTTTTAATGTGCAGACTCTTAAATAATGTTTACTTAAATAATATAGATGAATACTTTCATTCAAAAAGGTACAACTTTACAAGGCAAATGTGAATATTTTTCTTGTTAAAGGTGTGTACTAATAAATTTGCGATGACAGTTTGTAGTCTCCTCCATGAGTTGTGGTCCCTTACTTATTATCCGCAGTTAACACGTTTTTACCGTTATTTAAGGCGGGTGAGAAATCAGGAGATTGATTAGCAGGACAGCTAAGCAGACCCCAAAGGATGAATACTTCCTCGATAAGGGATGAATAATTGCTCGATGAGATATAAATACTTGCATGACGAGGTATGAATACTTGTGCTACAGACAACTCGAAAGTATGTCATCATGGATCTCAGTTGAAATAGAAAATTATATTTGTGATTTTAGATTTGCAAAATTCCTTACAGATCGTCATAAATATTAGTTAGATTGAACGGAGAAAAAAAAAACCATCTCTAAAAATATGTAAAAGATGGGTGAGTGATGTATCCAGTTTTTTTTTTTTAAAAACACTTGATATTTTTGGATGAATACTTGATGTGTTATAGATGAATACTTGATGTATTATAGATAAATATTTGCGCGCGACAGTTGTAAAATCTTTTAAATATTAGGTGGTTCTCAAATATTAAGTGGTCCCCCCAGTTAGTTAGTAGTTACTCAGAAAATTATTTACTGGGGGACAAAATGGGAGACTGTTAGAGGGGAACAGCTAGGTGCTAAACAAAAAACAAAAAAAAATGCTACAGTGCTAGATTAGGGAAAAAAATTGCTACAGTGTTGGTTTCAGAAAATTTTTTAGTTAGATCGCTAATTAGGGTCAAGATTAACGAGACGAGATGGTTTATCTAGTCTGGACGGGATAAAACATCCTGTTTTTTCTATATTTCGATTTTCTAGCAAAACGATCTCATTTTGCGATATTTTATTTTTATTTCAAATTTTTATTTTCAATTAATAAAAAAAAATATTTGATTTAATGCCGATTTTTTTAATAATAGAAAAAGAAAAAATATCTTAAAAGGGGATGTTTCTATAAAATTTCGAAATATAGGAAGAACGGGATGGTTTATCCCATCCAGGAAACTTTAGCTAGACGGAATAAACCATTTCATTCAGTTCATTTTAACTCTAACCAGCGATTTAACTAAAAAAAAAATCCTAAACGGAATCGACCATCCTATCTAGCACTGGAGCATTTTTTTTTGGATTTCATTAAAAAGGAAGTTCATGATGGTATATAGACCTAGATCTTCTCTTTCGCTTTAGATATACCTATTTGTTAAAAAGCTGCTATCCCAGGTTGCACTGAGAACGTAAATATATATGAGGATTTTAAAAAAGAAAAATATTAGGGCGCTATGATGTTGTTTACTCAAATGATTGGTTCATGATAAATTATTTAAATTACTTGAATATTTAATTATTAACTAGATCATAATTTTATTAAGCTGAATCCGAAAGTATATATATATATATATATATATATATATAGAGTAAGGCCCGTCATTTTTATCCATGCCCAAACAACCATAAAATTCGCCAACTCTGCCCAGAAATCTGAAATTTCGTCAAAAATGCCCAAACCGGACACTAAATCCGCGGTTTCTAATTTTTATTAGAAACCGCCTACTAGGCCGCCGGTTTCTAATAAAAATTAGAAACCGCGGGTTTAGTGGCCGGTCGCTCAAAAAAATTAATTTTATATATATGTGTGCACTGTTCCGAAATTTCCTCACAATTCATTTCATCAAATTTCACACTATCTCTCCTCACATTCTCTCTTTCTTCCAGATTTCTCCTTTTCTGCCTGCTTTTGCAAGTAAGTCCCTATATATTATTTTATATTATTCAGTAGGCCAAAATAGTTGTAAATTGGTACCAATTGTTATAAGTTGTTATAAATTTATTAGAAATTGCTACCAATTGTTATAAATTGTTTAGAAATTGTTTAAATTTATTAGAAATTGCTACAAATTGTTATAAATTGTTAAAATTAATTAGAAATTGCTATCAATTGTTATAAATTGTTTAGGAATTGTTTTAATTCATTAGAAATTGGTACCAATTGTTAGAAATTGTTAAAATTTATTAGAAATTGGTATTAATTGTTAAAAATTGTTAAAATTTATTAGAAACTGTTAAAATTTATTAGAAATTGGTACCAATTGTTAGAAATTGTTAAAATTTATTAGAAATTGCTACGAATTGTTATAACTTGTTATAAATTTATTATAAATTGCTACCAATTGTTGACTATTGTTATAATTTATTAGAAATTGGTACTAGTTGTTATAAATTGCTACCGTTTATCAGAAATTGTTAAAATTTATTAGCAATTGTTATAATTTGCTACCAATTCATTAGAAATGTTCCAATTTATTTTATAAATTAGGAAAAAAATTGCTACCAATTGTTATAAATTGCTACCGTTTGTTAGAAATTGTTATAAATTGCTACCAATTCATTAGAAATGTTCAAAAAAAATTTATAAATTAGGTAGTTTAGTATAGTTTAGTATAGTTATAAATTAAGGTATAATTTGGGTATAAATTATGGTTTGTTATAAATTAGGATATAATTTAGTATAGTTATCGAACTTGATAAAATTTTGTATAATTTCGGATAGTTATATAACTTAGCCTAATTCGAAAATAATGAGTATAAAATAGTATAATTAGCTCATTTTAGCTAATTTTAACGCGTTTTTACACAATTTAAGTTTAGGATGGCTGGAGGTAGAGGTAGAGGACAGCCCAGACGTGCACCACAGGTTGAGGCGCCGATTGACACCACCAGTACCGAGCACTTCAGCCCTCTCTTATGGATGCCCCACCGCGAGCACAGGGTATCATTGGCTTCCGTTGAGGTATGCTAGTTTTTGTCCATATACGAAGTTTAAATTTTGTTGTATACATTATGTAATACTTTTGTTGGCTTTCAACGCAGGACGATTATCTGATGGAGGTCAATTTTTATGTCCCTCGGATGCAGTACTTCTCACAGATGGACCCATATCTCATCCGGCTGGGACTATATCAGATTGTGTCCATCCTGCGGGACACGACTCCCTCCATCAATGCATCTCTCATCGCAGGATTTGTTGAGCGATGGCGTCCCGAGACGCACACGTTCCATATGCCTTTCGGGGAGATGACTGTCACGTTGCAGGACGTGAGTGCCCTCTGGGGTTTGCCGATCAGGGGCATTCCCGTAGGCGGAGTATCTGACAGCAGAGACTTCGCCCATGACATCGATCAGTATTTGGAGGCAGATCCGACACAGCTACGGGCCGATAAGGGAAAGTCCAGTTATCACATGCAGAAGACAGAGTTGCGGCGGCACTTCAGTGCCGGTCTGACGGATGCCTCTAGTGATCTGGAGATTCGGAGGTAATAATAATAATAATAATTTATTTTTCATCTGTTAATTAACTTATGTAATTATAATACTAACCATCTACTTTGTTTTTACAGATACACCCGGCGTTACGTGATGGACCTCTTCGGTACCGTTATGTTTCCTGATGCCAGCGACGATGGCATCCCCATGATGTATTTGCGACTTCTGATGGACCTTGATAACCCGCCGGCCTACAACTGGGGTGGAGCTGTGTTAGCACAGCTGTACCGTAGCCTCTGCACTGCTTGTCAGGTTAGTTATTATGTTGTTTGTTACTTAATTATTTCATCAATTAGTCAAATGGAATTACGACTTATAACCTCCGAAATACAGGTGAAGGCCAAACAGGTGTACGGGCCGGTTCTTTTGTTGCAGCATTGGTCATGGTCACGGCTACCGGTGGGCCGTCCTATGCCAAATAAGCCAGAGCCAGTTTGGGGACAGCCGCAAGATGATCAGGAGCGATGGCCGGTCTACGGCCACCGTTGGCATGGTATCCACCACTATCGGGATGAGGGGCACGGACGCACCGTAGGTATTAGGTTGGTGCGTTTACAGCTGAATAACCTGGACGAGTCGCAGGTGCAGTGGACACCATACGCAGATCTGTATGCGGCTGAGGAGTTGCCTCTTCGTTGTCTTGAGGAGCGTGACAGCTGGTGGTACCGAGGCCCGCTAGTCTGCTTCTGGATAGTGGAGCACCACTATCCAGATCGGGTACTTCGGCAGTACGGAGAGGAGCCATTGATCCCAGTGGAGCCGGCATTACCCAGGCAGGAGATCAAGAGACTGCACAAGTAAGAAATTTAATTAATTATCGATAACCTCTAAATTATCTGTTATATTTTCATTGCAACTAACATTTAATTGGCAGGATATCGCACGCCGGCGCTAAGGAAAGAAACTGGCGCCTCCAGTTACCAAATTATTACGTACAGTCTGAGATTCCGGCTGAGCCTCAGATATATCAGATGCCTGATGAGATGACCCAAATGATGGCTTCTTTGATGGCTTTGGTTGCGTATCAGATGGCGCTGCCTGGCTACTAGATGCCCTTGGTTGCCTAAAAGACGAGCTCCTTCTTTGTTGTACAGGAGCACTACTTGGCTCTACCTCCGCTCCAGATGGTGCTGCTTGGCTAACAGATGCTCGTTCTATCCTGAGAGATGATCGCCTTGGCTGCTCTACATGCGCACCCAATGGATCTGCTGCAGACATAGACGACCTTGCAGTACCTGGCAGCCTGAGAGATGACCTCATTGGTTGGACAACTGACGGCTCTGCACTGAGAAGACATCTCCCATTGCCTCGGCATACATAATGGATGCATCCAACGAACTTGTGGTTCTGCTACGCCTTGACCCAGATGACCCCCCTGTAAGAATTCGCTCATTTTCTTCCGCAGCTGCTGCATTTTTTGCCTCTACATTTCATATATGTGTCAGTTAAATCATGAAATTATAACGATATATAGGATTTTGTGAGTGTTACGTACCTCTCCTACGTCGGTCGGTAGTTGAACGGCGAGCAGTATGCCCCTTTTGGCGACCGCTCAACTCATCCATGGTCATTTTGAGTCGGGTGTGTTTTCTTCTGCCCTTTCTAATCCATTTCTTGTTAGGTATTATTGTAGTTCCATCATAAAATGGCCATTCATCTGCATTTCCATAAGGGTGAAACATACCATTCCAAGTACTGAGAAGATAGTTGACACTATACCAATCAGCAATAAACTGGTTCTCGTCCTAATTTCGTTTTCGACAAACTGCTAACACATGAACACACGGAATAGATGTTAGTTGGATACCTCTGCATGTGCACTCCATAGTTCTACCGGGCCCACGAGTCACAGTGTACTGGAACTCCCTATGAATAATGTCCATGGTGCCATCAGAGCGCTTGCAGACCGGAACATATTCATCAGGAGAGGAGACTTGGTATCTTCCTTCACCCTGCGTATACGGGACCAAAGTCATCCTTGTTGCTTTCTCCCATCTTTTTCTGAGCTTTTTTTCCACCCGTTCAGACCATTGCTTATTCGCATCGGCTAGTGCCATGGCTCGGGCCCTCCTCTGTACGAACCAGGCATTGCATTTGTAAAATGTTTCCTCAACAATCGCAGCTACGGGCAGTCTCCGGCTCTTCTGGAATACATGGTTCAATGACTCCGACCCGTTTGTTGTCATGATTCCGAAACGGAAACCTCCATCACATGTCTGGAAGATCTTATCATAATTAGACGACTCGAACGGGTCATCAGGATTTTTCTTGCCATACTTTTTCAAATAAGCATTACACCTTGGATTTAGCTGCACAACATTAGGTAGGAAAATTATTAAAGAAAAGCACGAGAAATTATTAAAGAATTATGTAAGAAAATTTATAAAATGTACTTACCATAGCGAATTCTTCGAACATCTCCTTCAACCTCCTCGGCTTCTTCTTCTTGGCTCCTCGTCTGAACCTCTGGCCGTACCACTTGTCTCCTCCACAATTACTTACCAGGTTGGCTGCAATATGTTGTGAACAGAATCTCTGCTTAAAAAGTTCTTCTGACCATCCGTATTCTGGGTTAAGAGCAGCTCTAATTCCTAAGTGTTGATCCGATAGAACACATACAAAAGTGTTAACTCCAATCACTTCCTTCCGTAGCCACTGCAAAAAAAAACCCCATGTTGGACCAGACTCCTTCTCCACAATTGCAAATGCCAGAGGCAGCAACTGGTTCTCGGCGTCATATGCGCAAGCTATCAGAAGCCTCCCTTCATAACGCCCAGACATGAAACATGCATCTATACTGATCACTGGTCTCAGGTATGGAAATGCTGCAATACATGGACCAAACGCCCAGGCTACTGCAACGAAGTGTTCAACACCTTGCATAATTGCACCTGTGCTTTCTCGGATTGGACTGGTTACAAACTTGTACTTTGAGCCGGGATTCTTATCGCATATACCTATTAGTAATTTTGGCAAGAAGCTGTATGAACCCTCCCAACTCCCGAATTGTCGTGCTATTGCAAGCTCACGACCTCTCCACAATCGGTTGTATCTCGGTTCACAGTTGTTGTATTTAACCCTCACACAGTTTGCGACTGATTGGATGCTCATAGCCGGGTCCTTTTTAATAGAATCCTCAATAATATCAGCAATAATGGACGCAGTAAGCATTGCATTGTCTGTCCTTGTGTGATCAGTCCTGCATGTGTGAGGATGGTTTTGCTCTGTGATAACCCATGCATCCCCATCACCCGTTGGTTGAGCTCTGAGTTTGAAACTGCAATCTTTATCCTTACAAACCACAACCATTCGAGTCTTGTCGCTTTTTTTCCTTTCAACCTCCTGATTCTTATCAACGTGGTACTCGTTAATCTTCTTATTCAGATCAGCTTTGTTTCTAAAATATAGCCCGGCTGCCAGGTCACTACTGTACGTGATTCGGGCACCGAAAAATCCGATATCAGCTTCTTGAAAGCTAGATGTATCATTGAAGCATTCGAACGGGTGCGTGCTGGCCCTGCCATTCAATGGGTTGATACGAACTGATCCTTCTCCACCCCCCCGAAGCACCATCTTCACGTAAACCCTCCAAGTGGTCCGAATCCCATTCTCCTTCATATTCATCCGCCGTTTCCAGTGTATATTCTGGAATTTCATTCATGTTTTCAAAATCCGACCCGGCACGCTCATCTGCTGGTACTGGTAACGGTCTGGGGTGAGGTGGTGATTTTCTTAGTGGTGATTGAGGTAATGGCAATGGAATTGTGTTATGGATTGGTGGTTCAGGGGTTGGCTCGAAATATAGACCAACGGGGGTGTATGGTTCAGCATATGCAGTAACGGGGTTGTATGGGCCCATGTCTGGTGGTGAGTGTGGTTGGAAACTTGGACCAGCTGGGGTGTATGGGTCCATAACTGGTTCTGGGTGTTGTTGGAAACTTGGACCAACAGTGGTGTATTGTTCTATGACTCGTTCTTGTCCATAGTTTGGCGCCACCGAATTTTGTCCCGAACTACTCCCACTTTCGTCTTTTTTAATTCTCTTCACGTACAGTTCCATAAAAGAAAACCCCTGCTCCTTAAACTTGTTACACAATTGACTCCAAAAAGGATCATTATCTATCGGAACTTGGATATACATTGGTCTGTTCATGGCTCGGGTTGACAGCTTTAAGTCACATCGATTCGGGTTAAAACCCACACAATCATAAATTTGAGACTTCAAGCCCGAAAGGGAGGTACCCTCTTGAACAACAAAAGAATGCGATGGCGGTTTGGAGTAATATGCTCCTTCTGGACCATGTAGAAACTTTCCATTATAATGTAATGTAACAAGCAACGCCATGACCAACAAACTACAATGTAATGTAATGATAAACATCTTTCAAGTAATCCATTTTTTATTCATAATCCACTGATAAATAATAATAAAAAAATAAAACGTTACTGTACAATGTTTACTGTACAGCGTTTACTGTACAAAAATTACTGTTGAAATGTTACTGTAGACAGATTACTGTAGACATAATAATGTACACAAATTACTGTACACAAATTACTGTTGACAGAATACTGTAGAAATTACTGTACATACGTAGTGTACAAAAATACTGCAGGCACTGTACAAAAATACTACAGGTACTGTACAAAAATACTATACGTACTGTTCAAAAAAATACTGCAGATCACTGTAGATTCGCTTCTTCGCGTCATTCTCTTTCTCTCCTCTTTTCTTCTTCTCTAAAAATGGGGCTACTATACGTTTTGAGAGAAATCGGCTATCAAATAGCTCTGGCCGAAATTAATCCTAGAAACCGGCCACTAAACCCGCGGTTTCTAATTTTTATTAGAAACCGGCGGCCTAGTAGGCGGTTTCTAATTTTTATTAGAAACCGCGGATTTAGTGTCCGGTTTGGGCATTTTTGACGAAATTTCAGATTTCTGTGCAGAGTTGGCGAATTTTATGGTTGTTTGGGCATGGATAAAAATGACGGGAGTAAGGCTATTATGCATTGCAAATTAAAGAGCCTTCTTTACTTCGCGTTTTGATCCGTTGGATGTGCTATAAAATTTGTGCAGATCAATCTGATCAACACCCAAAAATTGCGCTGATTTGTGCTGGATTTCTCCTCAAGTTACTGGAGGCATCCAGTAAAAAGCCCCCCAAACCCACGCTCCCTCTCCCTCGCACGACTTTCTTCTCCTGACCCAAATAATACCTCCTCCCGCTCTTCTCCTCTCTCACTCTCTCTCTCTCTCGGCGCGGCACTGCGCCACCGCACCCCCTCATCTTGTCTTCAGCTTCTCTTTGCTGCACGCCTCTCGTCTCCAACTCCCTTGCTCCCTCGCGCCTCTCTAGCTCCTTAACGTCGGGTATGAAAACCCTAGATTTTATTTTCTGTTTTTTCTTTGATTTATAGCTGAATTGAACTAATCGGTCAACCCTAGTCTATTTTGAGCATATGCACTTAGAAAGATTCAACAAGAACCAGAACGATTCACAGATTCAATTGAGATTAGTGATAATTGTCCAATTACCAATTAAGCTTATAGTTTTGACTTTGAACAATTGAGATTTGCCATAATTGCCATATCGTGGGATCTTTGAACAATTGAGATTAGTCATAATTAAGCCATCAAAGAAGTAGAAGTTGTGATTTTTATTAATCGGAGGGGTTAAATGTAAAAGTTTTATTAGATGTTAAATTGAACTATATTTGTTATTTATTGTGTTCTTGGGTGATGTTATGTTTTGGTTGCTTGTTTTAAACGGTGAATTAGTATAAAATTATATAACTGTTGGAGACGTTTAATAAAAACAACTCAGTTGGAGATGCTTTTGGTTGGTTATGCTTAACAATTTTATATTTGAAGGAAATTGATGTTTGGCTTTTAAAGATGTATGACTCAATTTAATTGGTTATGTTTGACTCGGTACCAGTATACCCACCTCCAATACTGATTTTGCAACAGTTTTATATTATATAATTGTAGGTTCAGGTTACACTGTAAAAATATTTGCAGTATCTTAGTTCATACTACTTAATGTCAGTATGCCTATTAAGTGTATAATGATATCTTAAAATTGCAATCGAATGTAATTAACTTTCTCTTGTCTATTTCTCTTAATATATCAAAATAGGGGGAAAAAGAATGAGATGAGTTAAAACACAGAGTTTGTCAGTACAAAGAAGCAGCATCTATTTGGTGTTCTGTGTGTTGCAATTTATATTAAGTTGTAATTTGATGATTAGCTAATTGTTGTAACTAGACTATTATGTGTTTTTTTTTCTTTTTCTTTACTATTGAATATGTGGTATATATGTAAGAACTATTTTTGAAGTCGGTTGTACAACTTAGTTAATGTTATATGTTGTCTTTTGTAAATTGATTGTATTTATTTGTTGTCGATTGTATCCGCTGCACATACATGTTTGAAACAGCAACTCAACTGCAAATTTGATGTACAATTGAAACAGCTGATTACAATATAACTGTTTTAATATATTTGATTTACTTTGCTGTTGTGAATTGTGTGTTTGAAAAGATCTTTGATTTACAAAGTTTGACATCTGGACATTGTTGGAAATTATTTGGAATTAAGCTATAGCTAAAAGACCATTGCAATGGAAAAATCTCTACCACTTTGTATCATTATCAAATGTTTGCAGCATTTTTTTGCAACAATAACCACAAACTATATAACTTCTAAATACAACGGGAAACATGCTACTACACTGGGGAAAGCCAAAATTCAAAATATAGACTTAAAAAATTAAGTAATTTCTATGCAAGAAGGTATTTTAAATTAGGTAATATATGCTATTAGTGACAATATAATTAAATCTCAGATTAAACCTGTCAATATTTATCTATAGCAACACAATATAATTAAATCTCAGATTAAAAATGCACATTCCAATATTTAAACATTAATCTCTATGCAAAATAATCATAAATCCTTCCTGGTCGAAGTTTGTTGTCCCTCGTACTCCTACCTCAACCCATATTTGCATAAACAATCCTGAGTTTCAGCCTTAAATGCTCCATCATCTCCAACACATTCTCATTTTCAGACTCCAACCATGTAGCAGCAATCTAACTTTTTTATAATCTTTTTAATCCTAGATGAGAAACCATGCAGCAGCAATCTAACTTTTTGATAATCTTTTTAATCCTAGATGAGAAGGCCATTATTTGGATCCATCTTTGAAACCTTGCTGCTATTGTGGTTCGTCCAAAAGATAGAACTGACCCTTCAAGAAAATTGCTCATTCCATCCTATTCTCAGACCATTTAATTTGTGGCTGTAAAAAGTAAGAAGATACAAAATACTTAGTATTTCTTTTGCAAATTATAAACAAATGGTAGTCATACAAGCAAGTACAGCTAAGCAGTGTCGTTCTTCCCAGTAAACTAGCTGGCACAGAGATAAGCTAAATAATAAAATGATCATTAATTAATTCCAGGAACTGAATAGTATGCATGCTTAGAGAGAGTGTGAGAGGGAAATTAATACATTTGTGAAAAATGCTCCATCTCTCGTTTGCACAATTTGAAGAAATTACAGAGACAATAAGAGAGAAAGAGAGAGGAGGAAGGTGAAGCTCACCTTCTGTTCCGTTGTTAAATAGCAGCGAGGCTTTGCGTTGAATATATCCGCACTCTGCTCGACAGCTGGACCACAATAGCAAGGGTGCTGAGGCGTGACTAAGGAGAAGTGGGTCTGGATGTAGTGCTGAGGCTATTCAAGTGCGACATAACGAAAGAATGAGAAAGAATTTTTTATTTTTTGCTAGGGTTGGGGCTAGGAAATCGAGAGAGAGAAGGAGACTATGAAGAGAGATCGCATCCACGATGAGCGAAAAAATTCTCAGGATTGCCCCTCCTTCTCTTTCTTTCGTTCGTTTAGGGCGCGGTGGTGCGGAGCCGCTCCGAGAGAGAGGAGAAGAGAGTGAGGAGGTAGTCCGGAGAAGAAAGTCGTGCGAGGGAGAGGAAGCGTGGGTTTGGGGTAGGGATGGCAAAAAAGCCCGGTCGGCCCGGAGGTCCGGTCATCCCCGCCCGGCCTGCCCGGAGGCCCGGTCGGCCCGGCGATGTGATGGGCAGGCCAGGACGGGCCTAAAGCCGGGCCAGGCCGGGCCTGGGCTTAAGTCGAAGCCCACAGGCAGCCCGTTGGGCTTATCTGATTTTCTGATTTCTGATTTTCTGTTTTCTGATTTTCTGGTTTTCTGGTTTTCTGGTTTCTGGTTTTCTGGTTTCTGTTTTTCTGGTTTTCTGGTTTTCTGGTTTTCTGATTTTCTGATTTCTGATTTTCTGTTTTCTGTTTTCTGATTTTCTGGTTTTCTGATTTCTGGTTTTCTGGTTTCTGGTTTTCTGATTTCTGATTTTCTGTTTTCTGGTTTTTTGGTTTCTGGTTTTCTGGTTTCTGTTTTTTTGGTTTTCTGGTTTTCTGGTTTTCTGATTTTCTGATTTCTGATTTTCTGTTTTCTGGTTTTCTGGTTTTCTGGTTTCTGGTTTTCTGATTTTCTAATTTTCTGATTTCTAATTTTCTGTTTTCTGATTTTCTGATTTTTTGTAGGCAAAATAGCGGGCAGGCCGGGCCGGGCCTGGGCCTGGAGGAACAGCCCGTTGGGCAGGCCGGGCCTAGATTTTCAGGCCCGTCAGACTGGGCGGGGCAGGCGGGCCATTAATTTTTTACGGGCAGGCCAGGCCTGGGCTTGACAAAATACCCGTGGGCTAGGCCCATTGCCATCCCTAGTTTGGGGGGCTTTTTACTGGATGCCTCCAGTAACTTGAGGAGAAATCCAGCACAAATCAGCGCAATTTTTGGGTGTTGATCAGATTGATCTGCGCAAATTTTATAGCACATCCAACGAATCAAAACGCGAAGTAAAGAAGGCTCTTTAATTTGCAATGCATAATAGCCCGTCATTTTTATCCATGCCCAAACAACCATAAAATTCGCCAACTCTGCCCATAAATCGAAAATTTTGTTAAAAATGCCCAAACCGGCTACTAAATAGCCGGTTCCTAATTTTTATTAGGAACCGGCGGATTAGTAGCCGGTTCCTATATATTTTTTTTTTTTTGGAAAAAGTTAAAATTTTTTTTTATTAAAGTTAAAATTTTTTTGAAATTTATAGTTTATTAGCCGGTTCCTATTTTTTTTTTTAGAAAAAGTTATAATTTTTTTATTTTTTTATTAAAGTTCTAAAAAAAATTGATATGTTTCTTTGATAAATATACAAAAGTCACTTCTAGGTAAATATAGAAAACAAGTATATCTCTGATACTCAAACTAATACAATGTTCCTATCTAGACTACTAATTTACAAAGAGACACCTACGCTTCTTAAAATCAACGGAACTAGTAAGATTGCTGGAGCATATACCTTTCAGTCCTTGAAATCGAACTGGAAGACAAAATGCTTGCATGAGACTTCTCCTGTGGCAATTGCACTTGCTACTGGTACATTTCTCAGTGCTAAAAATCTTCAACTTAATTTTTGAGGCCCTAAACAATGTTTTTTGGCGATTCTGATTTTTCCGGATACCTGGGGTAAACCCCGAGGTGACGGTAGCCACCGTCTCCTCCTCCCCTTTCCGAATTGGGGTCATACGCGCAAATCCGACTTTCCTAGCAAAAGTTATGGCCGTTTAAAGTTTAAAAAAAAAAAACGATGTTTCCAGCCCTTGATCCATTTCATTTTTTAAAGTTATGACCATTTTATTTTTTCTAATAACATACAATAAAATATTTTACTTTTTCTTATAGCCACGAAAAACCTGATCTGAAAAATATTGATCCGGATTATTTGTTTCAGTCCTTCTAATAAACTAAATTATATATTTTTTATCAAAAATTTCTAAAACTTAAAAGAAGTGACTTCTAATATACTTGTTTTGTATATTTACCTAAAAGTGACTTTTGTATATTTATCAAAGAAACATATCAATTTTTTTTAAAACTTTAATAAAAAAATTATAACTTTTTCTAAAAAAAAAATAGAAACCGGCTAATAAACAATAAATTTCAAATTTTTTTTTAACTTTAATAAAAAAAAATTATAACTTTTTTCAACAAAAAAAAAAAAAAAAAATAGAAACCGGCTATTTAGTAGCCGGTTTGGACATTTTTAACAAAATTTTCGATTTATGGGCAGAGTTGGCGAATTTTATAGTTGTTTGGACATGGATAAAAATGACGGCATAATAGCCTTACTCTATATATATGTTAGTATATAGGCAAATTCTGGAATGGACCGGAAAGATTTTGGACCGTCCATTTCGTCACGATCAAACGGTTCAGATAATTTTCAAGGTTCACAACTCTCCGTTAAATTTAACGGATAATTTTTTCGGAAGGGTAAAATCGGTATTTAACATTTGAAGCTCTCCGTTAGTCTAGTCATTCCCTTAGCCCTTTTTCCCCCTCCCTACCGTGAGACACAACCCTGTTCGCGACGCTACCACTCTGCCTCTCGCTCTCTCAATTTCGACGACGACCACGGCGGAGGCGGTGGAGAGGTGGCGGAGGTTGCGGCGGACCCTGGAGCGACTCTCTTCCCACCTCGCCGATCAACTCCTCGCACGCCTCATAAGCCGCAAGCTTGTCTTCCCCTCCTTGCTAGAGTATGCGCCTCTTTCTCTCTCCTTCTCTTCGCCAAGTAATATACAACTTGAATTCTTCCCTGGTGTGCAGATAGTTTAGGAATGGGTGCTAGGTTTGGGAATAATGAGCTTTTACCCTCCCCACCTTTTTAGATTTGATATCAAGATACAAAATATATTTTATTTTTTAATTTCACCTTGATCTATGCAATCGTAGTAGTTTTAGAAAGCGGACTCAGCTCCTACTCAAGAGGTAAGTTGTGTTGTTATTACTGTGGATTGCATAATTTCTGTACAACGTATTAGCTTTTCTCATCATAATTATTGGTATATATGATGCTTACATTTCTAATTTTCATGCCTATTTTTTCTATCATGTCAGAGTTTTCCAGCATTCAGTTGAGAAGATCAATTTATCTGGAGAGTACATGGTAGATGGTGAATGGTTAGCCTACCTTGGTGCTTTTCGGTGCTTGCACTCACTAAAACTTGCCGATTGTCGAGGCGTCAGTAGTTCTTCAATATGGCCACTTGCTGGTGTGACTGTGTTTGGTTTAACGATTAATGGATTTGTTGTGTATTCTTCAAAATGCTGATGCCTTTCACACTTCCAATCCAGTTTTCTTATATGAATCAGAACCTACCAATCCTATTCTCAGCAAAGAAGGATGGTTTGTTTGGTCATCTTCTAAATTCATTGGATTAGGGGGGAGGGGGTCAGAAGGTTTATTTTTATTTTTTTTTGGTATGCTCGCCTTGGTATTTCTTGTTCATAGGTATACCTAGTGTTTTGGGATTTGGGTTTTTAATTAATATTACATTTTTTGGATTTTTACTAACCGTTCTCCTGGAGTTGATTGCATACTATTTGTTACCATAACTGGTGCAACATTTTGTCCTTGTGTTTAGTTCAGTTCTGCGGCTAAATTTGCCTTAATTTTGTCGTAACATGGATTAAATGTTAACCAAAATCTTTAAGAAAATCAAGGACACTATCCTGACATTGAAATTTTAGTTATCATTAATATAAAATGTCGGGAATTAGCTATTTACAAGCACATCTCTTTCTTAACAGGAATAGATGCATTAAAAGAGCTAGACCTATCGAGATGTGAAAAATTCACTGATGCTGGTGTCAAGCACATCATAACAATTCAAAGCTTGGAGAAACTGTACTTGTGCCAGACTGGTGTGACTGCTAGTGGAGTCAAGCTCCTTTCTTCACTTAGAAACCTTTCCGTTCTAGATTTGGGGGGCATTTCTGTTACTGATAAGACTCTCTCTCATCATTACAGGTATAACCTAGCAACCCAACACTTATATCCTGGAATTATCCTGATACCCCTCTACATGAAAAGATGCTTGGAATTTACTTGAAGATAGCCAAATCACTCTGGATTTTTCTTAAATATCCCTTTTATCCTCTTGCATTCGTTTACTAAATATCTCTCCTTCAAATGTTCATTTGTGCATATTTTAGGAAAAAAAGAGTAGTTTTGGTATTTTATGAATGCATGATATTTGGTGTTTTGTTGGATTATATGTAAATTCTGCTTTGCTAATCCGCTTGGATTATCTTTTTTTTTTTAGGTTTTAACAAAACTTGAGCACTTGGATTTATGGGGAAGCAGAATCACCGATGCTGGTGTCCCCCATTTTAAAGGCCTACACTAGACTTGGTTCTCTCAGCCTTCTCTGGACCACTGTCGCAACTTTACCATGGCTCCCTTCGCTAAGAACCCTTAACATGAGCAACTGCACCATCAATTCCATTTTTAAGGGGCCCCACTCTTCGGGTGGTGTGCCCTTATCCAAACTCATTGTCTCAGGGTGTATGTTTAAAAATGCAGAAAAAGCACTTTCTGGTGTAGACTTCAATTGTGTGACTTCTCTCGACTTGTCTGGAAGTTTGTCGAATAGCTTTGATTTCTTAAAAAAATTGGAAAATTTAGTGCATTTGAATCTGGGATTCTGTGGGATTACTGACACTACATTAGAAACTATTGCAAAAAATGGAGATGGTTTGAGATATTTGGATTTGAAGCATACAAAGGTTACCTCCAATGGGATTTCAGTTTGTGATATTTGGATTTGAAGCATACAAAGGTTTGAGATATTTGGAATCTGAACAATTGTATAAAAATAACTTTCATGGTTGTAGATTTTAGGGGGCTTAACTGTGTATGATATGAGAAGGTTCAACCTGTGTATATTATGTTTGCTTATAATCTCAAGATATGAACCTATTGAAACCAGGCTGCTAATTACTAGCAATAATTAGATTGAATGGTTTATGATTTACAAAAAAGTCTGCCTGTGATCCCAAAATAATGAGCCAACTTAATGAAAGATTAACAATACTTAACTATACTCAACTGAATTAAAATGCCCCTTGTGTTAGTATCACAAAAGAAGTACATATTAAAAAAAAATGGCGCATATGTCAGTGCACAATGATATGGCTACTTTTAGTGTCAATCCTGATATGGAATATGTAACGTTGTACCTGATTTCTCGAATGACCAAAATACCCTTCTTGTTTTGGGCAATTTTTCTTGTGCAATTTTTTCTAGGTTATTCTTAATATGGTTATTTTTCTTCATTAATTTGGTCATTCCTCTATTTATTAATGTAATACTAGCAAAAGCATTTTGTTCACAACAATGTATACGAATTAGATCGAAACTATGCACTATAAATTAATATTTAATTATAGAGGTGCTTTATGTTATCAGAAGTCAGAACCTTAATAATTATTTACATTTATTTGTTATAATCATTATAAATAGTTCATAATAATTTATTTGTTTCATTGATCCTCGGTGACATCAAATTCTAATAAACAAAGAGGATACTAAATTTGAGGATCTTCAAGTTTAGAACTTAGATTAAATTGGGAAACATTAATATAGGAAATTATGGAAATCAAATCACTAAAAATATTCAGTATATTAATTACATTATAGAAAGATATGATAGTTGAAAAGATATTTAAAGAGAGTTAAAACTGTCCATACATTTAAAATTTTTAAAGATGTTGTGTTGATATAAATATTTGTGGTGTTAATATACCTACCAAAAGTTTGATATGTTTCATTTATTATATTATTAATTTATTTTTTCTATTAAATGAATTTAGTTATTCTCTCTTTATTAATGTTGTGCTGGAAAAAACATCATACACCATAACCTAGATCCAATTTATGAAATATGATATTTTTCATTTGAATGAACATTTTACTGGAAAGAAGAATTTTAAGAATAATACTTGTTTTCAATAGGAACAATAGTATATCTTGTTATCATAAATAAGGTATATATACAGTAAAATACTGCTAATTATTAGGTCGTGACATTTTGCGCATTTATTTAATTATTTTGTAGTAGTATTTTTGGTACAAATAAAGAAGAGTGAGGCTATAGTACATTGTAATGTGCGGATCGGTCTGTATACTAGATTTATATCTTTGTTTTCAAAGTTTAAATAATAAATTTGAACCGTTCAACTTCAGATCATATGACAAGGAATTAGATGATGATCATGTTTTGCAGATTATATGACAAGGAATTGTCAATTTAATCAAATGGATACCTGATAGAGATCAGGAGATTGGACGTGACCAAAGTAAAACATTTAATATGGATTGTGTTTGTGTCATTAATGTTTTATTTGTGTCTAGAATTATAAGGTATGAGATGATTGTTTCTCTCACATGAGAATATATATTCGTGGGTATTATCAAACGTTGTCTGTAACTGGCAATCATACAGATTCTATCTCAGTATGTATCTCTTATGTGGAGGGATAGTAATTATCAAGAATACCAATGTCCCTCATATAATGAGTAATGATATTACTGGGCCATTTGATGAAATGATACAAGTATGTGCACATATGATTAAGGAGTTAATCATAATTACTGAATTCTTTCGGAATCAAGAAACGAGTAGATTTGCAAGGATGACACATTCCTGTCTTGGATATATTCATGATATCATGAGACATGGAATTTACACGAGGCAATTGTTGCTTAGGGATCGTGATACAATACAAATTCTTAATTGCATCAATAATACAACTATATGTATAGCAAGTCTAATTTCAGTGTCTTACTATAGTGACAAACGAATAGTTTGGATTCGGTTCCGCAGAGTCAAAAATTCTTGATTCAGGTATAATTCTCAAATGATTCAGTAGAACAAGGAAACAAAAAAAACCAAAATAAATAAACGCTTTTTTTTGCATTTTTCTTGTGATTCACATTTTATTTACATTTTATTCACGAATAAAACATATTATATGCGTATATTATAACCATAGTGACAAATCAAAAAGTCTATAGTGTTGTGTTTAAATGGAGCTCATTTATTCTTACGAGGTTGCGAACTTTTCTTTATCCTGAATAATCTGAACGGTTCAAGCTATAAGTAAACGGTTCAGATTGTCTAGAAGTATAAAACATGAAGCATCAATTGTGTTCTTTTTGGAGCGGATTCCAGGCACAGGAACCAACAAAAAGTAACTGAGCACCGAGTTTTTCAATTTCAGCTTCTCCCGCATAACAGCACCGAGTTTTTCCGAATTATACGCGTTTAATTCGTAAAATTCGTTAAATTAGCGAATAATTCGCGAATTAACGTATTATTCGCGGATTGATACGCTGTTGGATCAAAAACGTTTAATTCGCGAATTAAACGCGAACCGTGTGACTATGATTATAAGCTTATAACTATCACTCCTGTCCATTTAGCTGCTTCATATATTGTTACACATAAATGCATACAGAAAATGCATTCAGCAAAAATTTTGGAGCAGTGAAACGGAGAAAGAAAAACAAGCGCCAAATATTTTCGAAAATCAATATCCCGCCTAAATGAAATTTGGGTAAATAAAGAACTCGCTCCTCTTTGACAGATTTGTTCAATTTGATGCTCGGATCTAAACTCTAAATTTGAGTTAACTCAGGTGATATGAATTCTAACCGTGCTGGGTCTAAAGTGAGTAAACTGCTGAGCTTGATTTCCAGTTCGCCAAAATCTAATTGTCTGAAATATATTTAGGCGCCGAGGCAAAACGATATCTCCCCCAAAAAAGAACAATTCAGATTCTGTGCTGCATCATTAATGCAACTATTCGTGTAGCAAGTTTAATTTCAGTGTCTTACTCTCGTCGATTTAGCCGCCGCAGATATCGCTACATAGAAATGCATACAGAAAACTATTCAGCGAAATTTTGGAGAAATGAAATGGAGAAAGAAAAACAAGTGCCAAATGTGCCCGAAAATTAATATCCCGCCTAAATGAACTTCGGGTAAATAAAGAACACGCTCTTCTTTAACATATATGTTCAATCCATTGCTCGCTTAGTCTTATCCCAACCCTCTAACCTTCTCTCTTATCACGCAAATTTCAGAGATCTTCCTAAGAGGAAGGAAAAGAAAAAAAACAAGAAGAGATGAAAAAATTGCCGACTCCAGGAGGGTTGCCACTCTACTCGCAAACCCTTAATCAAGATTGGGAATAGCAGCAACGATACAAGTAAGTTTTCCCTTTACCTTTCTTTTTTCTTTAAATTTGATTTTTGCTTTCTCATGCTTTCAATTTGAAGTTGGAATGATTTAATTTTAATAAACCCCTAAAAAGGAAATGTTAAATTTTCTATTAAAGGAGAGAACAACAGGTTAAGAAATGTTTAAACCTTACCTCTTCATGTTCATAGGTTCACATCTGATATCTCAATGATTTCTGGGGTTTCTCTTCTGAAATTTATGTAGTTTACGTGCTGAGTAGGTTTCGTAAACTAAACCAGTTGCCGGTTAGGTCATTGGTGAGTAATATAATCAACAGTGTAATGAACATTGTTCTCAATATTGTGCGCACCAGAATCTTGATTTTCTTTTATTTTTTTATGCGAATTTGTAGGTTCATGGCAAGTGATGGAAAGATGAAAATCAAGGCAATGCTTCCGAGTTCCTACACACTCTGCATCCAAAATTAATTCAGGGAATCTCCAAAATCTTGGCCTGATTCGTGTGCTCGATTACACATTGAACTCAATCCGAACCAAACTGGAAAGTAATTTTTGCTCCTTTCACCATATTTTTTAATATGAGGGTTGTCACCAAGATAACAATTGGAAACTGCATGGTGATGCTCATTGATACTGCTACATACTAGTACTGAATTGGTACTGGTCAAGACTTGCATTGGTCATGCAACTCTTAATTTAAGCAATGGTCGAACTAATCAGATATCTCTTGTATGGTACATAGTTTGCACTACTAGTTTATTACCGAAATCAATAAGGTCATTCACTTGCACTACATACTATCCTGATATCCCAACTAGAAGGCAGGCTTCTATTGTTGTACTCTTCATTTGTATTATTTGGTTTAAAAGATTCTGGCTGTAATTTGGGTAATTTCATGTTGCCTATACAATAGGTTTTTGCGGCATCTTGGTGAGCATCTGCATTTGCCTGTGCATGGCCTGGTAGATTCATATCTTTTTATGATCAGCAATAATGAGTAAAAAATATAAATTGGTATTCTTTCTTTATTAAACAAAAAGTCAAATATAAATTGGCCGATCAGCAATAACAGAATCTGGTACTGCTACTTTTGGACCATTATTTGAGACCATAATCATAGGATATTATCTTCTACATGCTAACATGATTATTAATGCATGAGAGAGAGCTTTTGATGGAGATAGTTTGTTCTTTACTACAGGGTCAAAAGTCAAATCAGTAAATACCCTCTCTCTCTCTCTCTCTTGAAAATGATTGGCAGTGGCTGCCAATTTTCTCTCTATTTTTTTTTAAATATTTCTGTCTCTCTCTCACTCTGCTCAAGTTTTTGTTTGAAAATCTTAACAACTTGTTGTTACTTTTTTGTAGGTGCTTTGCATTTCCAAGCTTTGACACACCAAGCATGTCTGACAGTTCCATACCCGTATGCGATCCAACCTCCATTCTGCCTCCTTAGTTTCAAAGTCTCGATTCAGCCTTGTACATCTTATAAGAAGGGATTATATTTAGTGACGATGACATCATAATTCACTACAATATACATTTTGTTGGAAATTTGGTGCTGATATATGAATTTTGATTATATTTTTACGAATGATCTAAATTTTCTATGTTAGCACTGTGTAATTGTACTCATTTTTTCTTTTTATCAAAATGAAGTCAGATAAATTAGCCAGTAAAATAGAAAATTAGCTTTTAATGCTGTACATCTTCGTTTCGCATTAGATCTCTATACTTCTAAGCCACTGCATTTTTGACTGGACGGTTATACTCCTAATTAAACTCCAAGTTCAATTGACTAGAGAATCTAGAGATGGTTTCTGGTGATGCTGCCAAGTTCAATAGGCTGATTTTTTTTTTTAAAAGGGAGAATATAATGTATGTATTTGTTTGTGCACTTGTAGTTCATTTTGTGAGTGTTTGTTCTATGATACTAATTCATCTTATTTAGTTAGCGATCTATTTCCTAAATATAGTTGGTAGACCAATTTTTATCACGTTAACTCAAACACTGTCGTGGACTTATAAGAACTGTAAAATAGCTAGTCAAACACAGTCATGGACTTATAAGGACAGTAAAAATAGCTAGGAAAAATCACAGTGCAAAATAGCATTTAACAGTAAATATAAAAATAACTGAAGTATAAAGAAATTCGTCAAAACAACAATCACATTTGCAAAAAAACATGAAAATCATTGATACTCTTTTGGACTAAGTAACCTTTCCCAAATGTTGTTTTGGACCTAATTTTCGATACGATCCCTCCAAGTTTAAATTTAAATATTTACTCATCAAAATATCAATTTCTTTGATATATCTTGGTAAACTACTCAATCTCAATTAAAATTAAAAATGGCATCAAAATTTCATTAAAATTTTAATGGACAAAAAATGTCCTTAAAACCTCTTCCCCAATGTCCCAGCAAAGGTTATTATGAATTTCTTTTTTCATACTTTTGATTTGTATAAAAATGATATCAATGTGGCATTATGTACCAGTACATGGATCCAATGCGTGTGAGCTGATGTACCAGTTGGTTGCTTAGCATGTGTAATGGACAATGAAAAAAAAACAGTAAAATGCTTAGAGAACAGGTTTGGACTTATACTGACTCATTATTGGGAAATTTATTGTGTAGACAGACAGAAAAACCCTCAAAATATCATTATGCATATCCCTGCACTATTGTTGAATCCCTTTGTTTAATCTCATGTCATTAGTACTTCACCTTAGTACGTAACTCAATTAACTAAAATAACTCCTTTGTTATCAATCAAAACATAGTAGAGAAGATAAAAATAGATTCAAAAGTTCTGGTACACACTCCATATGTATGTACAGAGCAACTTAAAATCACTCCATATAAATATACAAATTCTGGTACACACTTCATTCAGAAGTTCTTCTGGTACACAAGCTTGTTTCATTTCAATTCTGGTACGCTGGTGTAGGATCCTTTTCCTCTTGCACAAGCAGCTTAAAATCTCTTCAATTAAGTCGGTACCTACACTAGGGGCTTTCCTATCCTGATACAATTATCCCAATTTTTTGAATTGTGAATTGCTAACAACAATGCATAAACAATTCTTTATTGGGAAATTAGAAGTAAGTCACTATTTTATGAATATATTTTTTATCTTTTTTAATCGGATGTGCGTGTGCACTCACTTCCCCGTGTTTTACATAATGCATTATACTAGAACAATACATTATTTCAAGAAAGAACAATAGTTTGTGTTTTCGCGAGATATATGGTTATAAAAAAAGAATCCCCAAAAAGGAGGCTTAACTCCTGAGTCATCAGATAATTCCTCACTACAAACTCTCCATTTGATGGTATCTAATAATCATGAAAAGTTATTTTAATTAGTTCTATTTAACAGAAAAGTGTAACATTACAGATTTCTCCCTGATTACAGATTGGAGCAACAGTATACTAGATTTGTAAATGATATTCAGCAATGGGTCTCACTTAAGCACATTGCATTATTTGAGAAACTTGCAAAGAAAAATAACAATTTGTTTTGCATAATAAAATGATTACATGAACTAAAATCTACTTTGCAAAAGATGTAAGATGCAAAAGAAGCACAAACCTGCTTTGGCCTCCCTCTGATGAGAGGGTCTTGTGTTGCGTGAGAGAGATACCGGCAAGAGAAAACAACACGACTGGAGTGAACAAGGGAGTGAGAGATACGGAGCAAAGGGAGAAAGGGCGACCGACGAGAGGGGGAGATACGGAGCAAAGGAGGGGTTCGACCGGCGACCGACGGGAGGGAGAGATACGGAGCAAAGGAGCCGGTGGACCGACGGGAGCAAAAAAATTGAAAGAGAGGAAGAGTCTAACGGAGGCCTAACGGAGAGATTTATATTATATAAGGTTGTTCCAATTTTACCCTTTTAAAATCAACGTCTGTGATTAATTCTGACAAAAAATTTGCAAAAATTTCCGATCCACGACATATAGTATATATATACACTATTGTATTCAATTTATGCCAGAATAACTTTAAGATTATATTTTTCGATTTGGACCTTTTTATCATTAATATTATTGGGGTTCAGCACCAGATAATAACAGTACGTACTAAATTAAATCCTATAAATAATAACAGTAACAATAAATATATTAATACATCAGCTCATACAAAATAGGATTTATCCATCCCGGAAAGACCGAAACCAATGCAGTATTAAAAAATGAAAAAAAAAATGATTACTACAGTGCTGGGCGGGATGGTCTATCTCGTCCAGGATTTTTTTTTTAGCTAAGATGCGCTGGAAATAATAAATGCAAAACAATTGGAAATTATGTGCATTAATCGATCCTCTCCATTCTACACCACATATCATGTATGATCACAAATACAAGCTCAAATTAAAACACACTCAAGATTTATTCAATCCTATGCCAAAGCCCAACATGCTCTGATACTACTTATTGGGGACAGTCTTAGAAGCTTTCAATGAGTAATTTTGTTGAACACCTTGCGAGCATACACTAATACCTAACCAAATGAATATGAAAGGCACACAAGAAGCCAATGACAGCAAACAATCAAGCTATTAAATAAAAGAGAGACACAAGATTTTACGTGAAAACCCTTTCAGGAGAAAACCACAGGAGCACAGCACAAAGTCACTATAACAAAGAGTTTTACGTACAATATAAGGAGATTATCAAGCCAATAATACTCTCTTTCACTCTCTCACAATTTCATATACTAATCTATGATATTATCAAATGTATTTGGATAAATTAATCAAGAGAAAAAAATCTTAAAAAAGAACTTGAAGAGGAGCCTTCCTTTTTAACAGAGAAGAGTGCAGCTTCAGAGATGAGATTCTTCAACTCACGGTTTGACTTTTAATAAATTGAAAAGTACAATGGCGGTTTGGAGATGAATTCCACCACAAACAATCAAAATGGGCTACGACTCAGTTTCTTTTGTCTTCCATATTATAACACCCATAATTATATACCCTCTCAAGCACACTATCAACCATTTGGAAATAAGTATACCTCCAATTTACTTTGAATAGTAGGATGAAAAACACCACTAGAAATCCTGCCACAAACCCAAACTCAATGAACAAATACAACCACTTGTCTTTATCATCGGTAATTTTTGAGTTGGAATCGTTGTTACCATCACTCTGAGGAAGTCTCACACTACTAGCACAATTTGTCCCTAGTGGGGGTCCACATAGGTATGGATTGCCACTGTAGATTGATGGATCATTAAGCGTCTGCAACTGATGCCCATTTGGAATGCTCCCAGATAGATTATTGTATGAAAAATTGAGCACTTCCAAAGAGTATAAAGTGGAAATGCTTTGTGGTATAGTCCCTGATAGGTTATTCTTGTGAAAGTCGAGTGACTCTAGAGATGTCATATCTCCGATTTCAAGCGGAATGTTTCCTATTAAGTGATTTTGGGACAAGTTTAGATTCAATAAACCCTCAAGAACAACTATCTCTTGAGGTATTTCACCGGTTAGATTATTGTTTGAGAAATCCATACTCTTGAAAAATGAAATGCCTCGATGATCATACTCAAGGATCAACCCTTTGGTCATTGCAGTTACACTCCCATAATAATAAGTATTTATCAATGAGAACAATTGACTCATCGAAGTAAAATTATCCAAACCTCTTGGCAGCGGTCCAGAAAGGTAGTTATTGGAAAGATCTAAGAATTGTAGATTATTGAGTTGTGTCAATTTGGATGGGATATTATCGGAAAAAAAATTGGACTGCAACCTTAGAATTTGCAACTGCTGAAAGCTTTCTCCTATCCAATCTGGTATTATCCCGTAAAAGTTATTTTCTCCAAGATCAAGCAGATATATTCCACTGCAAAATTGCAAATCAAATGGAAACTCTCCAGTTAAACTATTGTTTGCAAGCTGAATCACCTTCAGAGCGACTGAACAACTCAAAGAACTAGGCACATCTCCAGAGAACCTATTATTTGCAAGATTTACTTCGCCACTTATGTTAGACCAGCAAGGAGGAAGTTGCCCAAATAAACTATTACTCGAGAGATCAAGAACTTTCAAACTAGTTAATCCACAAGGAAACAACTCTACAATTTCAACAGTGTTATTGTTCGAGACGATCAGTTTATTCTTATATGGTGATTTACGGTTTTTACGCAGTTGTCCTGACAAGGAGTTATTGGAAAGAAATAGGTACTTCAAACTTCTAGGAAGAAATGGTATTTTTCCCTCAAGCTGATTATTTCTCAAATCCATATACTTGAGTTTGGTCATGTGTACCAAGCTGGCTGGTAACTTTCCTCTAAGTAAGTTTTGTGACAAAGAAAGCCATTTAAGTGAATATAAACTCCATAACCAATGGGGTATATTATCATCAATTCCAGTGTCCATCAGGAATAGATACCGAATTTCTACTTGTCTTCGGAGCCAAGAGGGAAATTTTGGCCCTACTTTGCATGAACTCAACCAGATAGTATGCATTTGGAAAGGAGGAGCCCAATCACTATCAAGTAAAATAGTTATGTTGTTATCTTCGAGAAATAAAAGTTTTAGTTTTAACAAACTAGTTAGATGAGCTTCTGATAGTAATCCTGTGAGGGAGTTATTACTAAGATCAAGATGGACAAGATTAGTTAAATTTCCAATATCAATTGGTATTGTACCACTTAGGTTATTATTGCCAAGGTCAAGATGAGTTACACTTGTCATGTCCTTTATCCACCCTGTCAAAGTTCCAGATAAGTTAGTTGATAAAAGATCTAAATACTCCAGATTCCCCAATGTATAACTTGACAACTTGCCCAATAATAACTCCCTAATATCTCGTCCTATATTGTTGCCCCTTAAAGATAACTCGGTTAATTTTGTTAGATTATGTAGTGGTGGTACAATGCCAACAAGTGAATTATAATTGAGTGTAAGTTTGTTGAGAGAAGTTAGATTTCCCACCCAATTGGGTATGGTGGTATTGAAGTTTTGAAAAGAAAGATGAAGCACTTTGAGGGAGGTGAAGTTCACAAAAGGGATTGATTGTGGAATATGGGTTAGATTGTTTCCGGACAAAACTAACACTTCAAGTGATGATATTTTGTTCAAACTTTCCAACCAATCATTTGAATCTTTAAAATCAACTCCTGACATTGCCATATGCTTTAGATATCTCATATTAGATAACCACCATGTGTCGGTCTTCAACATATGAGACAAGTTGAGGGAGGTTTCGTTCCAGATAACCCAAAGTGCTAACATCAAAGTACATTAATCTAGAAAGGTTCCCAAGTTGAGGAGGTATCGTTCCAGACAATCCCGTATAAGACAAGTTGAGATACTTTAAGTTTCTAAATGTGCTAATAAATTCTGGAAATTTACTCCCATTAAAATTATTAAAGCGGAGATCCAAGTATTTCAGATCACTAAGAAATATCAAAGATGGGCTGATCTTGCCTACCAAACTATGGTAGATCCAATCAAAGTAGTAATCATCATAGCTATTTAGATAGAAATTGTCCAGATTACAAGGGTTGGTATTTCGAAGGTTAAGTTTGACAACATGACCTGTTTGATTGTTGCAACGGATCCCTGCCCAGCTGCAGCATTTTTCGCCACTCCACGAAGCCAAACGACTTTTCGTATCATTGACACCAGCTTTGAATTCAAGCAGTGCATCTCTCTCATGCTCAATACAACAATTTGCCAAAAAGGCTTGAATGAATAAGAGGAGGAGGAAAATGAGTGAGGAATTGTACATCTTTTGTTAATGTAAGAAGCTCTCAATGGTTCAGTAAAGTCTTCCAGTTGCACCTACTTATACAAGTAGCTAGGTGTTGTTGGTGTGATGATATCCTGAGATTAAATATGCAAGGTACTGAGACACAAGGATACGTCAACTCTTTGAGGTTCTAAGTACTATGACACAACAATTCGTGATACATATAGCTCTAAGAAAGTGTTAACACACGTATAGTTTTGTTAATCATTTAGCCATCCAACTTTTTATAAGATTAAATTTGACTGGAGGCGAGCATATGCTTACTAATTAATAATCCAGTGCAATGTTAGCTACAAGATTTATTTCGAGAATACAAATGTTAATAATAAAAAAGCACTAATCCGACTGTTATATTATTTATTCTTTGATGATTTTTTTGTAGATTGTTTTTGTATGGAGCGGAAGGAATAAATTAAAGACGAATGCTTTTATAAATAAAATCTATATAAATAATACTTCATCAGAATTGTATATATACACACTTTTATTTGAAATGATATACAGGCACAAATTATTTGCAACTTAATAATTTTGATATGTTGGACATGCCTTACATTAATTATTAATGAAACAAATTAAAATAGAAAAACAGTGTTTTCGTGGCAATCTAATGAATCCCACGCAGTACATATAAAATTACAAGCAAACTCTGTTATCAAATTTCTTCTTCAAATTTGGAATATAATTGATAAAGTAATTATCATTTTTACCGGAGACTTCAATTGCTGAATTTTCCATAGTGAAACCTCCTCTTGATTGTCCCACAACCGCATAAATTTGTTCAAGTGATGAATTGAATGCAGTACTATGACTAATGACAATTGCAGATGAAAGCTACACGTTCTTGATGCTTTGATTAGTAGAAGATGCTGTAGGAAAAAAAGTGTTTAAATATTAAAATTTACTAATATAAATAAAGCAATTCTTTTGGAAAATTTTAGTGTCATTTCTACAAAAATATACGTGACATTTGGCTCATCTGACAGATCGTGATGATTTTAATTATTAGTAATAAATTTATAAGACAATCATGCCAATCGTCGACAAAAAATAATTACAAAATTTTATATTTTTCTGAAATAGCAGGCAAAGACGTGCCTGCTAAAAATTCATTAAACAAAGAAAAACATGTACAAGGCGAATTTGCCGGATGGTTATATATATATGATCATCTCCTTTTACATTTGATTATTATGTCATTAAAAATTAAGCATTATAACTACTGCTTATTACAATAATTATGTTGTTTGGTTTCCATGAAAAATTCTCTGTGGAAGAGATAGGATATGGAATGAGCGCCATATATCATTTTCACAAGGGGCCAAAGATGTTGATTAATGTGGTCGGATTGAGGCACCTCTAGGATTAATGTGTGTTTATATCAAAATTTTATTTTTACTGTTCAGACAAACTAAAAAGTCATGATTTGATCAGAATTCTATTTTTGACACGGATGCAAAGTGAAATTACAGTCAAAAATTGAGTGGCCACAACTTCACGTTGCATCCATCTTTTTTTTTTCGTTTGCAACTCACAGTAATCAATGTGAAAACTAGAAATTGGGTGAGACCATATTTTTTTGGCCTATCAGATTTAATCAAATCATTTGAATGATCAAAATTAGTGAAAAAAATTATTAGTGGACGCAACGTGAAGTTGCAGCCACCCAATTTCTAACAGCAATTCCACGTTATGTCTGTATTAAAAATGAAATTTTCCAAAATTCATAGCTTTTTAGTTTATTATTTTTTTTAAAATGGTAAAAATAAAAATTTCAGGTGTTTCTAGTTTCATAGGGACATTAATCTTCTAGCGAGTAGACGGCAAAGATAGCTTTTAATTGTAGGTAGTGAATTATATATCTTTTGTATATTGAGGGCATGACCAGATTAAAATCAGAATATAATATAAACTAATATGTAAAGACAGAAAAGAAAAAATTGGGGAAATTAAAAATGAGCAAAAGTAGTTTAGAGAGCGAGCTATATTAAATATTCTTGTAGTATACAGCTCTTTTTAATTTAGAAACTCACTTACATGTTTTTTTATCCATAAAAAATTAGATTAAATTAAATCAAGGTTCTAAATAGCTAGCTATAGCTCCGCAATAGCTGCGCTATAGCTTTTTCGGACCTTAAAAGCTATAACGCTATTAACCGTTTTTCTTTTATAATGATTCTAAATAGCTAGCTATGGTTGCGCTATAGCTTTTTCGGGCCTTAAAAGCTATAGCGCTATAATCGCTATTTAGAACCTTGAATTAAATAGACAATGTGTAAATGCATAAAAAGTTGGAAAAGAAACTCCCAACTGTAGCACATTATATAACTCTAGAAGCAAAAATCATCTCTGCATATATTATATTTATGTACATAAATTGACAAAAACAAAAACATATCCAATGATGACATTATATATTTTCAAGCTGCAGAAATTTTGCTCAATTATTATGTGTCATACTTCTTATAAAAAAATTATTCAAATTATTATTTATTCACAAGCTAGCTTTATCTGGTTTTTGGATTGATAATACGTCAAATTTGTGTTAGTTTAAATAAATAAAAAAGCAATATAATTAGATGGACTCACTAGTCAAATAAAAATGACAATTGCTTATATATATACCAAAAGCATCAAATAAAAATGAAAATGAAAATTATTACACCAGCAAATGAAAATAAAAATTAAAATAATTCCATTTACTCGCCAGTCAAACGAAAATGACAATTGAAATAATTGCATGGACTCACCGGTCACTATGCAGACCTGCAAGGTTCACTGTTGCACACTCCATACTACCCATATGCATTTGACATGATAAAAAAAAAGGTTTGAATCCTACAGAATAAAAAAAAGGATCTAATTAATACCCTGAAAAGTTATGAAATTTCGATTTATAAGAAACGGGGTAGAAATTCCCATCAGCCGGACGAGAAATTCATATAATCTTAACCATAACTACTGCAAAATCACTAATTAATGAAATAGAAAAAAAATAACAAACGGTACAAACCATCCGGTCCGACCCACTCAATATATATATAGAGAGAGAGAGCTAGGCTATTGTGCTTCATGAAGTAAAACAAGTTTTTACTACATGGCACTATATTTCTATTTTGAAAATCCAAATAACTGATCCGAACGCTTAACATGATCTCCATATTAAAATGTGCTTGGAGACCAAATTTTTTATTTTTTAGAATTTGTTTACTATTAATTAAGCTACTTTGACAATTGCTGATCCATTGGTCCAGAATTTTTTATTGTTTTTTATTGTTCACAGTGAATCAGTGATTTTCAAATTGGCTTAATAAATAGTAAAAAAAAATTCTAAAAAATGTAAAATTTAGTCTCCAATTGCAAGCACATTTCAATATGGAGAACATGTTGGAAGTTTTGAATCGGCTATTTGAACTTAGAAAATGAAGATATAGCGGAGAATACAAACGTGTTTTACTCCATAGCTCACTCTAGTCAACCTCTATATATATTCCCGATGGAATAGTTTGTACCGTCCAAGTTTAAAACTAAACTTGAAAGCTGGATTGATACAATGAATTCTCTCGAGTTTGGCTAATATGTGTTCACAAGTCCTCTTTGAGCTCAGTCAAACCTTTAATTTCATAGTTACCAAATCTGTTGAAGTCGAACTATCAAAAAATCATAAAAATTGGAGTACTTTTCATAAAAGATGAACATGTGGAAGAATCAATCCTCTACATCACAGGAGATTTATTGGTTCATTTGATGGATGAAAATCAACTGTTCCTTTTATTCAATTTGGTTTGTTGTTTCTTTGACCTCTTAATCTTATACAAATTGAACTCCAAAGCTATGTTTGGATGCACAAAAATAGCTACTGTTCTTAGAATAGCATTGCTATTCGGAACAAGGTGCATCCAAACGAGAAATAGAGCTATTCGGAATAGCTACTGTTCTTAGAATAGCATTGCTATTCGCTATTCTTACAAAAATATGGAATAACATTTGTTGCTTTCAATATTAATACTAATCTAATATTTAAACTAATATTATATTAAATTTAATATTTAAATTAATATTATATTGTATTATATTTAATCTAATAATATATTTTATTTAATCTAATATTTTATTTAATACTAATATAATATTTAAAATAATATTATATTACATTTTAATATTTAAATTAATATTATATTATATTATATTATATATAATCTAATATTTTATTTAATACTAATCTAATATTTAAAATAATATTATATTACATTTAATAATTAAATTAATATTACATTATATTATATTTAAACTAATATTTTATTCAATACTAATCTAATATTTAAAATAATATTATATTACATTTAATATTTAAACTAATATTATATTACATTTAATCTAATATTTTATTTAATACTAATCTAAATTTTAAATTAATATTATATTACATTAATATTTAAACTAATATTATATTACATTTAATATTTAAAATAATATTATATTACATTTAATATTTAGACTAATATTATATTATATTTAATCTAATATTTAATTAATACTAATCTAATATTTAAAATAATATTATATTACATTTAATATTTAAACTAATATTATATTACATTAATCTAATATTTTATTTAATACTAATCTAATATTTAAATTAATATTATATTACATTTAATATAATATTTTATTTAATATTAATCTAATTTTTAAACTAATATTATATTACATTTAATATTTAAACTAATATTATATTATATTTAATATATTATTTTATTTAATACTAATCTAATATTTAATATAATATTATATTACATTTAATATTTGAATTAATATTATATTGTATTATATTTAATCTTACACATAAATTATTCAACAGTAACTATTCCCTCCAAACTCTATTCCAAATATTCAATCCAAACAACTTTTTCACTGTTCTGAATAGCATTGTTCTTAAACAGTAGCTATTCTTATTTACTATTCTAAACAGTAGCTATTATAGCTATTCTAAAGTTCATCCAAACGTACCCCAAATTTTACAATAGTACTCGAGCATAAGTGGCTTGTGAATGAAATCCTTAGTGGTGCGCTGCATAGATTTTGAAAAAACCTGAACGGTACAAACTATTCTGTCGAGGATTTTTCTCTTTTTGTATGTGGGTCTAGACGAGATGGTTTGTACTGTTTTTTTTTTTCTATTTCATTAATTAGCGATTTTGCAATAGTTATGATTAAGATTATATGAACGGAAATTTCTATCCTGTTCTTCTCATAAATTGAGATTTTATAAAAACTTACCCCTATTTTGATATTTTATTTATTTATTTTTCTATTAATAAGAAAATTGGGAGAAAAAGAGAAATTAGGTGTCCCACAGTAAGCTTGAAATTAGATTCAGTGGGGTGGTTCGATGCTTCCAGCACTCTTCGAGTTTCGGACCCACCTGGAAATTTGTCCATTTAAAGTTCAATATTACTTAATATTTTATTTTAAAGCCTTTGTTAACAATATAATATAAGTTATACTTATATATGGTTACGAAATCAAATGATTCACTTAATATAATCGACTTAATTTTGATGGAAATTCAGTTCATATCTATAGGTAACAGCTAGCATACTGTAGCTTATCGGTTGAGCATATATAAAAGGAACAATAGAATGAGTACAGTGAAGTAACTATATATATAGAACCATCCAACTTTTTAATTACAAGATTAAATTTGACTGAAGGCGAGCCTTACGCTTACTAATAATCCAATGCAATGTTCTAGAAGATTTATTTCGAGAATACAAATGTTAACTTAACAAAAAGTACTAATCCGACTATTATATAATTATTTAATCTTTGATGAATTTTTTTTTTATATATAGATTGTTTTTGTATATATGGAGCGGAAGGAATAAATTAAAGTCGAATGCTTTTATAAATAAAATGCTATGGTACTAATCATATAAATAGTACTTCATCAGAAATTATACTTTTATTTCAAATGATATACTGGCACAAATAATTTGCAACTTAATACTTTTGATGTGTTAGTCATGCCTTACATTATTTTTTTTTTTTTGAAAGAAGTGGACTATATCACTGATTTCTATTATAAGAAATTAAACTAGAACAAAGAATATCGGTAGCAGAGATACCGGGTACAACACACAAAATAAAAAAGACATGTTTTCACGGCAATGTAATTAATGAATCCTGCGTAATACATACAAAATTACAAACAACGTACTGTTATCAAATTTCTTCTACAAATTTGGAATGTAATTGATAAAGTATTTATCATTTTGACCAGAGACTTCAATTATTGCTGAATTTTCCATAGTGAAACCTCCTCTTGATTGTCCGACAACCGCATACATTAATTTGTTCAAGTGATGACAATTGCAAATGAAAGCTACACATTCTTGAAGCTTTGATTAGTAAAAGATCCTGTAGGAATAATAAGTGTTTAAATATCAAAATAAATAAAGCTTTTCTATTGGAAAATTTTAGTGTCATTTCGACAAAAATATAAACACATTATTTTCTCTTCAATTCGGAGGAGTATGTGGCGCTAAGCGTTTGACATTCTGTATTGTTAGCATAAAACTAAATAACTACATTCTTTTACATGAAATCTACAAACATTGCACGAGCATTTGCACATTGTGCACAAACTCATGTAGCTGCCACACGTACTCGGAGAACAAATTAAAATGGGTAAAAATCATAGAAATTTGATGCTAGGCAGGGATATATTTGACCGATTCTTTTATTAATAGAAAATAAATAATAAAAATATCGAAATAGGGGTATGATATGGTGAAATTTCAAAATATAAGAAGAAACGGGTTGGTTTATTCCATCCATCACGTCCAACTAATCGTGTCTCTAACTACGCAAACTTGCTAATTTAAAAAAAAAAAAAAAATCTTGGACGGGATAATTCATCTCGTCCAGTACTATTCATTGTTTTTTCTTAGGGTTAAAGAACAACATAAGAAGAAGAAGAAAAAAAAAATTATACATAGTACTGAGTCTGGCTAGTGTGACATCGGTGTCATATGACACCAACTCCAAAATTGATTGGATATAGTTCAAATGACTAATCCAAACCGTTCAAACCGATTTACTTTATGAGTTATGCATTTATATGCAATTGTTTTATATTTTGGAGTTATTTTAGTATCAAATCAAGCTGTTAAAAATGTTGAAAATTGAATGCATTAAAATTAACTTAAAAACTCACACATTTGACCGCTTTACTTGATACTAAATAAATTGGAAAAATTATAAAATTTGCATGTAACGCATAACTAATGAAGTAGATTGGTTTGAATGGTTTGGATTCACCGTTGGAAGTCGATTCGGTAGATTTTGGAGTTGGTGTTATATAGGCTGAAATGACACTGATGTCATTACTAGCCAGGCTCCATAGTACTAGACAAGATCGATGGACTATATATTGTCCAGGATCTTTTTTTTTAACGATTTTGCGTGATTAGTGAAATTAGCAGAATGGTTTATTCCATCCAGCGGGCAGTATAAACCACGCCATTCTTCTTATATTTCAAAATTTCCTAAAAACTTATTACTATTTCGATCTATTAATAAAAAAATTGGTTTTGATCGATGCTAAGGTTATCATCTCTTGACTAGTCGCCATGATGACCATGATGAAGACATTTAATTCTATGCATGAGGATATAGTTACTTAGTTTTATGATCAATGAAGCAGACATTTAATTCTCGATAAGATTACAATTTTGTGTATATTTTTAGCAAAAATATACGTGACATTTGGCTCATCCAACATATCAGATGATTTTATCAGTAATAAATTTATTAGACAATCATGTCAATTGTTGACAAAATAATTACAAAATTTTCTATTTTTTGTGAAATATCAGGCAAAGTGCCTACTAAAATTTCATTAATCAAAGAAAAACATTTACAAGGCGAAACTGCCGGATGGTTATATGATCATCTCTTTTTACATTTGATTATTATCTATATATATGTGGCTCAAAACGAGATTACATCGTTGTGGAAGAGATTGGATATGGAATGAGCACCATGCATACATCATTTTCACGAGGGGCCCAAAGAGGTTGATTAATGTGTGGTCGGTCTGAGCAGAGTTAGCTTGAGTCAAAGGTAATTTGAATTCAATTTACAAAAATAGCGAGTTAGTCAAGTTGACTCGAATTGAAAAGTCTAGCACTATCAATTTTAAAGTATTGAACTATTGAATTTTAAGGACAGAATTTTTTTTAATACCACTGTTAAGAAAATAAAAAAAAATACAAATTATGGGGAATTCGAAAAATACTAGGGCTTCCAATTCAAACTGTGGCACCATTCAGTGGCGTTTTTTTTTTTTTTTTTGAAATGGTATTAATTAAAATTTCGGTTTTAAGGAACTTAGAGTTGAAAGACTGTTAAATGATATCTTTTGTGTTATCATTTAAGTTTTGTTTGCCCGCGGCCGTGTAATCACTATTTCACAAGTACAAACATAGTTGTGTACATATATACATAAAAAATTAATATACAAAAAGTACAAACTCGTATTGCCCATATGGGACGCAGGTACTTAACCATGAGTCCAAGTTGTAAAGAGTGAGCTGAGTCCAACTTGAACTCAATTCGTGAGTTAAACGAGTAACTCAATTCGAGTCAGAATAATTATTCGAGTTTTTTACAAACGAGTTATTAGCGAGTTCGTTTCCGAGCTGATTTCGAACGGCTCACGAGTCATGAGCTTTTTTTACAGCATAGAGACATTAGTCTTTTGTCGAGTAGACCGAAAAAATATATAGTTTTTTTAAGAGCATAGAGACATTATATATTTTTTTTTATTTGAGGGCATGACTAGATTAAAATCAGAATATAATGTAAACTAGTGTGTAAACAAAGAAAAGACAAAATTGAGGAGATTAAAAATGAGCAAAATTAAGTAGCTATATTACATATTCTTGTCGTGATACAACTTTTTTTTTTTAATTTAGGAACTCACTTACATGCATTTTTTATCCAAAAATAAAAAAAATCAAATTAAATGAACAGTGTAAATACATAAAAAGTTAGAAAAAACCTCCCAAACTGAAGCACATTATAGAACAATCAAGATAGGAAAAATAACACAAAAACCTATCATTATATATATCTCTAGAAGCACAAAATCATCTCAGCATAAATTTAATTTACATAAATTGACAAAAACAAAAATATTTCAAATTATGACATTATATATTTTCAAGTTGCAGCAGTTTTGCTCAATTAATTATGTGTCATACTTCTTATAAAAAAAATCATTAAAATTATTATTTATTCATAAGCTTGATCAGGTTTTGGGATCGATAATACGTCAAATCTGTGTTAGTTTAAATAAAAATGACAATATAATTAGATGGACTCACTAGTCAAGTAAAAATGACAATTGCTTATATAAATATAATAAAAGCATTAAATAAAAATGAGAATTGAAATAATTGCCCCAGTCAAATGAAAATGACAATTAAAATAATTACATTTACTTGCTAGTCAAACGAAAATGACAATTGAAATAATTGCATGGACTTACCACTCACTACGCAGACCTGCAAGATTCATTGTTGCACACTCCATGCTTCCCATGCATTTGACATGATGAAGTTGCAACACAAAAAGACGCTTGCAAAAAAGAAAAGTTTCGCATCCTACATAACCAAAAGTATATCTAATACCTGAAAAGTTATGAAATTTCGATTTATAGAAAAAACAGGAACGCCGGACAAGATAAAATATTCCGTTTATATAATCTTAACCATAACTACTGCAAAATCACTAATTAACGAAATAGAAAAAAAAAAAAAACAGACGGTACAAACTATCCCGCCCAAACCCACTAAATTCGGAGGCCCATTTACTCGCAAATTGGATGCGAATTTATCAATTCGTCATCTCTGGATCCACATACCTACTTTTCCCATATACAACAAGCTAGAAGGCTGTACGATGGGCCTGTCGTAGGATTCAGAAATATTTTATCTTGTTATTAAAATTCCTATGTAACTAGTGATAAAGTTGCAAATTTGTTTAGAATATTAGTCATTCTGTCATGGTCATGCCAGGAAATTGACTCAAATGCTGACTCGTATACAACATACGCATCAATAAAAAGTGTCCCTTTTTCTTGTCTACCAAGTTTTCAACTGATAATTCATCCAAACAATAATTTCAAAAGAGCAACTTATATTGACTCCTATATTTATTAATTGACCTCTCTCTCTCTCTGGCTCTTATCTATCTATATATATACCAAACCGGAGCAAGCAAAAGTTTAGAATACATTCAAAAGAAAAAGAAGAAGAAGAAGAAATGGGTGCAGAGAGCTGGGCAGGAATAGGTTCTATAGCAAGTTTGTTCTTCTTATATCCAATGTTGAAGGATCACATCCCCTTCCAACTCAGAAATTATGTGGCCACTCTCTTCCACAAGGTACTCTCTTTCTTCAATCCCTACGCAATAATCACCATCCAAGAGTACCGTGGCGAGTACTGGCAACGTGATGAACTCTACACCGCCGTCCAGGTCTACCTCAGCTCGGCCTGCTCATCCCAGGCCAGCAAACTCAAGGCCGAGCTGACCCAAGACAGCGACACCCCACTTGTTACCATTGACAACTATGAGGAGGTCCCCGACACCTTCAAAGGCGTCAAGGTTTGGTGGTACGCCAACATGCAGTCCAACAATTCTAAAACCATCAGCTTGTACCCTGGGGAAGACGACCGCAAGTATGTCACTATATATATGTCATATATGTATGGTTATTACGAATTAATTTGTGTTATGGACTCATATTTTTATTTTCAAAATCAAACAGTTAATATGAAACCATTAAATATTATCTATATATAACAACGTACTTGAAGACCAAATTTCATATTTTTTACAAATATTTTACTATTTTTTTAGATAGATAGAAAATTACTACTTTTGCAAGGTCCATAATTTTCAAATCAAGTAATTTTCTACATATATAAGAAAATAGTACAAAACTTCTAAAAAATGTAAAATTTGGTTGCAAGTATATTTTCATATGAAGATCATGTTGAACGGTTCAGATCGACTGATTGAACTTTAAAAATTGAGAAATATGAGTTCATAGCGCAGATTATTGTGTAATATGCATATTACCATAGCCTCACTCATTTTTTTTTTATATATATATGTATGATGTAATTAATTTTCATAATTATTACCTACACTCATTCAGTTTTGAGTAACTAATTAACAACAACTTTTGAACAATTAAATATGATCAGGTTCTATAGCTTAACCTTCCACAAGCGCCACCGCAATCTGATCGAGGGCGAATACTTGAAGCACATACTTAAGCAAGGGCGCGATGTGACGCTACGCAGACGACAACGAAGACTCTTCACAAACAGCCCTAGTAGCAAATGGTATGGCTATAGACGCTCCGTGTGGAGTCACGTTGCCTTTGAGCACCCCGCAACCTTTGACACGATAGCCATGGACCCCGAAAAGAAGAGAGATATCATCGATGACCTCATCACATTCCGCGAGGGAAAAGAGTACTACAAGCAGATTGGCAAGGCGTGGAAGCGTGGTTATCTCCTTTACGGCCCACCAGGCACCGGCAAGTCAACCATGATAGCCGCAATCGCCAACTTTATGGAGTATGACGTGTATGACCTTGAGCTGACTGCTGTCAAGACCAACACGGAGTTACGAAAGATCTTCATCGAGACAACCGGAAAGTCCATCATAGTGATTGAGGATATAGACTGCTCGCTTGACCTAACCGGCAAGCGCATGGAAAAGAAGAAGGAGAAGGACGACGAAGAGAAGGAAATGAAGAAGTTGCAGGGGATGGAGGAAAAGGAAGAAAAGACCAAGCTCACTCTTTCCGGGCTTCTCAATTTTATAGACGGGCTATGGTCGGCGTGTGGAGGAGAGAGGATTGTTATATTCACCACAAACCATTTAGAAAAGCTCGACCCGGCGCTGATAAGAAGGGGCAGAATGGACATGCGCATAGAGTTGTCGTATTGCACCTTCGAGGCATTCAAGGTGTTGGCCAAGAACTATCTCAAGGTCGAAAAACACGACTTGTTCGACACCATAAAAACCCTTCTTGGTGAGGTGAACATGACGCCAGCCGATGTGGCGGAGGGGTTGATGCTAAAAAAATCGAGAACTAAGGATGCCGGTGCATGTCTTGAGAATCTGATCAAAGAGATAGGGGTAGCAAAAGAAGAGGCAAAGAAAAAGGCCGAATTAGAGGAATTAGCAGCCAAACAAAATGAGGAGAAATCCAAAGAAGAAGCTAAAATTGAAAAGGAGGAGATATCCAAAAAATAAGCCAAAATTGAAGAAAATGAATCAGCAACCACAGTAGATGGCATTAAGAGCTGATCAAACTTTGAACTAACACCTTTAAGTAATTATAATTATATATGTTAGGCTCTCCTTATTAAACTAGGTAAAAATAATTTAATATGTTTTTGAACTTTGTCTTACATGTTTTAAATTAGGTACTGTGATGTGAGTTTGTCGTTGCTGGTTTTTTTTGTCGTCTCTCTCTATATATAGGATTGCTTTTGGGTATTGATTGCTGTTGATTAATTAGGCATTGAGAGCAAAATGCATTTTGTTTTCCTCAACTCCGGTAGTTTCATAATAAACAAACATTAGATAAGTTAATTAATTTACTGATGATAAATATATGAGTTTTCATTTCATCTTTCATTATTTCCGTTGGCGCTATTATGATAAACCAGCTTTAGTTTGAATATTGTTGAACAAAACATGATCGCATGCCCGTTTATTAGAGGAGTCAATGGGTCAACGGTTGACCTAGTCAACCAAGAATGCAAATGCGATCTGGGATCAATTGCATGATGTCATGGAAATGATGCAATATAGAGAGATCATTCGCTTGTGTAAATCATATTTAATAATTGCGAAATTTCCAAGCACCTCCCTCCTGGCTAATTAAGGAAGTAGATTTTGAGACGATTCCTTATAAACCATATATATATATATATAGATGCTTTTCTTCTTCTTTCCACTGGAAGAGAATCTGATCCTCAGAATGAATAATAGTTAGAGTATATTTGGTTGGATTGAGAATATGTTATTCTTAAGATTAGATTATTCAGAATAGCTTATTCAGTATTTAGTTGGATTAGAATAACTATAATAAAAAAATTCAAACTTTTTGTTTTATTAAATAAGTTGTTTCAAAGAGTTTTGAGATTTAACTATTCTAATAAGACAAACGATAGTTATTCTTGATTTAGTTATTCTAGCTATTCTTATTTTGCAACCAAACATATACTAAATATATATGCTTTTTTCCCATTTATTGCTTAAATGATGATTGTGTGGCGGCTTTGCAGTATAATTGAAAATTACAATTTGGTACAAAACAGACCAGAAATGAATACAAGGACGCAATGCCTATATATATATATATATATATATAGAGTTGTTGGGAAAATTTTATTTTATATATTTGTTTGTTTGTACGTGAACAAACAAATATATCTCAAGTCTTTCATTGAAGATGCGGTGATTGAGATTGGACATTGGTGACAGTAACATGAATGAGCTTTATTCTGTCTTTAGAGATTTTGTTTTCCAATTTTTCTTGCTTTACTTGTATTTATTTATTTGTATATATATTTAAGTTTCATATCATTTCTCAAGTCTCAAGTGGTCGACAAAACAAAAGCGACACCGGGATCAGATCAGCTAGCCACGTCATAACGCTGACACATTGTCTTGATATGGACTTAATTGCCTTTCACCTTACTATGGAGCTAATTAATAGGCTAATTAATTAATGAGTTTGGCCAGTATGATATTAATATCATTTCAATCTATAAATGGTCAATTTCAAAATCTATCGAAACAACTTCAAATTATGAATTCAAACTATTTAAACCGATATACTTTGTTAGGCGTTTACATACAATTTTATTTTTTATTTTTTTTAGTATCAAGTCAAGCGGTCAAATGTAGGAGCTTTAAGTTAATCATAACGTATTTATTTTTCAATATTTTTTTACCATTTGACTTGGTATTAAAATAATTTGAAAAAAAAAAAGATATGAATTTTGTATTTAAAGGCATCACTCGTATAATAATTAGTTTGAACGATTAAGATTCGTCGTTTGAAGTATATCCAATAAATTTTGAAGTTGATGTCATATGACACTATATAATACTTAGGGCTGAAAACGAACCAAACCAAATCAAACTTACCCCAGTTTGAATTTGGTTTGAATTAATTTCGAACTATATTTAGCTTGAATTAATTTCAAACAAACTCAATTTTGAATAGAATATTTGACAAACTCAATTTCGAACTTTTTATGAACTATTTTACGACAAGAAATAGTGATCATAGTCACCGAAAGCAAGAGGTAAAAGTTGGCTAAGGTTTAAGAACTGAGAGCGAGAGTTATAACTTACGAGTTATGACTTATAGTTGGAGAGTCTTATGTTTTAATTTTTAAGTCATCAGCGAACATAAAGTCTTTAGCGGAAATCAACGGTTCACGTTACTTTGAGATTTGAAATAGAATAATTCGCAAACCTATTTCGAACGAACCAGGTCCTATTTGAATTAATTTCGAACAAACTCAATTTCGAATTGAAGTTTTTACAAAAAAATTCGAATCAAACTCGAATTGAATCACGAGCTACGGATTTTTTGTGCAGCCCTAGTCATACTACTAGTCGGACTCCTAATAATAGCTAAAATAAATCCAATTATGAATTAGCTACCTCTTCCTAGGCATTTGGACATTTTATTCCACTAGTTATTTATTGTAATTAAAGTTGTATTTACTAATTCACAAATTTTCTATAAAATAAAATAGATATCACATATCAGCTAAAAGTACCGAATTCAGAGTAGATCCGAATCCGATGCCCATCCCTACTCTCTCCTCAAAAGTACCTTTATTTACCGAACTGGCATTTATTTACGGATTTTTTTTTATTTACCACTCAGGAAAATCGAAATTAATTAAAAACCATCCGGTTTGACTTTCTATCACAAATACCACCTCCGCACAAGCCTTGTGCGCACCCGAAAAAATGGATCCGCACAACCCTTGTGCGCACCCGATAGAACTGATCCGCAAACCGCTGTGCGCACCCGATCCCGACAAACTAGATCCGCACAACCCTTGTGCGCACCCGATAGAACTGATCCGCAAACCGCTGTGCGCACCCGATCCCGACAAACTAGATCCGCACAACCCTTGTGCGCACCCGATCCTTTACTGTGTAAGAAAAATTAAAATATTTCATTGTGTGTTATTAGAAAAAATAAAATAGCCATAACTTTAAAAAAAATTGAAATGGACCAAGGGCCGAAAGCATCGTTTTTTTTTTAACTTTAAACGGCCATAACTTTTGCTAGAAAAGTCGGATTGACGCGTATGACACCAATTCAGAAAGGGGGGGGGGGAGGAGACGGTGCGAACCGGCACCCCGGGGTGTAACCCCGGGTATCCGACGAATCAGAATCGCCAAAAAACGTTGTTTAGTGTCTCAAAAATTAAGTTTAAGATTTTTAGTATCTCAGTACCGAGAAATGTACCAGCAGCAAGTGCAATTTCAAATAAACATATCAAGTTTTTTTAAACTTTAATAAAAAAAATTATAACTTTTTCCAACAAAAAAATAAAAAAAAAGATAGGAACCGGCTTTCGGGTGCGCACAACCCTTGTACGGATCCGATCGGTGCGCCAAATTGTTGTGCGGACCCAGTGTGCGAAGTCTTCCGTGGACCCGCACTTCATTCTGAGTGGTAAATAAAAAAAAATCTGATTTATTTATTGCACTTGTCATAAAATAAGTATAAATCATCAAATTTTGAAAATGACAAATAAAGGTGGGCCCCATTATTAAATTGTACTTGTCATAAAATCGAAAATGACAAATAAAGAAATCATCTTCAAATTTGGAAAATGTGGGCCCCATTATTGACAACTATAAAAGAATAAAAGAGAAAGCGGGGGCCCATGATTTGGTCCTCTCTGTCTACTCTTGCGTTTGCGTGCTCCATTTTTCTCTTAATTAATTCCTTTATTTATTTATTACTAGTTTCTTAATTAATTCCATTTTTCTTGATGTTGCGGCTACGCCGCAACCGTAATTATTTTGTAAATTGTTGTACATGTGGATGTTAGATTTATTTATGAGATTCCAGAGAAGTACAGTACCTTGCTTCTTTTAATCTGTTTTGCCCAGCTTAAATCAATAATGAGGCACCCTTTTTCACACATTTAACTGCAAATAATTAAAAGTACCTGATATAATTATTATCTCAAACAAAGATGACGATGAAAACAAATAGATATGAGACTAAATTAATTAATTGTGACTCAATAACTTTGAGCCATCTAATAAAAGGAAAATTAAAGAAAATTAAAACTTAAAAAAAAAAGAAACAAAACCAAAACTTTAAACAAAACTCGAGGAAAAACAGAATTCAGGGCCTCTGACCTCAAAGATTAGAGACAATAATGTGTAAAGAATTGAATCATTATTTTTCCATTGTATTCTAAACTCTGATCACATTGTCTTAGTATTTACTACTTGCAGTAACAAACTGAAACTAACTTCTAGTAACAAACTATTTATTACAATTATGTTTTTACAAATCATTTGGAGGTGCAGCTCTTCTTCTCCAATAGTGCTAACAGATCTGCAGTAATGTCAGTAGTTTCAGTGATGTTGTTTGGTCTAATATGATCATTTCAAAAAATTAATATTCACAACAAAATTAATTACGACTTGTACTGGACTACTGGTACCGGTACTTAAGGTTTTAAAGAGAAGCCCATTTCAAACAAAATTAAAATTTACTGCATACCTTCTTTTCTCCCTTCCAGTGTCACCTTAGTCATGAACTTGAATTGTGGGGGAGAAAGCTTTGGGTGGTTGCACTAAGTAAGTTTTGACATAGTTAAATTAATTCACATATCAATTTCTCACAAAGAATTAATCAATAAAGAATTATCAACAACATTCAATCACATCACATGGAAAAAAGGAGTTCATCATCCAAGCAACACAGGAAAAAACGAAAACTCAAGGGAGTTGTTTTAAATACCGGGAACTGTTCCAATTGACAATGGGAGGGACTACTGGCTTCGAAGAAGGTGACAAGAGTGCCAGCCATGAACTTGCTCCTCCTCCGTGAACTTGTTTCTCCAGTTCTCCTCACCTCTGTGCACCTTGAGAAGAGATTGGGCAAATTAACCAACTTTCTAGCACTCTAGAATAGCTTGATTCCGTCTTTGGTTTTCAAAGAAAGCCAGAGGCGTGGTATATCTATCGGAGTCATATGAATTTTTTTTCACACATAATCTTTTAGGAGTGATTGAAAAATATCAGGAAATTAACAAAGAATTATTTGACATGATCAAAGTGCTACCAGTTTAGATTTAATGCAATTACTAAAGAATTATCTACAATTGTTTTCTGTAAGATTCGAAAACAAATACTGACCTTTTTTAATTTTGTTGCACCACAGGAAAGAAGTGCCTTCTGACCCTTGTGATTGACAAGATGCAACTAATATAAACTGTAAAGATTATACTAAGTCACACTGGGGCTAGTCGACAGTCCTCCAAGGACAGTGAAGAATCGAAAATTTAATTATATAAAAAGTCATGTTTGGTAAGTACAAAAGATTAAGTATATAAGATAAAGTGAGTAGAAAGTCTATTATAATATTAGAGATGAACTGGAAGACTATAATATCCCTCATATAAATATAACGTAATATGATTGCTGAAGATAAATAGTTCTGTATTTGCCATGCATTCTTAATCCATGTATATAAGATTAATAACTAATTGAACTGAATTTCTTTAACTTCTAATACTGACTTAGTGGTCTTGTCGGTCTCTCCTTTAAAAAACAAAACATGTATTACCAGAGGCGATAGAATAGGTTCTTTTTTTTTTAAATTTGGTACAATTTTTTTGAAATATATTAAAAAGGGGAATATAAGTCGAAGGATAACTCACAGCAATAGTTCTTTAAACGGAAATGTCTAGTTTATGGAAAGAACTCCTGCAAGAAATGGGAAAATAAATAAGTATTAGATGGTAAAATAACCACTAATGTCTTGTTCATGTAGTTAGACATGCACAACTTTTTAAAATAATATGCTGAAACATGTTAGATACCTAATTCAATAAATTGTGGAACTAATTTGAAGAGGAAATTCAATGTGGTCTGATGCTCCAACCTCAAGAATTCTAGAGAAAAATGTAAGCCGTCCATCACTGTCCAGGTGTTTTAAAATACCAACGAAGAATGTGATTATAGATTATCCAACAGAACGAAATAACTCCATAATCATAAAATTTTTAAAACTGGCATATAAGGAGAACATAGGAACCACCATACTTTTTATCTAATATTCAACGATGAGTTGACTTCAACATGAAACCTATTTAATTTGGAAATCAAAGAAGATTAAATTAAGGGATTAAAAAAAATTAATAAGTACATCAATAAAAATTGACACATGAATGGTATATATTCCAAGCATTACCAATTGCACTTGGGTACCATATTAGTACATTATTCAAATATAAATTTTTTACAATGTACCAGCGTAATTGGTATACAAATGAAATAATGAAAATAATACAAGCACAACCCAATAAATATTTTTTTGTACCTTTGCTGGACCTTTTCCTCTCTGAGTCTCGTAAGTGATATATCCTGCGCAAGCCAACGGGATTTCTACTCACTACATATAGTGGAAATTTTTCAACAGAATGGAAGTAGTGTGCGAAATGCAAAGCAGGAAAAATGGAAACCAATGCAGAATATTCGTACGAGTCAAACTCGAGGTATGAAATAATTGCTCCACATTGAACTGATCATGCATCACTAAATCCTTCCCCTATTCGTACAAGCAACCAGGAAAAACACAAAAAATACCAGTACCATCAACAACTGTATATGAAACCACCGATAACATCTAAGTCACAACATTATTCCTCAATGGGGACAAATTACATTCCCTGATCCAGATCAATAACTATAGGGCTCAATGACAGAAGTAAATTAGGCTTCATCACCGATGGGGGGAGAGGGGAAAAAAGAGAGATAGATATTAAAAAAAAGGTGAAGGAAAAAAAAGGGGAAAGGGGGAAAAAAGGAAGGAAGAAAGAGAAACAACACATTCAGAGTAAAATCACAGAGGCAGAAACATCAATAATAGAGGAATGGAAAATCGTAAACCACATTATCATGGCCTGCCTGGCAAGCACCATGTAAAATGAAAGCAGCTTAGGTGAATGTATATTCTCCTTACTCAGATTAAGTTCTTGCCGATGAAACAAAACAGGAATACAGAGTCATTAAACCAACAGACGAAAGGAACAACTGATACTACAAAAAATCAGAAGGCTGTGTGCAATACAGGTCAATAAGCTTAATTAAGATAGTTCTTAATAAATGCGAAAGTAGGCAGCCCTTGTTATTTGATATATGAACTGATGGAAAACATAGGAAAATAGATATCATAAGCAAAATATCATCGCGTCTAAGATAGGTTATGTGTCGCGTATATTGTGGTACAATAGCAATCATGACCAGTTTTGTACCTGGTAATTCTCACCCATTGATTTGAACAATACTAACACTAAACCTGGTAAATGGTCGTTGTTGTTGACAAACAGTGGACTAGTAGTAAAAATTAATAAACTTGAAAGGAATCATACCAACAGGAATAACTAATGCTAGAAGAGGCGCAAAGGGCCGACGACAGCGGGAAACCTCGAACCTGTGCAGGAAATGGAAAGGGAAAATAAGCAAAACTCAAGGAAAAAACAGCAGACCAGCAGGAGTGGAAATGAGAGAGCAATATCTCCATAATCATTTAAAAACAGTCAAATTTAATAGCATAAAAAAGCTAGAAAGCACTATACCTTCCGTCTAATATCAGATAGTCAATTTGCTCCTCCTTGAAACCTAATAACATTGGCGAGAGGTAGAGGAATACTAATAATAAAATTGAGGGATTGTGAAAGGTAATAATTTCAGCTCCAAAGTTTGTCATATTAATAGTAAATAAAAAATAGTAGTAAATTCTTTTTGTAGAAATTTTTGAGAGATATATCAAGGTAATTAGTATACAAGGAGACAATTAAAAATAGCACAGACGCAGGTTAGGAATTTTTTCTTTACCTTGTATGGAATTTTCGTCTTAGATTGTCAAGTGATATTTTCTTCGCTGACGAACATGATTCTTGTTGACTGCATGGTGTCAAAAATAATTGGTAAGGTGGACAAATTATGTAAAAGCAATTCTAGGAAAAAGGGAGGGGGGAAATAATAGCAAGTGCAAAACATTTTCAAGCCAAAGTACAGATATGAAATAGTTGCACTACATTGTATTGATCAAACATGACCAAATCTGTCCCCTATTTTTACCATCAAACACATCAAACAATCGCAGGGGGGGGGGGGGGGGGGGGGGGGGGGGCAAGAAACCAAGCAAATCAAAATCCTATTTACTGGTAAGTACAAGCACCAATAATAGTCATATATTAAATTGAGGATAACATCGAATACAGAACAGCTCGACACAATAGCAAAATTTGCAAGCCCTGAGACATATCAGGAAACACACGGTTCAATGAATGAAGGAAAATTAGGCGATACAAATCAATGAACATAGGACTCAATGGCTGTAGGAAATTAGGTCTCATCCCCGATAGAAAGGGGAGAGTAAGGGAAACGTGTCGGGAGAAAAAGGGAGGGTGGGGAAGAAAAAAAGACAAGTGTAAGCAAAAATTACAGAGGAAGAGGAAGCAACTGGTGGTACATTTTTGCAAAAGATGAATATTTCAGGAGTTCAATTAATTGACATGCTGTTTTTTATCTTTTTACCTTCATCAAGAAAATGAAGATGAAAGTAGTATATTTAGGGACTTAAATTTGATATGACTTTCTTATCCATATTTACCAAAACAACATAGTTTTCACCTAATTTTCTCAAGCAAAGCTTGATCAACCCCCATCTAGTACTGCTGTAGGGTACAACCAACATATATATTTTTCACTTTAACAAATTTTGACAGTAATCTGAATTCTTATTTCTTATTTCAAGTACAATACTGTGGACAATTCGGTGCTACATTAGCTTCCTTATATATTCTTTGGTTTTTCCAATTTGAAGAAAAATGATATCTGTAATTGTTCACATACTTACAAATGGACAGGCGCTTTTGAGATAAATTTTAGAACTTCAATTCAATACTGGCATATTTTGGTGCAGCTAGTTATGACCTTATTTTGAGCCAATTTTCCGGGAAAACTTGATGCACCAATCTTTCTAAGAAGGAAGAAATTACCTTAGTAACAGTGGAGAAATTGAGCTTCTTCATTCAGAGGAGGCGAGTCCCAATCAAAACAGATATCTCACTTCTTCTGCTGCACTTGCTGATCTGAAATGCCAAAAATTGGGAGACGCAAAAATATGAAGCAATTAGTTTTTTATTTTTACAAAAGATGAATATTTTAGGATCACAATTAGTTGACTTGTTGTTGTTCATCTTTTTAACTTCAAGGAAAAAGAGATTAGTGTGTGAAATGTGAAAATTAAAGATCACTGCAAAAACAATATAACTTTCTGATACCAATCCCCTCTCAACAACACATTTTCTTCCTGTCTCTATCGGCAGGGAAAAAAAGTTAAAAAGGGGGAAAAAATAAAAAAAAGGCGTAACCCTATTGCTGATAACTAATACCAGTATAACAGAACAGATGACATGCTACTGAAAGAAATTGAATTAGAATTCAATAGGGGGGCCTTTTCTATGGAAAAAAAACTGATAAGAAAGCTGAAGACATGTACTTGAACAAAGACACGGCTGCGCAAAATAGAGAAGGATGACTGGGAACGCTGGGAGGAATGCAAGCGACAAAAAAATATCGACAAAACTAATAGTAAGAACATGAATAATTTACAGAGCCAAAATGCTCTGGTATTTATTGTTGTATCCCATGTCAGGCTTGATAAACTATTTATTCGATTTGAAAATCAGGAAATTATACTTGAGCTTAATTTTTCCATAATGGAACAAAAAGTACCAATTCAGACCCCAAAATAAACCCAATTCTTACCCAGTGGAATCTCTCTGAAGCCGATCAGCTCAAAGCAAGGAATTGACGATGCTGCCAAATGAAGAGCCGTACTTCCAGAAAAGCTAAACTCAATACAAAATTGAACAAACTAATTTATTAATCTTACCGTGAATTGTATTAGAAAAAGTTTCCTTCAAAGTTGAAATTGATGAATTTTTGCTATTTCGTTTTCCTTTTCTTTACTTTAGCGGGTTTGAACCCAAACTGCCATTAATTTGGAAGATAGGAGCGAGCATACCTTTTGAGGCTTCGCGAACTGGAGAGAAGGAGCTACAACCGCGACTGGAGGGGCGAGAGGGGAATGCGCGGCGAGTGAGTTGAGAGGGGTGGAGGGGTGGTGGTCGGGGTCGGAAGGGGCGAGGGGCGGGTGTTACTCGGGGTCAGAAGGAGTGAGATGGGATGGTGCTCGGGGTCACAGAGAAAGGGAGGAGAGAAATTTTGAGTCTCTTTTTTGTACTCTGATAGACTGGAGCAAGTGCCCACGGGCTTATCATCAAAAAAAAAAAGAGCAACGGAGGGGAAATACGTGGCGTGTGAAGAAGAGGGAGCGAAGAACAGGTGGCTCATAAAGAGTGAATTCGAGAGTCGAGAGTGGTCTGGTGCGGAGTGACGGAAGCGAACGTCAGCTCTAAATAATTAGAGTCGTCCATCATGAATCCAACGGTTATCAGGAGGGATGACACTGTTCATCGCTAACGTAACAACTGGTTGAAAATTAAGGAAGTATAATGGCACCTTTGTAAATCTTTCATAAAGTGCAATTATCTACGGATTTTTGACCAAAAATAAAAATAAAATATATAGAACCATGCATGTGTGATTGCCTAAATCAAATAAGTTGTAAACAACTAATATCGTGTCCGTGCGTTGTAACAAAATATATTATAAGAGAAAAAAAATATTCATACAAAATAACATTTTCATAAAAAAATATCTTAGACTAAATAACAAATAAAATTCCTTAAATGACATCTACATATAAATAACATTCCTTAAATTGTATTATCTACATTTAAATGACATATATATTTTTTCTTTATCATTTTCACATATTTTCATAAAAAATCTCACACAAAATGACATATTAAATGACAAATAATATTCTTTAAATGATATAAAAAAAAAATAGAAATAAATGAAGACATTACCAATCAATAATCAACCAATTAAAAAATTTATAAAATGACATTTAAAAAATGAAAAGAAATCTGGACCAATCAGAGAGATAACACAATTTGCATGTAGCGAGTACGTATCTAACTAAATTTGAACTTCTACACGTAAATAAATATTAAAAAGATGTATAGAATCAAAAAAGGACAAATTATTTGATTTGAGGGCTCATATTAAATATGAAATTTCATCTTTCAATCACAGTAGTTAGTATCAAAACATTTATGTGCTTAATATAAAAATGGAGATATTGATGAAAATTGTAAGAAGGTCTACAATAGCACCCTTTAAAATGGAAAATAGTAGACTAAAATATTCTGTTACAATGTAATATGGCCTAAGATGGAAGCCCATTGTCCAGAGTTAAATTAATTAGATGATTGATAGCCATGTTGGACCAATTCAACTTTTTCTTAAGTGGTATAATATTTAATGGCCCGTGATAGTCTTTCTATTAACTCAAGTTTTTCCTCACGGCCTACTATTGTCCAGCCATAGAACGAAGTATAACATTACTGATAAATTCCTTGTTTGAGAGGAAACTCTTTTTTTTTTGGTCTATCTTCATAACACCAACTTTAATGATTTTAAAAATGAGGAGATTATTTAAAAAATATATATTTTAACAATCATAACATTCTTTATAAATATTTTTTTTAATTCGAAATCTAACATTATAAGTATGATTTACATTGTTCACTTATCATGTCTATTAAAAATGATAACATTTCACATATATATTTCATCATACATCAAAATCATTTAGAATTTCAATGATAAAAAATAATGAATCTTAATACATCATCAAACAATATTTCAATTATTTCAATTTTAACCGAACCGACCAATTAACACCCCTATATATGCGTGAGATATCTCTGGAAGGTTGACTGTTGTTACTCGAAAGCCCATGGGTTCTCCTTGCGAATCGCCGCTTCTTCTTCTGGTGTGAAGTCATTTTTGATATTGAACGTAGCCCGAAGTTCTTCGGTTGTTTTTCCCTTTATGATGTCAACGACGGCTTGTGTAGTGAGATTGAGCAGCCCACTAATGTTGAGATAGTTGGCTGCTAAAATGAGATCACAAAGCGTGTCGAGGTCAACATTGACGAACTCCTTGTCCCAGTCCTTGAGTTCCTTTTTATTAAAGGAGCTCCCATCCCCTGCTATTGTCTGAGTTTTTGATGCCTTCGCTTCCATCTCCGTTTTGTCGACATGCATCTGGCAATACTCGAGCACCATTGAAAGAATCTTGTGGTTGACGTTTGCTAATGGTATGTTGGTTATGACACAGTCGTTTTGGATCATGTCACGGATTATCTGAGACTCCTTCGCCACCACCTCCCACACGTCAACCTGGACACCATCGGAGCTCGTAAGCGTAATCATATTCTCGAATATGGTATTGAGGAAGGCAAGGGAGAATTATGGAAATTTGATTGGAATTCTTTGTTTCCAGTTGAAGCTTATTGAGCTAGCAAGATATACAAGTATATATAGGAGAGGCCGATAATATAAATGGTACTTCCTTATTTAGACTTTTTCTTAAGCCTTAACTTTTATTATGATTATTAGTATGTTATTTTTTCACTCACTAAAAATGGAGTTCCTAATATGAAGATGCATAACAAATTTGATTGGCTATTTTAGTTCGGTATTATGGATCCACAATTGGTATGATTTTTTTATTAGCCGAGATATATAGCAAAAAAAAATTGTACTAAATGAAGTCAGGAAAAAAATGACACAAAACCTGCATTTGCAAGTTAAAAAATAATTTACAATTTTGATCTCTTACATGTAGATATAACATTCAATATATAAAATATGAGTCTAAATACGGAAGTTAGTTTCATGATGATGCCATAAATAAACGTAAGGTATTTGGTGCATTTTCTGTTGAAGAAGTTCCCCAGAGAGAGATAATTAAGAATCTAGCCTATCTCTCCTAACTTAGGACTAATTAATAATGTATGAATCTCAATATAACTTAGTTAATTTATATCCGAAATTATAAATATGTTCAAAGTCCTTTCAAAAAATTTAATTCCTCCCCTTTTAGTTTCCTTTCTCTCGAGAATTGACAGCATATATATATATAGTAATTACTAATTTTTTATTTTTTTTGCATTGGGTAGTAATTACTAATTACTGGGCCTGTTTTGGTTGTTAGTTGTGCAAGCTCTTAATATTATCTCATGTCTGACGGCCTTCTTTTTGACTAACTACTATGTAGTCTAACTTCTCACTGGGCCTTGATCCATCATACTTTGTGGGTTTGTTGTAATTATTTCTCAAAGCCTACATTCAATTTACAGAAGCCCTTGTTAAAAATTAATTCAAAATTATTTTTAGATGATCTCTACATAAGTTGAGTTGATTTTGAAGCAGTTTTTAGATTTATGAAAACTGGATTAGTTATTTTAGGCAATGGTTAAATTATGTGTCATACTTCTTATAAATTTAATATACAAGTTTTCAAGCTGCAGAAGTTTTGCTCAATTATGTGTCATACGTCTTATAAAAAATCCATTAAAATTATTATTTATTCATAAGCTTGATCAAGTTTTGGGATTGATAATACGTCAAATTTGTGTTAGTTTAAATAAAAATGACAATATAATTAGATGGACTCACTAGTCAAATAAAAATGACAATTGCTAATATATACTAAAAGCATCAAATAAAAATGACAATTAAAATAATTACATTTACTCGCCAGTACTCAAACAAAAATAACAATTGAAAAGAAAATAACACATCTCTTTTCAAATATTTTGAATCCTTGACTTTTCTCGTATCTTATTTAAAGTTGAGAAGAAAAATGTTAGTTTTTTGGTGGAATTAGACTTTGTTAGAAGACCAATAGTTTGTTATTTGTTATTATAATTTTTTTTTAGGAAAGTAGGCTTCTCCTAAATAGTTTGTTATTGAAATATGGTAAAATGATATTTGGTTTCTTTGGCAAGACACATGTTATGCTCTACTCCATTTACAAATAACACCAAGCATTAGTCATATTTGTAAGCACCCTTTTGCAGTTTTTTTTTTCTGTTGAAATCAATGCTCAGTGGGCCAAATCAATTAAAATAAACCAAGGGTAAATCTCATTTAGATTCCACCTAATTTGGTAAATGGTTTTGTAGATTCTGGTAACTTATGCTGGAGGTGTATCAAAAATGGAAGACCTCAAGAGAATAAAGACAGCTGGGTAGGGGCCGAGTTGATGTCACGGTCGGTAGCTCTCTCCACATATTTGGAGACAACGATTATTTTGAGTAACTAGTGAAATACTATATATATCTTGTTTTGAGTAATAATTATAATTGGAGTAGATGAGTAAAAATAGGGTGTTCTTAAGCTCGTCAAATCTTTGGTGAGCTTAACACCAAAACCTAATGTTATGTCTTCAAATGACAAATTATTCAAACCATTAAAATTGAATAATTTCACGAGTAATACGTTCACATACAAAATTTTTAATTTTTTGAATTAATTTAGTATAAAGTCAAGCGGTAATTTTTTTTTTTTTTTTTTTGCAAAAGTGGATAACCACTTATTTCATTACGAAACAAAAGTCCATACAAAATTGTGCAAAGTACCAAAAACAAATTATTACTAGTGGAATAACATCCAACTAGCACTAAAATCCACAAAACCAAGTAATAGAAGAAAGGGAAAATTTCCTCCATGCCACCTCAAAACTTGGAAAACACCAAATTGTCACTTCAAAACTTAAAATTATCAAATTGCCACCACAAAACCATTCAAATTATGAAATTACCCCATTTATATATCTAATATACATAATTAATTAAATTTAGTCTGAAAAGTGTTTTCTAAAAAACATATTTTCATATTTCCCAAATTGCCCTTCATTTCATCAGAAGAAGTTAGAAACGGAGAACTCCAGTCCCCTTCATTTCCGTTTCTCCCTTTCTCTAATATCGCGCACTCTCTCTCTCTCTCTCTCTCAATCGCTAGTTACAGAAATGTCATTGCCAACTATTTCTCTCTCTCAATCGCTAGTTACAGAAATCAGCTAGCGCCTCCGCTCACCCCGCCGATCCACCGATCCACATCTGATTCCTTCTCATTCCCTTCGCCTAACCCTAAATCTGATTCCTTGCCATTCCCGTCGAAGCACCACCTGGACCGTGGAAGCACCACCTGTTACGTCCCTGGCATGAACGGGTCAATTCCGACCCAGCTAGATGTTGCGTAGCGGAAGATGAAGCGGGCAGCATAATTAAAACGTCAGGCAACAGAACGGGAAGTTGGATTATTACCGTGTATAGTTTATACATGAGGTATTATTATTACCATGTATATCTTGGCGTTGACGCGTCGTCTCGTCATTCAATCAAGAAATCTACTGAACAGATTAGATTGATCTAAATGGTGATTGGATCGCCTATAAATATAGGATTAGTTTAGCAAAGTGGAAACTTGTTACAAATGCAAATATAGGTTTCTGGCAACATATATTCACTGGTCTTAATACAAATGCAAATACTGATTTAGTAGAGACTGGCATGAAACTTGTTTCAATGTGCCAGCAAAACCCCCTCTGTATAAAGGTTCTCGCTGGACTCCTTGTGTGCTTAAAAAATGTAGAATCTTGGGTTGAAATTTTGAAAGAGGTTGGTCTTCAGAATTTTGATGAGGTTGGCCTTTTCAGTGTTCAGTTCAACTTCAAACTCGTAATATTTCACAAGAAGCACAAAAGAACCATGATTCAACTGCTCTGAAACTGGCTTAGCATAAATACGTTTTTTATGGGATCGGCGAGGTAATTAGCGAGTGAGAGAGAGAGAGAGAGAGCCGCAATGATAGGTTTACGGGAGAAAGGGAGAAACAGAAATGAAGGATTAGGGAAGGGGTTTCTAATTTTCTCTGATGAAATGAAGGGCAATTTGGGAAATATGAAAATACGTTTTTTAGAAAACACTTTTCAGAATAAATTTAATTAATTATGTATATTAGATGTATAAATGGGGTAATTTCATAATTTGAATGGTTTTGGGGTGGCAATTTGATAATTTTAAGTTTTGGGGTGGCAATTTGGTGTTTTCCAAATTTTGGGGGTGGCATGGAGGAAATTTTCCCTAGAAGAAAACCACTACTCTCAATTGCTAAGAACTATGACACTAGGAGAAGAGGAAGAGCTAGTATCAACTAAAGACCACTCAGGAGACAGCAAACTAGCTGCCTTATCAATGGCCCCGGATAAATCTGTATCAGTCGACCCGTCGAACCCAAGAGTAGGATCCACGTCGGCATCCACGAGAACTGTCAGGGAGCCTAACTGAATTAAAAGAGAAACATCAAAAGGCAAAATCAACGATAATTTAAAATATGAATCATCTAAACGAGATTTACACCAATAAGAAGTCAAAGCAATTATAGAAGATGTTACCGAACTAATAGATGGTACTGGTATGTTTTGAAAACAAATTTTATTTCTGGTTAACCATACAATCCATAAAGTAGCGGCCCTAATCAACTCAACCAATAATGAATTCTTAAGAGGAATCCAATAATCTAAATGCCAAAGTTCAGAAACCTTGGTGCAATTAAAAACAAAATTGTTGTGATTACCAATCCAAGACCATAAGGTAGAAATAAATAGACAAGTAACAAAAATGTAGTCAACAGTCTCAGGGGCACCACAAAATAAACAGTCTATATTACCATGCCATCCACGGGTACGCAAATTACATTTAGTAAGAATCTTGTCCTGACGAAGTAACCATACAAAAACTTTGATCTTAAGAGGAATTTTGGCCTTCCAAAGGTTATGGTAAGTATTATTGGGAATACCACTAAATATAAGTCATTTATAAATAGAATGGATAGTAAAAAGACCCGTAGAAGTCCATCGCTAGTAAATACTATCCGGTTGAGAAGAATCTAAAGTATGAAAAGGAAAAAACCCTAGAAGCTGGTGCCACTCATGAAGAAATATTCCTATTAATTGCCTGTTAAATTGCAAACTAAGAGGAAAATTAGAGAAAACCTCAGAGACAGTAATGGAAGGGTCAATAGAAATTCTAAAAAGATTAGGGAAAGAACAATATAAAGCTCAATTACCATGCCATCCATCTAACCAAAAACATGTATCACTACCATTTCTGACTACCATATTAATACCCAAATCAAAAATAACAGTAAGATCCAATATACAAGCCCAAAATGAAGAGAATCTATTAGAAGCCATACCAGAAGAATCATATTTAGCAATTAGAATGAATTTCCACTTACCAGCAACTGTGGGATCCTTAAAGAGAAACCACCACTTGGCTAACAAAGCAATATTCATATAATTAAGATCAAAAACACCTAAACCTCCTTGACTCTTGGGAAGACAAACAGTAGCCTAATTGATAAGATGGTATCGCCTTCTACCAGTTGGACCATTAGCCCAAAGAAAATGTTTTCTAATGATATCTATCTTTTTTCTAATAGAGACAAGTAATCTATAAATAGAAAACCAATATAAAGGTATAGAGGAAAGAACGGAATTTAATAAAGTTACCCGACCCCCAAAGACAATAAGGATCTTTTCCAGGTTTGTAATCGTTTATCAATTTTGTCAACCAGGGGAGACCAATTATTTAAACTTAATTTCTTCCAATGAAGAGGAACTCCTAAATACGAAATGGGCAAAGAGCTAATTTTACAATTTAACTGTCGAGCTAAACAAGAAGATTCATATGCAGAAATATTTAATGGAATAAGTTCACTTTTCTCAAAATTAATTTTTAAACCAGATAGATTTTCGAACCATAAAATCAAATATTTAAGATGTTCGACCATAAGAGAGTTGGCCTCCAAAAATAACAAGGTGTCATCGACAAAATGTAGATTTAATACCTTAATTTCATTACCCAAGCCAGAAATGAAACCTACTGCTTGTGCCTTACTTAAAATTTTATTAAGGGCGTCTACTACTAAATCGAAAAGTAAAGGAGAAAGAGGATCACCCTGACGAAGACCGTGCTTATAAGAAAAATAATCACCTAATTCACCGTTAAAGGATATACAAGATCTACCATTATGCAAAATATCTCTAATCCAATTAATAAATAAATCTCCAAAACCCCTAGCAGCCAAAACTTCAACAAGAAAATCCCAATTAACCTTGTCAAATGCTTTTTTGAAATCTAGTTTAAGAAGAATACCTTTTTGTTTAGAAACCCGTACTTAGTGAAGTACCTCATGTGCTCAAATGATATTATCACCTATTAGTCTACCTTTTATAAAAGCTGCCTGAGCATCATCTATGAGAGGATTTAATACTAAAGAAAGCCTATTAGTTAATAACTTGTGATCATCTTAAAGCTACAATTTATCAGACTAATCGGAACTCCTCTGAAGACTTGGCATCAGAAGCTACCGGCACTTTACCACGATTAGCACCTGTCAATGGTTCAGCCACTGCTACAGAAATAGGAGTAGGTTGAGGAAGAGGGTTTGGAAAAGCGGAGACAACAGGAACCTCAATAGAGGCCGGTACAGCAACACCAACAGAATCCAGCACCATATCAGATGTAGTCGGCTCAGGTACAGTAGCAATAACATCCCTATTCACCGAATCAGTCGGTACAACAATTGGAGCAGATACATAATCCATCGGCTCAGCTATAGCCGAATGAATAATAGTTCCATTTTCCGAAGGAGGTACATGAGGTGAGTTGGGTGATTGTGTTGCATCAGAGAAAACTGGCGCAGAAGAGGGTGGTACAGTAACTGGAGCTGTTGCAATAGAAGAAGCCGGTACAGTAGAAGGAGCTGCAATTGAAGTAATCTGAACTGGGGCAGTAAACTGGGTTGTTGCTGCAATTATTGGTGCATTAACTAGAGCAGGTGCTATAATCGGGGCAGCAATTGGAGCAAAAACAGTAAGTGGATCTGATACAGTCAAAGAAGCCATGGAACCTGAAGCTTGAGCAAGAGGAAATATCGGGGCAGTCGATGGAAAGTCAGAAAAATAGGCTGGAGTTGCTGAGGAGAAAGGGTTGGAGAAGAGGACCTAATGCGCTTCCTCGAAAAAAGTTGGCACCGAGAATGCCCCCAAGGCATGACCTCTGTTTCATCTTCAACAAATATTTGAATTATCTGAGTATACCCATCCCCATTGTCCTCAGTGAAGAGTAAATGTCTACAAGCCGGTATGACCTCTTTATCCGGAACCACTATCTTGAGACGAAGGCCAATCATGGTAAGAAGGTTAAAGAGCGGGGATCAGAATCAAGCAAAACACTCCCCAATTCTCTAGCTAATTGACGAAGTTCGGCATCACACCAAAGGTCATGCGGGAAACCATGTACCTGAATCCAATAAGCCCGAAGATGAGAACGATTGTTGAAAGCATCAAAATCATACTCACTGACGGGAAAAGAGATGTCACCGAGTACCAAATTTCTGTCGCGAAGCCTCTGGTCACGCCAAGCAAGAGAAGGGGATGCCACCAAGAATTGATTATTAGGGAGTTCGCGAGCAATTTAATTCCAGTGTTTAGTTGGGAAGAACCGAGTAAGATTATCTTGAATGAATTGAGGGCCCTTATGGCAAGCATCTGTCACTACAATTCCTTGATAAAGTGTTTGGCGAAAGCGAGAAGTGGCAGGTGTTGCATAGAAGCACATAATCGGTAGTGTGTTGGCCTCAAGGAGTCTAGACTGAGTAGGAGGTGAAATTTGAGGAATGGGAACAGTGGATACAAGATCAAGATTAGGATGTGAAGAGATGATTTGAGGTTGTGGAGGCTGTTGAGGAAAAGGATGATGAGGGATATGATGTTGAGGCTGAGGGATAGGCTGTGAAAGCGTAGGAGGAGGGATAGGCTGATGAGGCGGAGGGATAGGCTGTTGAGGCTGAGGGATAGGCTGTTAAAGGATTTGAGAAATGGAGAAATGAATTGTATTTCCTTGATTGTTCTGAATTGATACATGAGTCCTTTATTTATAGAGGTTTATTACAGCAGCCTAATTTCCTTCTAATTACAATTATATCCCTCTAACAATCATGATTAAGCTAACTAATTCTGTTACAACAACTAACCAAACTGTTACAACTCTAACCATAATCTCAATTATCTCTATTACGCCCCCTCAAGCGAAACGTGATGCGGAAGCTATGTTGAGCTTGCTCCAAAAAGAAGAAAGTCATTGCCAATATCTCAATGCCATTGTTCTTGCAATTTGAATCGTCAATCGGGTCCCCTTGAAGATAGAAGAAGGTAGAGAGAGAAGAAGGAGCTCTTTTGGCTCGAGAATGCTTCCATGTACTTGAGAGGCTCGTTTGAGTCCTCTTTGAAAAATAAAAAGAAAAAAAAATTCAATAACTCATGGCTTTATGACAAGTACATGGTTTCAAGAGGCTCTTGGCTCTCTTGTCTTAATTTTGAGAAGCATTTTGAAGATAGAGAAGGAGAAAAGATAAAAGGAGCTCGGCATTGGTTTGGCTTGGTGATTTTATTTGAGAAATTGAAGGGATATAAATTTTGATTTGGGAGTTGTGGGGAAAATATGATATGATCCAAAAATTCGAAATTTTGCACCTCAAATCTGAAACAGATCAGATTCATAGAGAAGGCCCAGTAATATCCAAAATTTGTAAAGGGATTGCCCTTTTTCGGCATAAAACCCAAAGTGTGCACCCCGCAAAGCAAATATGACCCAAAACACTAATTGGATCTTTGAATCTGTTTTTTTTTTCTTCCCTTGGATCTGATTTGGGAATTAGGCTGAAGATGAACCCTCCCTTTCGTGAGGTTACAGACATGACGGTGGACTCGTCTATGCTCGAGATGCAAACCTTCTTCATCTCCTTCATTTCTCTCTTAGCGGTGCCGGCAGTGACCGGAGTCGGTGTGGTGAGACAAGAAGAGATTGGAGAATGAGATGCCGCCTCAATCCCAATCTGAGATTCTTGTTTGAATCTTGTTCTCAGATCGAGTATGTCGCCGGAGATGGTCTTCGACAAGGTCAGCAGTGCGGTGCGCTTGAAACGGAGAAGATGACACCGAAAATGTACGGATCCGATGGAGTTGGTCGCTACGTCGAACTTCGTCAGTGAGCTTGAATCTTTAACTGGCATGGTTGCTGAGATGAGATCAGAGGTGGTTAGAGTTGACCTTGTGCAAGGTAGTGGCAGAGATCAGAGGTGGCGGTGGCGAAGCAAGAGTGACTCTGGTGTGCAACGGTGGCAGGTTGGGCGCTCGGCATGGCAAGTCGTCGATGCACCTCCGCTCGATCTGACACGACTTTAGTCGTCGAGGTTCTCTTTTCCTCTCAATCTGGTCGAGTGCTCGACGTGGCGGGCTGTGCAAGGTCGGGGTTGACGGCTGTTCTTTTTTTTTCCTCGTTTCTTGATCTGATTGTGGTTCAGTTGGAGAAGAAGAATAGAATATAGGAATGAGGGATTGGGAGAATAGAAAGAATAAGAAGTAGACTGTAGGAATAGAGAGAATATAGGCTAGAATAGAGAGGAATAGAGGTTTATTTCTGGAAAAAAAAATTTGTAAGCTGGATAGGAGATTGGATTGAAGGCATAATTTCTGGAATAGGCGCGAACCTTATTCCAGCATTTCCTAATGCTCTGATACCATAAAGGATTTGAGAAATGGAGAAATGAATTGTATTTCCTTGATTATTCTGAATTGATACATGAGTCCTCTATTTATAGAGGTTTATTACAGCAGCCTAATTTCCTTCTAATTACAATTCTATCCCTCTAACAATCATGATTAAGCTAACTAATTCTGTTACAACAACTAACCAAACTGTTACAACTCTAACCATAATCTCAACGGTCTCTATTAGCTGTTGAGGCTGAGTGGGCGGAAATGGGGCCAGCGGAGGGTGTGGAGGTGTAGGTAACAGCGGCGGTTTAGGTAAAGGGGCCAATGGAGATGGTGGTCGGTTTCGGCATGTGGTGGAGCGGTGACCGGTCTGTCTACAAGTGAAGCAAACAAGAGCATTACGGCAAGCATTGGATAAGTGACCCGATTCCCCACAGTTGAAGCAAACAGCCATGCCCGACCTTGCAATTTCACGTAGACGTCTAATTTTTGAAGAAGCGCGGTTTTTTTTTTTTTTTTTTTTTTGAAATGCTTGGTAGAGACTACCAAGTGTGCAATAAATAAATGTGTTTACATCACAATCCTACACCAATATAAAGCTCTAAACTACTCTCTTATTATTCCTAAACCCATTGCCCAACTTGGATTTGAAGCTCCAATCGGTCTACAGAAACGAACCCACAACCCCATCTCTTCAATAATCTTAGATGCCAGTATTGCCGGATGCATTACCAAACCTCTAAATATCGCCTCATTCCTCTGTTTCCACACATGCCATAACACTACCATAAATCTTGTTGCCCATAGTCGCCGGCCCCTTGCTCCACCCGTTGCAGTACTTGATGACAAATGCCATGTCTGACCAACCGTGTCACCCCTTATCAACAAAGTCAGACCTGTTCTCAATTGCACATAGTCCCACACTCGGGTTGCATACACACAGTAAAACATCAAATGCACAGCCGTCTCCACCACACAGTCTTCGCATAAAGGACATTTCAGCTCACACATCATACCCCTTGTTAACATAAGATCATGAGTTAAAATTCTTTCCTTTAGAAAAAGGCATGAAAAAATTTTAACCTTAGCTGGTGCATAGCTGTTCCAAACTTCCATGAAGCCCCATCTAGTTTTTCCACCTGCCAAGAACATTTTATAGAACGAACCAGCAGAGTATATTCCAGTTGAAGACCACCTCCAAACCAGTGAGTCCTCTTGTTCAGGGAAAAAATCTTCAATGTCAACATCTTGATCCCTAAAAGCAAACTCATATGCTTCGCGAAGTGACATAGCTTGATTCCTAGGTCTTACTTCTCCATCTCTGAAAAACCGAATCGGTGGTTCATCCCATGAATCATACCAGTAAGAAATTTTTTCTCCCGTCCCAATTGACCATTGTGCTGACCAGTGGAAAAAATGCTTAATTGAAGCTTTCGGCTTCAATTGAGAAGGCTTCGGTTGAGATAGAATGGAATGACGAACCAAATTAGCAAATGAAGGAGGCGCAGAGACGACAGGTGGAGCATAATTGACAGGCCGGGCAGAAACGAATACTTGTTGCGATGAGTGTACGGAAGAGGGAGCGGTTTGAATTTGTGACGAGAGTACTGTAGAAAGAGAAGCTAAAGTTCGCTGCAGTTCAGTCGAGAGAGACGGGAGTGGATTAATCAAATTCCATGTCAAAAGATTAGAAGAAGAGAAGAAATCTTGAAATTCCGATGTTGGCCCAAGGCCAGATCTTGAATCTCCGGCCTAGGCACAGCCCAAGAGCATACTAAATTAATTTGGAAATTCTATAAATTTGACATGTTAACACATCATTCGTGAAGTAAGTTAGTTTTAATGATTTGGAAAGCCAATATAGCATATTTTAGAGTTAAGTTTACTAAGAAACTTGTTGAGTTTAAGAACACTGTAGTTCTACTTCTACTTGCTGTAGGAACTGAAATTTTTATTAATATTCTCAACTAAAAAGTTTACACAAATGTCCTTAATTTTTTATATTAATATCTGTCATTTCGATGTGAACAGCTAGGCATTAATCCTGGCTGTTGGGACATTTTTAAAAACAAAAATAGAGGTTCTTTGTGTTAATTGAGGATATTAATAAAAATTTCGGAGAGATGCATTGTCTTAAAAAAAAAAAGGCGACTATTAAATTATTTTGAATTTATACAATGAAAAGAGGACTAACGGAGAACGATTTGTATTTTTTATTATGTAACTAATAATTATTAGCCATTAATAATAACTCCATCATTCATTCTTTAAAAAGGGCAAGCAACTATAAAAGCTATAACAAAATTAGAGCTTCTTGTTACATTTGCTCTTGTGCAGTAAATTTCATGATTTTTGATCTCAGAATCGGAGTAAAGATTACCATGATGTTCGTGAAGTGAGAATCTCAAAATCAGAATCGGATATTCTCAGTTGAAATGGACTGAATTAAATTAGAAACTCATATTTCTAGCTACAAATTTTTTTGTATAAAAATATAAAAAATTAATTTAAAAAGTTGTACTCATATAATTTTTTTTTTTTAAAAAGACAAAATTTCGTTTCATATATTGAAATTGGTAAATTACATCAACGAGATACTCATATAATTCCATAATGTTAAACAATTCAAGCATATATACAAAAGTAAAACACTAAGCCTAATCGATTTGATTTTAAGTTACGTACCAAAAAATATTGGAAGCTGATATCAGTACCCGCGCTACAGTATCCGCACCATAACTTCCATAACTGTCATAACAACTTGGGGGACTGCAAAAACTCCAGGACTGATTTTTTTTTCAAAGTATTAATATCTATACACAGAAGTATTTATACCTATGCAAGGAAGTATTTATATCTATGAGATGAACAATTTTTACGTAAATAATTATTTCTCAATCTAAATTTCTCAAAAGTACCTACACCATAAATGCATGGTGGAGACCACTCAAACTAGATGGAGGACCATACACATTTTTAGAGGTGAGTTTTTTTCTCCATTCATTTTCGTCCATATTTCTGACGATCTATGAGGAATTTTGCAAATCTAAAACCACCAACGTCTTCTATGCAATTTTCTCTTTCAAATGAGATCCATGATGACGTACTTTCAAGCTCATCGTCACACAAGTATTTATACCTAGACTTGCAGTATTTTTTACATATGACACTGGATGATATTTGAAAGTATTAATATCAAGTATTATAAGTATTTATACCCATGTATTGTAGTATTTATACCTATGTGGTCAACTATTTTTGTTAGAAAATATTGCAAGTGTTTTTTATATATGAATACATTACACTAGATAACATCTGAAAGTATTAATATCAAGTAATACAATGATTTATATATATTCATTGAAGTATTTACATCTATGTGGTCAACTATGTTTGTTAGAAGAAGGTTGACACGGGACGATTGAGAAAGGTTGATGCAGGTATGCGGGGTCCCCACTATTTCATTTGAGGAAGGTTGATGCGGGGACCATTGGAGACTGAAAAAGGAAGTGATCGTATCAAGTGACGCACACAAGTATTAATATTTTATTGTGTAAGTATTAATTTCTTATCTTGCAAGTATTTATATTTATAAAGACTGACGATGGATAAGTGTGGGGACTGAAAAGGGGAGGGACTAAGTAATTAGTAGGGACCATAACACATCATGCCTTTAATGTACAGTGCGGGTACTGTAGTGCGGGGATGAAAATAATTATTCAAAAATATTATATTGATGATAATAGAACACAATTTAAAGTATGCATGCATGCATAATATATTTTATTGAGAAATATATAATAAAATATAGAAGTAGAGCGTATATTTTTTATCAAATTTAAACTTTAGGCTGATTTAATGGGCCTTGGAAAAAGAAATAGATATATAGAATGTAATTTCATACATTGAATCTAGATATATATATATTTTTACCAAGAACCTCTTGTCTTGTATTATTACCATATTATATGTTGAGAAGCCTGAATGGAATTTCTATTGATTAATACGATTGTTCAATCCTTTAATTATTAAGATGAATATTTATTATTTGTTCTCCAGACTCCTATGTCAAAGCCCAACGTGCTCTGATATCAATTGCTAGAAACTGTCGCATAATCGTTCAATGAGTAATTCCATTGAACACCTGCAAGTATACACCAATACCCGACTAAATGAAGAAATATGACAAACACACAAGAAACCAACAACAAATAATAATCAAGCACATAAAATAAAAGAGAGATAGAAGATTTTACGTGGAAACCCTTTCAGGAGAAAACCACGGGAGCACGGCACAAAATCACTATAACAAAGAGTTTTACAATATAAGGAGATTATCAAGCCAATAACACTCTCTCACAATTTTAGACACTAATCTATTATCAAGCTTATTTGGATGAATTAAACAAGAAAAAAAATGTAGAAAAGAACTTGAAGAGGAGCTTCACAGATGAGATTCTTCAACTCACGGTTTGACTTCTAATCAATTGAAGAGTACATTGGCGGTTTGGAGATGAATTCCACCAATTACTTTTGTTTTCATATTATAAAACCTATAATTATATACCCTCTCAAGCACACTATCGACCATTTGAAAATATGTATACCTCCACTTTACTTTGAATAGTAGGATGAAAAACACCAATAAAAATCCTATCACAAACCCAAACTCAATGAACAAATACAACCACTTGTCCCTATCATCGGTTATTTTTGAATTGGAATCGTTGTTGCCATTACTTTGACGTAGTCTCACACCACTAGCACAACTCGTCTCTAGTGGGGGTCCGCATAGGTATGGGTTGCCACTGTAGATTGATGGGTCATTAAGCGTCTGCAACTGATGCCCATTTGGAATGCTCCCAGATAGATTATTGTAGGAAAAATCGAGGACTTCCAAAGAGTATAAAGTGGATATGCTTTGTGGGATAGTCCCTGATAAGTTATTCTTGTGAAAGTCGAGTGACTCTAGAGATGTCATATTTCCGATTTCAAGTGGAATGTTTCCTATTAAGTGATTGTGGGACAAGTTTAGATTAAATAAACCAGCAAGAACAACTATCTCCTGAGGTATTTCACCGGTTAGATTATTGTTTGACAAATCTATACTCTTCAAATCTAAAAGGTCTCGAGAATCATACTCAAGAATCAACCCTTTGGTAATTATAATTACACTCGCACCATAATAAGAAATTAGCGATGAGTACAATTGACTCATTGAAGTGAAATTATCCAAACCTCTTGGCAGTGGGCCAGTAAGGTAGTTATTAGAAAGATCTAAGAATAGTATATTATTGAATTGTGTCAATTTGGATGGGATATGACCAGAAAATAAATTGGATTGTAACCTTAGAATCTGCAACTGCTGAAAGCTTTCTCCTACCCAATCTGGTATTATCCCATGAAAATTATTTTCTCCAAGATCAAGCAGTTGTAATCCACTGCAAAATTGCAAATCAAGTGGAAACTCTCCAGTTAAACTGTTGTTTGCAAGTTGAAGCATTCTTAGTATGGCTGAACAACTCAAAGAGCTGGGCACAACTCCATAGAACCTATTATTTGCGAGATTTACTGCCATACTGATGTTAGACCAGCAAGGAGGAAGATGTCCTGATAAATTATTACTCGAGAGATCAAGATAATACAAACTAGTTAATCCGCAAGGAAACAACTCTACAATTTCAATAGTGTTATTGTTCGAGATGATCGGTTTATTCTTATATGGTGACTTATGACTTTTACGCAGTTGTCCCGACAAGGAGTTATTGGAAAGATCTAGGTAGTACCAATTTGTAGAAAGAAATGGTATTTTGCCCTCAAACTGATTATTACTCAAATCCATACCCACGAGTTCGGTCATGTGTACCAAGCTGGCTGGTAACTTCCCTCTAAGCAAGTTTGTTGACAAATCAAGGCTTCTAAGTGAAGATAAACTCCATAACCAATCGGGTATACTATCATCAATTCCAGTGTCAGATAGGTATAGATCCTCAATTTCTACTTGTCTTCGGAGCCAAGAGGGAAATTTTGGCCCTAGTTTGCATGAACTCAAGTCGATACTATTAAGTTGGAAAGAAGGAACCCAATCATTATCAAGTAAAATAGTTATGTTTTTATTTTCGAGGTATAAATATTTTAGTTTTTACAAACTAGTTAGATGAGTTTCTGATAGTAGTCCTGTGAAGGGATTAGAACTAAGATCAAGATAGACGAGATTTGTTGAATTTCCAATATCAATTGGTATTGTACCACTTAGGTTATTATAGTTAAGGTCAAGATGAGTTAGACTTGTCAAGTCCATTATCCACCCTGTCAAAGTTCCAAATAAGTTAGTTGATGAAAGATCTAAATACTCCAGATTCCCCAATGTGTAATTTGACAACTTGCCCAATAATAACTCCCTAATATCCCCTTCTATATCGTTGTACCTTAAAGATAAGTCGGTTAATTTTGTTAGACTATGTAGTGGTGGTACCATGCCGACAAGTGAATTATAACCGAGGGTAAGTTTGTTTAGAGAAGTTAGATTTCCCAGTGTAACGGGATATGGCCCCACCAGGTTACATTCTTCGAGAATTAGAACATTCAAACTATGTAAACTGCCCATCCAATTGGGTATTGTGGTATTAAAGTTTTGATCAAAAAGATTAAGCACTCTGAGGGAGGTGAAGTTCACAAAAGGGATTGATTGTGGAATATGGGTTAGATTGTTTTCCGACAAAACTAACACTTCTAGCGATGATAGTTTGTTCAAAGCTTCCACCCAATCATTTGAATCTTTAAAATCAACTCCTGACATATCCATATGTTTTAGATACCTCAGATTTGGTAACCACCATGTATCGGTGTTCAACATAAAACCAGAAGATGGATACCAATAATTGCTAAGATCTAAGTACATTAATCTAGAAAGGTTCCCAAGTTGAGGAGGTATCATTCCTGATAAACCCGTATTAGACAAGTTGAGATACTTTAAGTTTCTAAATGAGCCGATAAATTCTGGAAATTTACTACCATTAAAATTATTGAAGCTGAAATCCAAGTATTTCAGATCACTAAGAAATATCAAAGATGGGCTGATCTTGCCTCCCAAACTATGGTAGATCCAATCATTGTAATTATCATAATTTGTATTGTCCAGATTATAAGGGTTGGTATTTCGAAGGTTTAATTTGACAACATGACCTGTTTGATTGTTGCAACGGATCCCTGCCCAGCTGCAGCATTTTTCGCCACTCCATGAAGCCAAACGACTTTTCGTATCATTGACACCAGCTTTGAATTCAAGCAGTGCATCTCTCTCATGCTCAATACAACAATTTGCCAAGAAGGCTTGAATGAATAAGATAAGGAGGAGGAAATTGAGTGAGGAATAGTGCATCTTTAGTTAATGTGAGAAGCTCTCAATGGTTCTGTAAAGTCTTCCAGTTGCCCCTACTTATACAAGTAGCTAGGTGTTGTTGGTGCGATGAGATATCCTGAGATTAAATATGCAAGATACTGTGATACAAGGATACGTCAACTCTTTGAGGTACTAAGACAGTACTACAACACAACAATTCGTGATACATATAGCTCTAAGAAAATGTTAACACACATATAGTTTTGTTAATCATTTAGCGATCCAACTATTATAAGATTAAATTTGACTGGAGGCGAGCCTTATGGTTACTAATAATCCAGTGCAATGTTAACTACAAGATTTATTTCGAGAATTCAAATATTAATAATAAAAAAATACTAATCCGAATGTTATATTATTTACTCTTTGATGATTTTATTATATGGAGCGGAAGGAATTGAATAAATTAAAGTCGAATTCATTTATAACTAAAATCTATATATATAAATAATTCTTTATCAGAAATTATATATATATATATATACACACACACACACACACACACACACACACACACACTTTTATTTCAAATGATATACAGGCACAAATAATTTGCAACTGAATAATTTTTCTATGTGTTGGTCATGCCTTACATTATTAATGAATCCCGCGTAGTACATATAAAATTACAAACAAACTCTGTACATTATCAAATTCTTCTTCAAATTTGGAATATAATTGATAAAGTACTATCATTTTGACCAGAGACTTCAATTGCTGAATTTTCCATAGTGAAACCTCCTCTTGATATATTGTAACACAACCGCATAAATTTGTTCATCAAGTGATGAATTGAATGCAGTACTATGACTAATGACAATTGCACATGAAAGCTACACGTTCTTGATGCTTTGATTAGTAGAAGATGCTGTAGGAAAAATAAGTGTTTAAATATTAAAATTTACTAATATAAATAAAGCATTTCTTTTGGAAAATTTTAGTGTCATTTCTACAAAAATATACGTGACATTTGGTTCATCTCACCGATCGTGATGATTTTAATTATTAGTAATAAATTTATAAAACAATCATGTCAATCGTCGACAAAAAATAATTACAAAATTTTATATTTTTCTGAAATAGCAGGCAAAGACGTGCCCACTAAAAATTTATTAAACAAAGAAAAACATGTACAAGGCGAATTTGCCGGATGGTTATATATATATATATGATCATCTCCTTTTACATTTGATTATTATTTCATTAAAAATTAAGCATTATAACTACTGCTTATTACAAAAATTATGTGGTTTGGTTTCCATGAAAAATTCTCTGTGGAAGAGATAGGATATGGAATGAGCGCCATATATCATTTTCACAAGGGGCCAAAGATGTTGATTAATGTGGTCGGATTGAGGCACTTCTAGGATTGATGTGTCTTTATACCAAATTTTTACTTTTACCATTCATAGAATCCAAAAAATCACAATTTGATCAGAATTTTATTTTTGGCACGGATGCAAAGTGAAATTACAGTTAAAATTTGACTGGCCACAACTTCACGTTGCATTCACCTTCTTGTTTTTTTTTTCCTCCAACTCACAGCAATCAACGTGAAAACTAAAAATTGAGTGAGCCCATATTTTTTTGGGCCGATCAGAGTTAATCAAACCATTTGAATGGTCAAAGTTCGTGAAAAAAAAAATTAGTGGACGCAACATGAAGTTGCGGCCACCCAATTTCTAGCGGCAATTTTATGTATGAAAAATAGAATTTTCCAGAACTCATAGCTTTTTAGTTTATCATTGTTTTAAAATGGTAAAAATAAAAATTTCGGGTGTTTCTAGTTTCATAGGGACATCAGTCTTCTATCGAGTAGACGGCAAAGATAGGTTTTAATTGTAGATAGTGAATTATATATCTTTTGTATATTTGAGGGCATGACACTACTACAAAAAAACGTCTTCCTACACTGTACCTTATACACGGATTTTCTCAAATTTATAAAAAAACGTGTATGAAATAACATTTTTCCAGTGTTCTAGGAATCATACACGAATATTAACTTAAAAATCAGTGTCCGTGTGGAAATTAAGCTTTTATACACGGATATTTCATTAAATATCCGTGTAGGAATGGTGAGAGAGCTACACGGATATTTCATTAAATATCCGTGTAGGAAGGTCTTTTGTACACGGTTTTTTATTTAAATAGCCATGTAGATATGTTGACAGAGCTACACGGATTTATAGTTAAATATCCGTGTAGGAATGGTGAGAGAGCTACACAGATATTTCATTAAATATCCGTGTAGGAAGGTCTTTTGTACACGGTTTTTTATTTAAATAGCCATGTAGATATGTTGACAGAGCTACACAGATTTATAGTTAAATATCCGTGTAGAAAAGGCTTAGTAGGGTTTTAATGAAATAAAATTGTTATCTTCCAGCGCTGTTTTAATCAATATTACTCTCTCTCTCTCTCTCTCTCTCTCTCTCTCTCTCTGTATTGAATATTGGTTTGATTTCTGTGCGCAAGGAGGGAATTGGCAAATTCGAATTTTGTATTTCTCCTCTCTATCTTGCTAAGGTTAGTCATGTGTGTGTATATATATTTTTCTTTACCATTGTTGGGTTATTGAAGAAATTCGTTTTTCTTAGGGTTTTAGTTGGTTGTTGTCTTCTTTGCCACTGTTGGTTGCTATCATCTTCGCCACCCTTCCTTAGGGTTCTGGTGCCGGTGCTGTCATTTTAAGCACCACTTCTATTTAAACAAAATGCAAAGATATACATACATGTTTAATTTTTTTTTTACGAAATTAATTTTCACGAATTTTTTTTTTTACAGATTCAATTTTTTTTTTTACAGATTCAATTATTTTTTTTTTTACAAAATTAATTCAAAACTGAGAATTTTTATTCTCTATTATGTATGTATGGAAATATATGTTGATCCTTGTTTTTTTTTTCATAGGAGATGCAATATTGTTGGAGACATTTAACCAAGAGCCATCATGTCATGGATCACATGCACACAACTTTTTTGACATGTTGGATCTAATACGTTTTAGTATGTATGAAATTTCGGTCCAAACTAGATCATAGCCATGAGTTTTGACAACATGAGCCCAACTTATAGAAAATTGGGCCAAAACTTGATCACATGGCTACTAAGGACATAATTTTTATACAAACATTGTATTAGATCTTGAGGAGTATATGTTACATGTTGGATCAAAAGGATTGCATGTACAAAATGCTATGTATATATATGTGTTGCAAAAGGCTATATGTATATACAAAATGATATCTATTTATTTTTGCAAAATGCTATGTATTTATTTTTGCAAAAAGCTATGTATATTCAATCTGAAATATATATTATTGGCTAGCAAAAGTGGAGGCTAACCCAAAAAAAAAAACCAAAAAAAAAATAGGACAATCCTACACGGATATTTAAATAAAATCCGTGTAGGAAGAGGTAAGAATAAAATATTAGTAATTCATAACCTTCCTACATGGTTTTTTAACTTAATATCCGTATACGAATACTCTTCATACACGGATATTAATTAAATATCCGTGTAGGAATCCCTTCCTACACGGATTGTTTAATTAATATCTGTGTAGCTAGGGTACAAGAGCTACACGGATATTTAGTTAATATCCATGTAGGAAGACTAATATTACACACGGATAATTATCCGTGTGTAAATGTTGCACTTTCCTACACCCTAATATTACACACGTTTCCAAATCCGTGTAGCTATGTCATTTTTTGTCCGTGTACAAACTGTGTTTTTGTAGTAGTGTAACCAGATTAAAATCAGAATATAATATAAACTAATATGTAAAGACAGAAAAGACAAAATTGAGAAGATTAAAAATGAGCAAAAGTAGTTTAGAGAGCGAGCTATATTAAATATTCTTATTTATATAATCCAGCTTTTTTTAACTTAGAAACTCACTTACATGCATTTTTAACAAAAAATAATAATTAAATAGATCATGTGCAAATCCATAAAAAGTTAGAGAAAACCTCCAAACTGAAGCACCTTACAGAACAATCAAGATAGAAGAAAACAACACAAAAACCTATCATTATATATTACTCTACATATTATATTTATACATATATAAATTGACCAAAACAAAAACATATCCAATTATGACATTATATATTTTCAAGCTGCAGAAGTTTTGCTCAATTATTATGTGTCATACTTCTTATAAATAAAGTATTCAAATTATTATTTATTCACTAGCTAGCTTGATCAGGTTTTTGGATCACAAAAAGACGCTTGCTGAAAAGAAAAGGTTTGAATCCTACGGAATCAAAAAAGGATCTAATACCCTGAAAAGTTACGAAATTTCGATTTATAAGAAAAACGGGATATAAATTCCCATCAGCCGGACGAAATAAACTATCCCGTCCATATAATCTTAACCATAACTACTGCAAAATCACTCATTAACGAAATAGAAAAAAAAAAAAAAACAAGAATAGACGGTACAAACCATCCCGTCCAGACCCACTAAAATAAAATGTATATATATATATATATTCCTGATGGATTAGTTTGTACCGTCCAGGTTTTAAACTAAACTTGCAAGTTGGCTTGATACAATGAATTTTCTCGAATTTGGCTAATATGTGTTCACAAGTCATCTTTGAGCTCAGACGTCAAACCTTTAATTTCATAATTACCAAATCTGTTGAAGTCGAACTATCACAAAATCATAAAAATTGGAGTACTTTTCATAAAAGATGAACATGTGGAAGAATCAATACTCTACATCATAGGAGATTTATTGGTTCATTTTGTTGCATGATGAACTGGATGAAAACCAACTGTTCCTTTTATTCAATTTGGTTTGTTGTTTCTTTGACATCTTGATCTTATACAAATTGAACTCCAAATTTTACAATAGTCGAGAATAAGTGGCTTGTGAATTAAATCCTTAGTGGTGCGTAGCATAGATTTTGAAAAAACCTGGATGGACAAACTATTCCGTTGAGGATTTTTCGTTTTTCTTGTATGTGTGTTTGGACGGGATGGTTTGTACAGTTTTTTTTTTTTTTTCTTGTATGTGTGTTTGGACGGGATGGTTTGTACAATTTTTTTTTTCTTTTTTCTATTTCATTAATTAGCGACTTTGCGATAGTTATGATTAAGATTATATGAACGGAAATTTCTATCCTGTTATTCCCATAAATCGAGATTTTACAAAAACTTATCCCTATTTTGATATTTTATTTAATTATTTATCTATTAATAAAGAATTGAGAGAAAAAGAGCAGCGAGCAAATTAGGTGTTCCACAGCAAGCTTCAAATTAGATTCAGTAGGGTGCTTCGATGCTTCCAGCACTATTCGAGTTTTGGACCCACCTGGAAATTTGTCCATTTAAAGTTTAATTTACTTAATTATTTTTTGAAGCCTTTGTTATCAGTATAATATAAGTTATATATGGTTACAAAACCAAATGATTCACTTAATATAATCGACTTAATTTTGATGGAAATTAAGTTCATATCTATAGGTAACAGCTAGCTTACTGTAGCTTATCGGTTGAGCATATCTAAAAGGAACAATAGAATGAGTACAGTGAAGTAACTATATATATAGAACCATACCATGCATTTGTGATTACCAAAATCAATTAAGTTAAAAACAATATTGATGTTGTTGTAATTAAGATGGTCTACAATTAATAGCACGCACGCCTTAAAAAGAAAAATAGTAGACTAAAAGTACTGAGACACAAGGATACATCAATTCTTTGAGGTACTAAGACAGTACTACGTACGACACAACAATTCGTGGTACATATAAGTATATAACTCTAATTAACAATCATGTAGCCATCCAACTTTTTCATTATAAGATTAAATTTGACTGGAGGCGAGCCTTATGCTTACTAATTAATAATCCAATGCAATGTTCTAGGGGTACGTTTGGATGAACTTTACAATAGCTAGAATAGCTACTGTTTAGAATAGTAAATAAGAATAGCTACTGTTTAAGAACAGTGCTATTCGGAATAGTGAAAAAGTTGTTTGGATTGCATATTTGGAATAGAGTTTGGAGAGAATGAATAAAATAATAATTTATGTATTAGATTAAATATTAAATGTAATATAATATTATTTCAAATACTAAATTAGTATTAAATAAAATATTATATTAATATAATATAATATTAATTTAAATATTAAATAAGTATTAAATAAAATATTAGATTAAATGTAATATAATATTAGTTTAAATATTAAATGTAATATTATATTATTTTAAAAATTAAATTAGTATTAAATTAAATGAAATATTAGATTAAATGTAATATAATATTAGTTTAAATATTAAATGTAATATAATATTATTTTAAAAATTAGATTAGTATTAAATAAAATATTAGATTAAATGTAATATAATATTAGTTTAAATATTAAATGTAATATAATATTATTTTAAAAATTAGATTAGTATTAAATAAAATATTAGATTAAATGTAATATAATATTAGTTTAAATATTAAATGTAATATAATATTATTTTAAAAATTAGATTAGTATTAAATAAAATATAAGATTAAATGTAGTATAATATTAGTTTAAATATTAAATGTAGTATAATATTATTTTAAATATTAGATAAGTATTAAATAAAATATTTGATTAAATGTAGTATAATATTAGTTTAAATATTAAATGTAATATAATATTATTTTAAATATTAGATTAGTATTAAATAAAATATTAGATTAAATGTAATATAAAATTATTTTAAATATTAAATTAGTATTAAATAAAATATTACATTAAATGTAATATAATATGAGTTTAAATATCATACAATATAATATTAATTTAATTATTAAATGTAATATAATATTATTTTAAATATAATACAATATAATATTAATTTAATTATTAAATGTAATATAATATTATTTTAAATATTAGATTAGTATTAAATAAAATATTAATTTAAATATGAAATAAAATATTAATTTAAATATGAAATGTAATATAATATTAGTTTAAATATTAGATTAGTATTAATATTGAAAGCAACAAATGCTATTCCATGTTTTTGTAAGAATAGCGAATAGCAACTATTCTCGCTATTCCGAATAGCAAAAATGTCGTTTGGATGCAAATTGCTATTCCGAATAGGAGCTATTCTTGAATAGATTGCTATTCTAGCTATTTTTGAATAGCTTGCTATTCTAGCTATTCTTACACCATCCAAACATACCCTAGAAGATTTATTTCGAGAATACAAATGTTAACTTAATAAAAAGCACTTATCTGACTGTTATATTATTTAATTAATCTTGACGAATTTTTTTTTATAAATTGTTTTTTATGGAGCGGAAGGAATAAATTAAAATCGAATGCTTTTATAAATAAAATTCTATGGTACTAGTCATATAAATAATACTTCATCAGAAATTATACTTTTATTTCAAATGATATAGAGGCACAAATAATTTGCAACTTAATACTTTTTGATGTGTTGGTCATGCCTTACATTATTAATGAATCAAAATAGAAAGGCAGTGTTTTCACGGCAATGTAATTAATGAATCCTGCGTAATACATACAAAATTACAAACAACTGTTATCAAATTTCTTCTACAAATTTGGAATGTAATTGATAAAATATTTATCGTTTTGACCAGAGACTTCAATTGCTGAATTTTCCATAGTGAAACCTCCTCTTGATTGTCCGACAACCACATAATAAATTTGTTCAAGTGATGACAATTGCAAATGAAAGCTACACATTCTTGAAGCTTTGATTAGTAAAAGATCCTGTAGGAATAATAAGTGTTTAAATATCAAAATTTACTAATATAAATAAAGCTTTTCTATTGGAAAATTTTAGTGTCATTTCGACAAATATATAAATACATTATTTTCTCTTCAATTCGGAGCAGGAATATGTGGCGCTAAGCGTTTGACATTCTGTGTTGTTAGCATAAAACTAAGTAACTATATCCTTCTACATGAAATCTACAACGATTGCACGAGCATTAATTGCACATTGTGACTCGCTGAATTCGCATCCTCTGAGATATCTTAAACTCTGCGTGACTTTTTGGAATATCTCAATCGGTCAAATAAGTTCCGCACGAATCTCAAAGTTCAAATAATACTGGCCCCCTACATTCCTCCGAATAGGCACCGCACACGTCGGTCATGCAAAAATTGTGATAACTCAGAGGATACGCACCCCCGTGACTATGCATGAGGATATAGTCACTTAGTTTTATGATCAATGATGCAGATATTTAATTTTGATAAGATTACAATCTTGTGTATATTTTTAGCAAAAATATACGTGACATTTGGCTCATCCAACAGATTGAGGTGATTTTATGAGTAATAAATTTATTAGACAATCATAAATTTATTAGACAATCATGTCAATCGTTGACAAAATAATTACAAAATTTTCTATTTTTGGTGAAATATCAGGCAAAAAGTGCCTACTAAAATTTCATTAATCAAAGAAAAACATTTACAAGGCGAATCTACTATATGATTATCTCTTTTTACATTTGATTATTATCTATATATATGTGGCTCAAAACGAGATCACATCGTTATGGAAGTGATTCGATATGGAATGAGCGCTATATATCATTTCACGAGGGGCCCAAACAGGTTGATTAATGTGTGGTCGGTCCGAGCTGAGTTAGCTTGTGTCAAGGGTAATTTGAATTCAATTCACGAAAATAGCGAGCTAGTCAAGTTGACTCGAACTGAAAAGTCTAGCACTATCAATTTTAAAGTGTTGATCTATTGAATTTTAAGGACCGAATTTTTTTTTTAATACCACTGTCAAGAAAATAAAAAAAAAAACAAATTATGGGAAATTCAAATAATATCAGGGTTTCCAATTCAATCTGCGTCCCATTCAGTGGTGTTTTTTTTTTAATGGTATTAATTAAAATTTCGGTTTTAAGGAAATTACAGTTGGAAGAGTATTGTTAAATGATATCTTTTGTGTTACCATTTAAGTTTTGTTTGCCCGTGTAATCACTATTTCACAAGTACAAACATAGTTGTGTACATACATTAAAAATATACAAAAAGTACAAACTCGTATTGCCCATATGGGACGCAGGTACTTAACCATGTCCAAGTTGTAATGAGTGAGCTGAGTCCAAGTCGAACTCAATTCATGAATTAAATGAGTTACTCAACTTGAGTCAAAATAATTCGAGTTTTTTACAAACGAGTTGTTAGCGAGTTTGTTTCCGAGCTGATTTTGAACAGCTCACAAGCCATGAGCATTTTTTTTTAAAGCATAGAGACATTATATTTATTTTATTTGAGGGCATGACCAGATTAAAATCAGAATAAAATATAAACTAATATGTAAAGAAAGAAAAGACAAAATTGAGGAGATTAAAAATGAGCAAAATTAAGTAGCTATATTATATATTCTTGTAGTGATGCAACTTTTTTTTAAATTTAGGAAATCACTTACAAGCATTTTTATCCATAAAAATAAAAATAAATAAATTAAATGGACAATGTGTAAATGCAAAAAAAAGTTAGAGAAAACTTCCCAACTGAAGCACATTATATAACAATCAAGATAGGAAAAAGTAACACAAAAACCTTATATCTCTAGAAGCACAAAATCATCTTAGCATAAATTTAATTTACATAAGTTGACAAAAACAAAAATATTTCAAATTATGACATTATATATTTTCAAGCTGCAGAAGTTTTGCTCAATTTATTATGTGTCATACTTCTTATAAAAAAAGCATTAAAATTATTATTTATTCATAAGCTTGATCAGGTTTTGGGATCGATAATACGTCAAATTTGTGTTAGTTTAAATAAAAATGACAATATAATTAGATGGACTACTAAAAGCATCAAATAAAAATGAGAATTCAAATAAGTGCCCTCCATGCTTACCGCTCCCTATACGCAGACCTGCAAGATTCATTGTTGCACACTCCATGCTTCCCATGCATTTGACATGATGAAGTTGCATCACAAAAGGACCGCTTGCAAAAAAGAAAAGTTTCGCATCCTACAGAATCAAAAAAGGATATCTAATACCCGAAAAGTTACCAAAATTTTGATTAATAGAAAAAAACAAGAACGCCAGACAAGGTACAATATATCGTCTATATAATCTTAACCATAACTACTGCAAAATCACTAATTAACGGAATAGAAAAAAAAAAAAAAAAAAGATGGTACAAACTATCCCGTCCAGACCCACTAAAAATAAATATATTCTTTGACGGGATAGTTTGTATTGTCCAGGTTTTAAAGTAAATTTGCAAGGCTTGATACAATGGGGTGGTTCAATTCTTGTAGCACTATTAGAGTTTCATACCCACCTAGAAATTTGTCCATTTAAAGTTCAATTTACTTTAAAAAATAATATTTTTTTAAAGCCTTTGTTATCAATATAATATAAGCTATACTTATATATAGTTGCAAAATCAAATGATTCACTTAATATAATCGACTTAATTTTGATGGAACTTGAGTTCATAGCTATATATAACAGCATATATGAAAGGAACAATAGCATGAGTACAGTGACGTAACTATATAGAACCGTACGAAGAAAATTAATTCGGAGGCCCATTTACTCGCAAATTGGACGCGAATTTATCAATTCGCCTTCCCTGGATCCACATACCCACTTTTCCCAGATACAACAAGCTAGAAGGCTGTACGATGGGCCTCTCGTAGGATTCAGAAATATTAGCTGTATCTTGTTATTAAAATTCCTATGTAATGGCACCTTTGTAAATCTTTCATAAAATGCAATTATCTACGGGCTTTTGACCAAAAATAAAAATAAACTATATAGAACCATGCATGTGCGATTGCCTAAATCAAATAAGTTACAAACAACTAGTATTGTGTCCGTGCATTGCAACAAAATATATTATAAGAGAAAAAAAAAATACTTTAGACTAAATAACAAATAACATTTTTTAAATAACATCTACACGTAAATAACATTATTTAAATGATATATATGTTTTTGCTTTATTATTTTCCCATTTTTTTCATAAAAGAATCTCATACAAAATGACATATTAAATGACAAATAACATTCTTTAATGATATAAAAAATATTAATAAATGAAGACATTACCAATCAATAATCAATCAATTAAAAAATTTATAAAATGACATTTAAAAAATGAAAAGAAATATGGACCAATCAGAAAGATAATACAATTTGTATGTAGCGATTACGTGTCTAACTAGAGTTGAACTTCTACACGTAAATAAATATTAAAAAGATGTATAGAATTAGAAAATGACATATTATTTGATTGGAGGACCCATATTAAATCTGAAATTTCATCTTTTAATCACAGTTATTAGTATCAGAACATCTACGTACTTAATATAAGAATGCTGATATTGATGAAGTTGTAAGATGGTCTACAATAGCACGCTTTAAAATGGAAAATAGTAGACTAAAAAATTCTGTTACAATGTAATATGTCCTAAGAATTAAGATGGAAGCCTAATGCCCAGAGTTAAATTAGATGATTGATAAATCCAAATTAGGACAATTGAACCACTCACAGGCCATATTGGGCCAATTCAACTTTTTCTTAAGAGGTACAATGTTTCATGGCCCGTGATATTCTTTCTATTAACTCAACTTTTTCCTCACGGCCTACTATTGCCTAGCCATAGAACGAAGTATAACATTACTGATAAAGGCCTTGTTTGAGAGGAAAAGAAATTTTGTCTGTCTTCATAACACCGACTTTAATGATTCTAAAAATGAGGAGATTATTTAAAAAATATATTTTAACAATCATAACATTCTTTTTAAGTACTTTTTAAATTCGAAATCTAACATTATAAGCATGATTTACATTGTTCACGTATCATGTCTATTAAAAATGATAACATTTCACATATATATTTCATCATACATCAAATCATTTAGAATTTCAATGATAAAAAAAAAAAAAATGAATCTTAACGCATTATAAAACAATATTAAATTATTTCGGTTTTAACCTACGCGTGAGAGTGAGACATCTCTGGCAGGTTGACTGTCGTCCTCCGAATTTTTTAATTAATCGAAAAAAAAATATTGCAATAGGGTGGCATTTATGTTGGAATCGAAATAATTTATTCTGTCCCAATAATTCAAATTTTTAAACCCGTTAATTTAATTACCTAAGAATAGAAGAAAAAAATGTGGAACGGATTAATCTATCCCGTCCCATATTTTTTTTTCTTTGCTCAACTTATTAACTAAGAAAAAAAAATTGTGCGATGGGATAGATTATCCCATCCCACATATTTTTATTTTTGACCCATCTGCTGCTTAATTAGTTAATTAAGTTAGAGGAGTTATGGATTTTGATTAGTGTGATGGGATAAATTGTCCCGTCCCATAGGACGGGATAATCAATTCCAGTTTACCTAGATATCAAAATTTCATGATCGATACCCTGTCGCAATATTTTAATTATTTATTTTCGATTAATAAAAAAATCAGTTGGTTAATTTGCTTCCCACCAGCTCCACAGATCTCGGACATCTACGGTGGCCATTTTCTCAATTATCTTTCCACCTTCAGCCTTTGCAAAAAGCAAACTTCCATGTAACCAGTATTAAATCATCTCAGCCGACGATCATATATTTCTCCACCATAAAATAATTCAGTACAAACTACAAAGAATTAGACACTAGGAACACTAATGGAAACACAACATGTGCAATAGAAAATAAGGATTTTTTATGGCCTTGTTAGTTTTAGATATTTTGTAAAAATGATGCTACAAATTTAAAATTTAAAATTATTAATGGTATGTATAAAAAAAACCAGCCTAAATAAGTTTCTTATAACACGTTAAGAAATACAAAATTAGATAGTTCCTAGTACATGATTTAATTGAGATAAATTCAAATGATTTATATAGGAAATTAAATTATATCGTACAGGATGAGTCTATTAAGACTCAGAAAAAAGAAAACCCAAAATGAGTAACTAGTTCTAATTAGATATTTGCTTTATTGTTTTAATGAAGTTTATCAGCAAAATTAACAATGCATATATTGTAGATAGAAAATTCTCCGTAACAAATATAGTCCATAAAAATTTATTTAATAAAAGAACAACATCTCAGACATAATTTTAAAAAAAAATATCAGAACTTTTACTACAAGAAAAACAACCATAAAAAATTAGTTCCAATGCAACACAATTAATGCAAAAATTCGAAGCATTTTCAAAAAAATAAACAAAAAACCAATACGCTAAAAAAAAATGAAGTATAATCTACAGTACATATAAAGCTAAATACAATGAAATTGTTGGCAATTTTTGCCAACCATAAAAAAAATAAAGCTAAATACAAAACAAAAAAAATCGAAACTTATAATGAAAATTAATTATTAACTTATTGTATTGAATTGTCATTGTGATTTTAAAATCTCTTGAAAAAAAAAAAATTTGTTTTAAATAAAAAGAAAATACATAACTACTAAAAATACACATCTCCATTTTGTTTCTAATATTGACTATACAAATTATTATTTTTAGTATGGTGATTGTCGAGGAAGAAAACTTAATTTCAACAGCTTTTTTGCATAGATGTGGACGGGTATATATTAATTGATATATGTATGAAGGGTGATTACTCTTAATATTACTTTATTTTAAAAGTTTTAATAATCCTTAAAATAGAAGCTTAAATTAAATACAATATTATAGACATGATATATCTATAAAATATATATAATGAAATTTGGGTTATGTTTCACTGTACATTTAAGTAACCTAAATTTCAACGGTTTGAAATTAATGGATAATTCATACATCGTCAAACGATATATACTATGAACTTTATTAGGTTATATATATGTCTGATAACATATGTACAAAATTACTTTTTAATTTTATATTAGTAACTGAATCTGATTTTTCGCAATTAACAGTAACAGGATTTTGGTAAAATAATTGATAATTTATTTATTTTTTATTATTAATCATGTTTATAAAAATATAAACCTGAGGAAAAAATTTAGACGCTAGGATTACGTACGACTGGAAACGCAACATGTGAAAATAGAAAATACAAATTGTAACGTGACAAAAATCAGAATGAGTAGACGGTTTTAATTGGGTTCACATTCATTTCCCGAGAAGTTAAAGCTGATTGGTGGTGTTTGGTTGGGGCTCAAATAGAATAAGGAGTTTAGGCCTTAATTATTTCATCAAACGCGAATTAATCAGGCCAGTTTAACTAGGCATAACTTTAAAATTAGACTTCTAAATTTAAACCACCTATCCATGTTGTTTAAGAGTTAGTCGTCCTACGGTCCTGTTGTCAGTGACTATTTAATTTTTTTTCCCCTCAATTATTTTATCCAACTATTCTTTAGTTTGCTAATATTACTTCGGTACCTGTATGTACAACTTGAATTAAGGAAGTCTTGTTCACTTACTAGATGCATTAATGCAATGTACTTGAGCACGGAAGCAAATTCATATGAAATTACAGATTGGATACAAACTTAAATTTAAACACACTCAAGCTTCAATCACTCCTATGCCAAAGCTCAACATGCTCCAATACCAATTGTTGAGGACGGTCGCACTAACGTTCTACGAGTAATTTCTTCGAACACCTTGCTAGCATACACCAATATCCGACCATATGGAGAAATATAAAACACACACAAGAATCCAACAACAACAAACAATAATGAATTAACATAAAATAAAAGAGAGACACAAGATTTTACGTGGAAACCCTTTCGGGAGAAAACCACGGAAGCACGGTATAAAATCACTATAACAAAGAGTTTTACAATATAAAGATATTATCAAGGTTTAAACACTCTCTCAAACTCTCTTAAATTTTTATACACTAATCTATGAGATTATCATATGTATTTAGATGAATTAAACCAAAGATAAAACCAGCAAAAATAACTTGAAGAGCCTTTTTTTTAACGGAGAAGAGAGCAGCTTCCGAGATGAAACTCTTCAACTAACGGTTTGCCTTTTAATCAACTGAAAAGTATAATGGCAGTTTGGAGATGAATTCCGCCACAACCAACCAAAGTAGGCTACGACCCAATTTTTTTTGTCTTCATATTATAACACCCATAACATATACCCTCTCGAGCACACTATCGACCATTTGGAAATAAGTATACCTCCATTTTACTTTGAATAGTAGGATAAAAAACACCGCTAAAAATCCTGCCACAAACCCAATCTCGATAAACAAATACAACCACTTGTCCCTATCATCAGTATTTTTTGAATTGGGATCATTGTTACCATCACTCTGAGGAAGTCTCACACCGCTGGCACAACTCGTCTCTAGTGGGGGTCCACATAGGTATGGATTGCCACTGTATATTGATGGGTCATTAAGTGTCTGCAACTGATGCCCAGTTGGAATGCTCCCAGATAGATTATTGTAAGAAAAATTGAGCACTTCCAAAGAGTATAAAGTGGATATGCTTTGTGGGATAGTCCCTGATAGGTTATTCTTGTGAAAGTCGAGTGACTCTAGAGATGTCATATTTCCGATTTCAAATGGAATGTTTCCTGTTAAGTAATTGTGGGACAAGTTTAGATTAAATAAACCAGCAAGAACAACTATCTCCTGAGGTATTTCACCGATTAGATTATTGTTTGACAAATCCATATTCTTCAAATTTAAAAGGTCTCCATAATCATACTCAAGGATCAACCCTTTGGTCATTGTAATTACACTCACATCATAATAATCATTTGCCCATGAGAACAATTGACTCATTGAAGTAAAATTATCCAAGCCTCTTGGCAGTGGGCCAGTAAGGTAGTTATTGGAAAGATCTAAGAATAGTAGATTATTGAGTTGTGTCAATTTCGATGGGATATTACCAGAAAATAAATTAGACTGCAACCTTAGAATTTGCATCTGCTGAAAGCTTTCTCCTACCCAATCTGGTATTATCCCGTGAAAATTATTTTCTCCAAGATCAATCAGTTGTAATCCACTGCAAAATTGCAAATCAAATGGAAACTCTCCAGTTAAACTATTGTTTGCAAGCTGAAGCACTTCTAGTGTGACTGAACAACTCAAAGAGCTGGGCACAACTCTGGAGAGCCTATTATTTGCAAGATTTACTTTGAAATTGATGTTAGACCAGCAATGAGGAAGATGCCCTGATAAACTATTGCTCGAGAGATCAAGAAGAAACAAACTAGTTAATCCGCAAGGAAACAACTCTACAATTTCAACAGTGTTATTGTTCGAGACGGTTGGTTTATTCTTATATGGTGACTTACGGTTTTTATGCAGTTGTCCCGACAAGAAGTTATTGGAAAGATCTAGTTGCTCCAAACTTGTAGGAAGAAATGGTATGTTGCCCTCAAGCTGATTATTACTCAAATCCATATCGACGAGTTTGGTCATGTGTACCAAGCTGGCTGGCAACTTCCCTCTAAGTAAGTTTTTTGACAAATCAAGTCTGCTAAGTGAAGATAAACTCCATAACCAATCGGGTATATTATCATCAATTCCAGTGTCAAGGAGGCATAGATCCTTAATATCTACTTGTCTTCGGAGCCAAGAGGGAAATTTTGGCCCTAGTTTGCATGAACTCAAACAGAAACTATTCAGTTGGAAAGAAGGGGTCCAATCACTATCAAATAAAATAATTATGTTGTTATTTCCGAGGTATAAATATTTTAGTTTTAACAAACTAGTGAGATGAGTTTCTGATAGTAGTCCTGTAAGGGGATTATAACTAAGATCAAGATAGACAAGATTTGTTATCTTTCCAATATCAATTGGTATTGTACCACTTAGGTTATTATAGTTAAGGTCAAGATGAGTTAGACTTGTCAAGTCCGTTATCCACCCTGTCAAAGTTCCAAATAAGTTGGTTGATGAAAGATCTAAATACTCCAAATTTCCCAATGTGTAATTTGACAACTTGCCCAATAATAACTCCCTAATATCCCCTTCTATATCGTTGTACCTTAAAGATAAGTCTGTTAATTTTGTTAGACTATGTAGTGGTGGTACCATGCCGACAAGTGAATTATAACCGAGGGTAAGTTTGTTTAGAGAGGTTAGATTTCCCAGTGTAGCGGGATATTGCCCTACCAGATTACATTCTTCGAGAATTAGAACATTTAAACTATGTAAACTATCCATCCAATTGGGTATGGTGGTATTGAAGTTTTGATCAACAAGAAGAAGCACTCTGAGGGAGGTGAAGTTCACAAATGGGATTGATTGCGGAATATGGGTTAGATTGTTTTCGGACAAAACTAACACTTCTAGTGATGATAGTTTGTTCAAATTTTCCACCCAATCATTTGAATGTTTAAAATCAACTCCTGACATTTCCATATGCTTTAGATTCCTCAGATTAGGTAACCACCATGTATCGGTGTTCAACATAAAACCAGAAGATGGGTACCAATAATTGCCAAGATCTAAGTACATTAATCTAGAAAGGTTCCCAAGTTGAGGAGGTATCATTCCTGATAAGCCCGTATTAGACAAGTTGAGATACTTTAAATTTCTAAATGAGCCGATAAATTTTGGAAATTTACTCCCATTAAAATTATTGAAACTAAGATCCAAGTAATTCAGATCACTAAGAAATATCAAAGATGGGCTGATCTTGCCTACCAAACTATGGTAGATCCAATCATAGTAATTATCTCCATAGAAATTGTCTTGATTATAAGGGTTGGTATTTCGAAGGTTTAGTTTGACAACATGACCTGTTTGATTGTTGCAACGGATCCCTGCCCAGCTGCAGCATTTTTCGCCACTCCATGAAGCCAAACGACTTTTCGTATCATTGACACCAGCTTTGAATTCAAGCAATGCATCTCTCTCATGCTCAATACAACAATTTGCCAAAAAGGCTTGAATGAATAAGAGGAGGAGGAGGAAATTGGGTGAAGAATAGTGCATCTTTAGTTAATGTGACAAGCTCTCAATGGTTCAGTAAAGTCTTCCGGTTGCACCTACTTATACAAGTAGCTAGGTGTTGTTGGTGCGATGATATCCTGAGATTAAATATGCAAGATACTGTGATACAAGGATACGTCAACTCTTTCAGGTACTAAGACAGTATTATGACACAACAATTCGTGATACATATAGCTCTAAGAAAGTGTCAACACACGTATATTTTTGTTAAATCATGTAGTCATCCAACTTTTTACAAGATTAAATTTGACTGGAGGGCGAGCCTTGTGCTTACTAATAATATTTGATGTTCTACAAGATTCATAAAAGGCACTAATCCGACTGTTATATTATACAATCTTTGGTGAGTTTTTTTTTTTATATAGATTGTTTTTGTATGGAGGGGAAGGAATAAATTAAAGTCGAATGTTTTTATAAATAAAATTCTATATATGGTACTAGCTAGTCATATAAATTGTACTTAATCAGAAATTATATATACTTTTATTTCAATGATATACAGGCACAAATATTTTGCAATTTTATACTTTTGATGTACGTGTTGATCACGCCTTACATTATTAATAAATCAAACTAGAAAAGCAGTGTTTACACGGCAATGTAATGAATCCCGCGTAATACATACAAAATTACAAACAAACTGTTATCAAATTTCTTCTACAAATTTGGAATGTAATTGATGAAGTATTAATCATTTTGACCAAAGACTTCAATTGCTGAATTTTCCATGGTGAAACCTCCTCTTGATTGTCCAACAACCGCATAAATTTGTTCAAGTGATGAATTGACTGCAGTACTTGACTAATGACAATTGCACATGAAAGCTACACGTTCTTGAAGCTTTGATTAGTAGAAGATGCTGTAGGAAAAATAAGTGTTTAAAATATTAAGATTTACTAATATAAATAAAGCATTTATTTTGGAAAATTTTAGTTTCATTTCTACAAAAATATACGTGACATTTGGCTCATCTGACAGATCGTGATGATTTTAATTATTAGTAAAAAAATTTATAAGACAATCACGTCAATCGTCCACAAAATTCTTACAAAATTTTCTATTTTTGTGAAATATATAGCAGGCAAAGTGCCTCCTAAAATTTCATTAAACAAAGAAAAACATGTACAAGGCGAATTTGCCGGATGGTTAATTATATGATCATTTCATTTTACATTTGATTATTATGTCATAAAAATTATTACGTACAATAATTATGTGGTTTGGTTTCTTTGGAAAATTCTTTGTTGAAGAGATTGGATATGGAATGAGCGCCATATATCATTTCCATGAGGGGCCCAAAGATGTTGATTAACGTGTGGTCGATCGGATTGTGCCATTAATGTGTCTTTATACCGAAAATTTCATTTTTACCATTCAGAAAAAGACAAATTAAAAAATCACGATTTAGTCAGAATTACATTTTTAACACGGCCACAACGTGAAACTGCGGTCAGAAATTAGATGGCTGGAACTTCACATTGTGTCCACCAAATTTTTTTTTCTCCAACTCCAAACAATCAATGTGAAAACTAGAAATTAGGTGAGCGTTACATTTTTTTGGTCACTCAATTGGGTGGACGCAACGTGAAGTTGTAGTCACTCAATTTCTAGCCGCAATTTCACGTTACGCCGGCCTGTGTTGAAAATAAAAAAATTTAGAATTGATAATTTTTTAGTTTATCATTTTTTTAATGGTAAAAATAAAAATTGCGGGTATTTCTAATTTCATAGGGACATTAATTAGTCTACTATCGAGTAGACGGCAAATATAGCTTTTTAATTGTAGGTAGTGAATTATATATCTTTTTTATATTTGAGAGCATGACCAGCTTAAAATCAGACTATAATATAAACTAATATGTAAAGACAGAAAAGAAAAAATTGAGGAGATTAAAAATGAGCAAAAGTAGTTTAGAGAGCGAGCTATATTAAATATTCTTATTTATAGTGATACAGCTTTTTTTTTTAATTTAGGAACTCAATTACATGCATCTTTTATCCATAAAAATATAAAAAATTAAATTAAATAGACAATGTGTAAATGCATAAAAAGTTAGAGAAAACCTCCCAAGTGTAACCCGAAAACCTCCCAAGTGTAACCCGAAAACCTATCATTATATTATACAAGGAGAAGTCCCTTGAAGAAACCAACATTAAGATCAAATACATATCATGTTTAAACCGAGAAACAATAAGCTACAATTTATACACTATTGACTTAACACTAATGCATGTTTACACTACCAAACAAACTTTTTGCTGCTTCTGAGTTAACAATACATACTGTACAACACATAAAAAAACTTACTGCAAGCCTGCCTATCTGCCTATTCACATGGGATCAGTACTTCCTGCAGTTACAACCGCAACAATGAGAAAAGAATTAAAGTTTACATACTTCAACAGAAATTATAATCAAATTTCCAATAGATGTATTTTATACCTTACTCCACTACTTTGTATGTATCCAAGGTTATCTCGGTTAGAAAGCATCCAGGAAAGATCATCTGATGAAAAACCGGAAGCAACGAAATTAGAGCCAAGTATTACTTTTGAGTTTTGACCATGTCAGTCCAACATTGCTTTGTTTTTTACAATGTGGCATATTGGAAAACTAATACAGGAACACTTCAAGGAGCTAAAATAAACACTTCCTACACAAAATTAATACTCAGTCGCTGGACATCATCTACCAGTAATTACAAAGGATCAACCACAGCCAAAGATATGGATACAGCAACATTTGCCCATAAAATTACTTACATCCAGCTGATGCTGAACCCCCCGGGGACGCTTTCGGGGACGTCTAGTGGGTCTTGTCCCCTTCATGGCATAAACATCCTCTTCTATCTCTTCCCTCAGGAGGGTCACACAGAACACTCTCCTCTCGACAAATTTCTCCTCGATCGGGCTGGTCATCACCTCCCCGGTAACCTCACCTCTCTTTTCCTCCCCCTGATCTGCTCTTTTCGCGCGTAGATTCCACGGGGATATAGAAGTGGGCTCGGTATTGGTGGTGGGTTTGCGCGTGTGGAGATTCGTGCAGCGGCGGAGGTGGCGCTGGGTGCCCCAGCTTTTGAAATTGAAGTTGTGGAGACGGGAAGGTAGGGTCGTGTGCTCCATCGGTGAATCTTCTTTGCCTCCAGCAGATAAGCGGTGCAACGCTGGGATCATAGCGAGGGGATGGGAATTGGGAAGTAGTTTAGTTCGATTTTCTCGCATTTCTGGTCTTCTGGGAAAGGGGGTTTTGTCAGTCAAGCCGTTGACCCCCTTACTGAAGCTTGTATATAAACAAAAGGAAAATTTTCCAACGTTCGTATATACAAGAAACATTATATACAACTCTTACAGTTCAAATAGTCTTAAAATTTAATGCAAATTAAATTTCCCCCTTTATTTTAGCAAACCAGGATGCATTGGTAAAATTATGTATGAAATTTCAAAATGAAGGTGAATAAAGTAAAATTATGTAATTACCTCAGAACTGTTATTATAGACAAAGAGTCACAGAATGGGTTGGGGGTCCCTCACGGTTTTTCACATCAACCATGGCTATCAGGTACCATGTAGCTAACACAATTGCGACAATTGCAACTCTGCATTCACAAAACATTCACTCATCAACAGATACTAATTAAAACTAATGGATGATATCAGTTATTAGTACCATTAGGTTGTCAAATTGTTACTGAGCTACAATTCCATAAGAAAAATAAAATTGAGTTTGTACATATCAGTGATGGTAACATTCCAAACTAATTTTTTTTTTATATATACTTAACTTTACCAATACTTATCAGTAATACCCTCTATACACATGGAGAATCTCACATGCCTCATTCACAAATGGATAAAACATCTCTACTATATCATTAAAAGTCAATTTTGCAATATGTCATGGGCAAGTGTGTCAATTGCATCAGCATACTTATTTATCTGTCTAAATGGTTTCCGGAATTTCACAAATGGATAGAACAACATCTGTACTATATCCCTAAAAGTTAATTTTGCAATATATCATGAGCAAGTGTGTCAATCGCATTAGCATACCTATTTATCTGTCTAAATAGTTTTCAGAATAGTGCGAGAGGCCAATCCATCACAAATTGATCACTTTAATCATTTTGAAGAAGTTCATTGACTCATTTGATTTGCTTATTATCCACGTAATAGTGGCTAATGTGTGAAAACAAAAATTTCCCAAATTGGCTGAGAAAAGAAGAGAGAAAGACGAAAATAGTTGCCTGAATGTAGAGAGATGGAGAGAAGCACGACAGGCGGAGGTCTTTGAAATTATTGACAATAGGACGGAGGAACGGTGGATAGGCCAGCGGCTGTGTCGTGCGAGTTGAGACGAGCACGGTAGTAGACGAGGCTAGCACGGTAGGGATGGCAATTCGATGAATCGACAGACGAAGCGAAGAGGGAAAACCAACAACGGAGGGATGAGATCATGAGAAGCGGAGGAAAGTCGAGCTTTTTTTATTGAAAGAGAAAGAAGATTGTAGAAGTCGGGAGAAACCAAATTTGGAGTAGTCGAAAAAATTGGGAGAAGAACGGTGACGTACCAATATTACTCACAGGCCATGTTGGGCCGATTTAACTTTTTCTTAAGAGGTACAATGCTTCATGGCCCGTGATATTCTTTCTATTAACTCTCAACTCCAATTCTCATAACACTAACTTGTTTGAGAAGAAACTTTTTTTTTTTGGTCCATCTTCATAACACTAACTTTAAGGATTTTAAAAATGAGGAGATTATTTTTACTTCTGACTTTCACCTTTGTAGCACAACCCAGTTATAAGAATTATGTTTATATATCCTTTCTTCATCACCAATATAGATGCTCAAACAGACAAACACAATTATTTATTTCCACAGCAGTGAAGAAGGCAAAGGAAAAGATTAAATACAATAGATGCCCAGTATCCGCATAAACTGTTTCAAATATTTTGTTGAGTGTAATTTTGTTTTTTGTTTTGTTAAAAAAAACTGTGATTGACAAAGAATAGCACGCTATCATACAATGCTTATCCCTCTTGGAGTATGTTTATTGCAAAATAAAAAAGTTAGAATAGTCAAAACAAAAATAACTATTGTTTGTCTTATTAAAATAGCTAAATCTCAAAACTCTTAAAAATAGCATATTCTTAAAAGATGAAATATTTGAATTCACTATTCTAGCTATTCTAATTCAATCAAACACCGAATAGACTATTCCAAATAACGTAATCCGAAAAATAATTTATTTTCAATTCAACCAAACATACCCCAAGTAATTAAACAGCTTATTGCTACTTTGGATACTATTTTTGTTAAACAACTTATTGCTATCATACAACGTTACAGTTTTTGTAATATTTAGATACTACACCCTTACATTTTTGGTAATTTCTCTATATAACTTTTTAATTTTTGGTGTATGTAACTACCTTTATATTCTGATACAAGTTCTGGAGTTCAATTAATTATTCGTACATCTTTTGAGCTCACTAATTCATATTCACAATGCACTAGCATCTGTCCAGCGTGATTGCAATTGCGAGAATTTCCCAAATCAATGTAAGGATTAAGGAATAAATGAAATAGGAAAAATGATAAATTGACCAATTTAATTAATGAAGTGATATGTATTCATATACCTCATTGAAAGTAGTGTACCACACCACACTACATCCTGATCCGGCACCACGCAACAAACTCTCTCTTTCTCCTATATAATTTACATAGCTTTGACCTGAGGAAGATAACAGGAGGATGGAGTGTTAACGGAAGGACTCCGTTAGCGAAATTGGACGCTCCATAGCACGAATCTCAACGGGAATCTAATGCTCCACGCTTCCAACCTTTTCCCCGTTAAACGATTCAAGATTTCAAATGGACGGTAGGCTATCTATATATGTGTCAATCTGTTTTCCCTCAATTTTTTGAACCAGAAACTTTTTCTTTCCTTTTCTTATTATCTCCGTTTTGTGGCTATGCCTTCTCCCCTCAGCTCCCCTCTGCTTCTCTCTCCTTCTCTTGGTCTTTTTCTCTCCTTCTTCAATGGCCACCACCACTCCATCAAAATGCCTACTCTTTCCATCTGCGCCAAGACCACGGCACACAAACCGGGTTTATCTAGACCGGGTGTACCGCCATGTCTCTCACGGGCCCTTCAGGAACCTCTCCTGTAAGGCAGCCGAAGTGTCCAAGGTGGACGAAGAGGCGGGCCCTCCTGTCAGTGGAGGAACTGGAGGAGAGAACTGGATCCCGGTGGTCCCGTTGGCTGCTCTCCCAAGAGGTGAGCGGCGGGTCATTGTGCAGGATGGAGAGACAGTGTTGCTTTTGTGGTACAAAGACCAGGTTTATGCAATTGAAAACCGCTCTCCGGCTGAAGGCGCTTATAGTGAAGGCCTTCTCAATGCCAAGCTCACTCAGGTTTTTCTGACAACTTCTCAAGAACAAACAACAGTAGTAAAATTCTGAAAAGAATAAATATATATAACAGTTCCAATTATAATTTTAGGATGGTTGCATAGTTTGCCCCACAACAGATAGCACATTCGATCTGCGAACAGGAGAGATAAAGGAATGGTATCCGAAGAACCCTGTTTTAAGAATACTGACACCGGCTCTGAGGAAATTATTTGTGTACCCCGTTAAAACCGACATGGAGAACATCTATGTTAGTATGAAAGGGAGTATACCGGCAACCGGCGTGTCTGCTGAGATTCTCTTTAGTGGACGTGCCCAGCCTGGGGTCACTGCTGAGGATGTCAATATTGAAGAGGTCCCACCACCCCTCTCTCTCTCTTATAATTTCCAAATTGTAACACAACATTATCATACCTAGGAGTGTTCATCGGTTCGGTTAAAACCGAATTGAAATATACAAACGAAAGTTCTATTCGGTTTTCAAAAATCAAATTAAACCGAACCGAAATAGAATAAGAACCGAACCAAACAAAACAAATGAAATTTTGGTTTGTTCAGTTGAACCGAAATAGGATATTAATCATAAAAAATAAAAATAAAAAATTGTTATTTTTTATTTTTTAAAGATGGATTTGAAATTTTCGTTTGGTTCGGTTTAACCAATTTTAAATTGAACCAAGCAATAAACATTATGTCATAATTTTTTTTTTAATATTTGGTCCGGATGGGAGATGGGTTTAAAAATATCGATCAGTTCGGTATAACCGATTTTAAAATTTCTTAACATAACTGAACTGAACTGTTAAACCGGTTTTAAAAAATAAACTGAACTGGCCCATTTAACCGAAAAACTCTAACCTTTTAAACCGAACTCTCTCGGTTCGGTTTAAAACTGATTGAACCGAATCCGATGAACACCCCTAGTCATAATGAACTAGCCCAACATACCTCTGTCTCTTATAAATAAAGATGATAGAAAAACAATATTGACAGCTTAAATTAAATTTGTTGGTCTTAGGTGCGCATGGTGGTTGACGAGGATTCTGAAGGATTTGGATTTAACAGCACAAACGAATTAATCAATGGAAAAGCAGCCATAATTGGCTTTCTACTTTTAATAGATTTTGAGCTTTTGACTGGAAAAGGACTTCTCAAGGGAACCGGCTTCTTGGATTTCATCTATTCTGCTTTCAAAAGCTTTTAGCTCCTAGAACAGATGAAAGGTTCTATAAGATTTAATAGGTACAGTTTCTTATACTCAAAAAGGATCAAAGCACCTGGCCTGTCTTCACTGATTTTGTACCAGTGCCAGTCCCAACAGTGACATGCTGGTACAACCAGAAAGGTCTGGAACTGTATCGGTACGGAAACATAGTCAGTATGATTGATTTGTTGTAGCCAAGGATTCCTGTACCTGTATTCAGTACCATTTTAGTCGTGGGTAAAATCATGTTGTGCTTTCTACTTCATTTGTTTCGGCTATTTTTATTTTTTCTGATCAAAATGAAATGGTAACCATCTAATTCTGAGCTGGAATCTTGGATTAAGTTTGAGTTTGTGCAGAATATTTTATTGATTCATTCACAAAATTTTCAGCTTGAACAGTTTGAAGTGCAATACCGGGGAAAAAAAAAGATCCAAGTCTGAACAGCTGTTATCTCTTTTGAGCCTGGATTTCTCTCTTTTTGCTTTTCCCCTCTGATTATTCGATGTTAGATTGATCCTAACTGCCTTCATGATATATTAGTTTTCATGTAAATTTTTGCAAGTAGAAGATTTTTATTTACAAAGTGAGAGTATTTCATCATGCCGAATCACATATATAGGCAATGGGGACACAATCCAGGAATTGGAATAATCTTTCTCAAATAAAAGAGAGGTGAAATACTTTTGTTTGCCTTTTTATCAAGTGAAATGAATCCTCATCCAATTTACAAGAACCGATACATGTTTTTGGCTAATCACTTCTTAAGTCACAAGTGCATAAATAAATATCATATCACTCTGATGGTCAATTTGCAATGCATGAACACAAATGACTGCTGCATTAACTGACTTTAATATGGTATTTTTTTTCTGAAAAATTTAGTATTTCTTTAACACTGATGGCAGACTGAACCTTCAGAGAAATTGGAACTTGTTTTACAGTTCAAAAGCTTTCAAATTACCAGTATGGTAAAAATTAATTTTAACATTGCAATCTTAGCATCCTGAAAATCCATTCTAAAGCGAACAAATATAGTAGAAAAATCAAATAAAAATGTTAAACACATCTGCCAGGGTTAAAAATGGAAGAAACACAAGAAAAAAATTAAATCATGGCTGGTTTTGAGTCTCCCTTTGAAACTTCTATAGTTCTATAGCTTGTAAAGGATGTTCAAATGTACATATTCTGAATTTTACATAGTTTTTAAATAAGTTGATTAGGAGGAATAACCAAATTAATCTCAATATGAAAATAAAATGAAAAAGTCAAACCCTGCAGTTGACTATTGATAAAAATCAAATTTAATGGTAATAAAAGTTCACACATCTATAGATACACACATATATCTCTTTTTTAAGACGCTTCAACTTCTCCTAGAGGGTAAAATACCAACCCAAAAAAAAGGAAAAAAATGATAATTTCATTTGCAGATATTACACAATACATTTCGCAAAGTTTATAACTAGTATCTATCAGTCTTTGTTGATGATTTGGATTTGAATTTGGTAATAGAAGCGCCAATAGACTAGTAGTAAGAAAAATGAAAAATCAAGGACTACAAATTTATTAATACCATCGGCATCAGGTGCTGGCACACATAATGGTACCAATATCAACATGATATATAGGTACAGCCGTACAGGTATTAACAAGCATTGCAATAGCATTTGTGCCTTCAGGTTCAGGTTGGAACTTGACTTGCACGTACAGCCCAATTGATGCTATGCTACAATGCAATTAATATTAGCTAAAGGTTTAGTTATATACTGTTATTTATCATGTTTTAGTAGTGATTGCTACTATATTTGGAAATAGTCAGGGTTGGGGTAGTTGTGTAATTATATATGATTAATTTATATTCAAATGACTATCAGTGCCGCTATGTAAAAAAAAAAATTAAGATGTTGCTTATTTGTTGGTACTTTTTTGTCACTGCTATACATATTGCAAAAACAAAAATCTTAACTACAAAATTTGGAGTTTATTACATCGTGGTTTTGATTAGGACCAGCAACGAGCTGAGCTAGGGGTAGCTCGTGGCTCGTGGCTCGATGAGCGAGCTAACGTCATAATTCAAGCTAAAAATTTGACTCGTGGCTCACTTGTTTTCGGACCGAGCCAAAAACGAGCGAGGCACAAGTCTCATTCTTTTTTTTCCATCTGGATGCCAACGAGCCGAACTAGACGTAACTCGTGGGAAACGAGTGAACCATGAACGAACTTTGATATCATTTGGGCCACCTAAGTTGTATGATATTATCCGACATGAATCGAACTCAATTGTTTTTAGTAGCTGTTATATATATCTATGCATATATTTTTCCTCATTACTTTATTATATGAATGAATTTCATGTATACCCTTCAAAATTCTCAAATTTTCATATTATTTCTTTTAAAATTCATAATACCATATTCATCCTTCTAAATTAAAAAAAACTCACATTTACCCAATTTATTTTCCTTTCTATTAAAAGAAGAAATATGTAATAATTTCAAGAATTTTGAAGGGCATACGTGAAAATTCGCCTTAATTATATTAATGAAATCGCACACGCATATAAGCATTAATTATATTAATGAAAGCATCTTTCTACCACAACATACAATGAACCTTCAATCCACAAAGAATTAATCCTTTGTTCCAAACTTGCAAGTTGTAACACATTCAAACTGAAAAATCAACAAATTAGTTGAAGAGAAAACTATTCCTTGATACAAATTATGAAATATATGTACAATTTCCATAACATACTTTCAGTTCCATCATTGCATCATTTTTTGGAACTATTGCATAGAAAGAGTTTTAGTAGACTGAACATGTGATCATGACTAATGTTGTGGTCAGCTTGCTCGGCGAAATCCTCGACAAATGTGGTTGCACCATGCTTCTCTTCAATCTCCTTGAGAATTGAGGGGCAACTCAGAACAAGATGCTGGTACCCATCAGTTGAAGCCATCCGAAAATAGTTATCCTGTGTTGTTGCGAATTTGAGACATGTAGCTTTGAGTTGAGGACAGTTGTGTTGCTCAGCCAAAGCAAGAGTCGTTGCCACTGTCGCCACACTAATGTTTTTACTCAGCTCTCCTTGGCACATCAATTTCAATCTCTCTAATGCGTACCGGTCAGCCGCTACAAGCAAGTGCTGCATAATTATAGTTAATATTGTTTGTGCATCGAGGCCTTCGACACTGCTGCTAAGTTCTTTCTCTTCTGGCAGTGAATCAGTATATATAAAATGAAGTAGAGCCCTGAAGACAATAGGTTCCATGTCTTCGATTGTTATTTTCTCGGCATGATTTTCCTTCATCGAGCCAAACAATTCCGCTTTAAAGACCGGTGACCTCAGAGCTAGCACGAGTTTGTGCGCGTAAAAAATCTCTCCTCCAACCACAAAAGTTACATCGGCGCCTTCTTTACTCCTCAACAGTTGGCCTAGCTGCTCCGGTAAATCCGATGGTGGCACCACAATTAAGCAATTGTTCGGTTCAGCGAGGCTTTTGGGACTCATGATCGTGACGCCACAAATAATTTCAAAATGATCATCACTTATATACTTCTCAAAGTCGTCTCTTTTTATGAACTTGGACCATCCTTTGTACTTACCGTGCATTCGGAAAGTGTGAGTATTCCTGCTGCGTAAAGAAGTCACGGCGTTCCCCAATTGATCCAACAAACAGAATTCAAAAATCACACCTACTTCGGTTTCGCTCGCATAAGAAAGATATAGTGATACATACTTGCCTTTATCTTTCGCATAGTATCCTTCGGGATAACACTTGATGCACCATTCAAGTCCTCCTATGGTGAATTTCGGGGACATGAAGAAATTACCGATGCCGATTCCCTTGACTTGTGAGAACCCGGCTGTCAACTTGTATGATCCGCTTGTTATCTCAGTGAGGCTAGTTGATGCATGGTCGGTGAAGTCGGTGTGAGTGGTTCTTCTTGGAGGCATTTTGGCAATTAATTGTATTACTATTTGTTGTATTCTTCTTGAGAAGTTGATTTTAGAATGAGAGAAGAACAATTAAAAGTTAGAAAGATGGAGGTTGATGTTTCATTATATTAGTATTAGAGAGAATTGATCAAGTATTTTGTTGAATAGAAAAAAAAGAACCAAGAGATCTCTACCTATATATATCTAATTCCATTATTATATAGTAGTGTCAATTTGGTACGGAAGACTTTGAACTCACCTACAAGCATATGTTATATAATTTGTCTTAAAAGAATGCTATTTTCTATCATAACATCCAACTCTGATTGATAACTTCACGCAAATGTTTGTTTTAAAGAAATAGCGTTGATAAGCATCTCCAAGTACTACTCACATTGAGTCCAAATAATATAAATACTAAGATTATTCAAGGTTGGTTTTAAAGTAAATATAATAAATGTTTTAATGAAAAATATACTAAATATTAGTTCAATATTAGTGACAATTAATGTGAACTATTAATTATTTTGGGTATTTCCAAATAATATATTCATGTTCTATTTAATATCTTCCAAGAAAATAAAAAGTATTCAATTGAATCAATAAGTTAAAAAATTAATACCCAAAATTATTTACATCAGTGTATTTTTGTAAGCTCATGATATTAATGAAAAACATATCAAAAATTGTGGTATAATTTTAAATGTGCATAGTTAAAATGATAGTGATTATGTCTAACGGTTTTATTTTGGTACATGAGTTTTAAATTTGAAGTTATTAAATTTTAAAATGAAAACATAACATAATAATCAAAAGTGATAATGCGCCTTTTAATTAATATTAATCCAAAATAAAACATATCTTCTCTATCTTCCCAGTAGCAATAATTTAGGCTTGCAAGACACAAATGTGTTTGTTTCAAAATCTCTTTTAAGAAAAAAAAAAATATATGATCACAGATTCTCTAGGACAACCGTTGGTGTTTTGAAGATAAAAAAAAAAATGCTCTTGTTAAATATTTGTTTTGAAGCTATCTTACTTGCACACGAGACACATTATATTTCGACCTGTTTATTTTATTTGTAAGATTCAAGTTTGGTGTTCTAGATGACCCAATTTGACCAAGTATGCTTGGATAATTTTAATGGTAGCAATTAAGCTGACCAAGTCTTAATTTTAAAAACAATATTATCTTTTTATGGGTGCCCAACAACTAGAATGCATTGTGTCGTCCTTTATTTATATTTTATATAACTATCAGTTTGTACCAAAAAAATCAGACTTTATATAATTTTTTATAACTAATTTATACGTAAAATTGTACTAGAATAAAATTGAACATGCATAATGGTGGTTGGCAACCTGAGTGTTGAAAATGTATCTAATTACATACCTTTCAGAGTCTATTGAATTTTTCATTTTTTTTAATACTGCTACACCTACAATTAGCAAATGAATAATCAAAGCAAGCCACAGGTGGCAATACTTTCTAAAATAGTTCATTTGCATTGACCTGTAAAGCTTACAGTGCCAAAAAAAAATATAAAAAAGAGAAATTAAACCAAGAAAAGGGAAACAAGTAGGAGCTACTGAAATCTACGGATTTGTAAATTATACAACTTTGAAAAAATAAACGTTAAGTAAATTATAATAATCACTTGTGCGAAGCAAAGAAAGTTAACCCAAGTCCGGCAAAAACAGCCAGTAAAAGTACAAAAATAGACACTAGAAAATAGAGATTGCTCCCTTTTGATGATGATGAGCTGTCTTTTTTCTTCAAACAATTATTCTGAACTGGTAAATCTGTGCCAGTCACAACTTGCCAGAATGATTTTTCTACTGTTGTGGGTTCAGATTGAGATTCGATTTCTAATATCGATGATGTGTCAATTGTGTCTTCCATTGACATCATCTCCTTGCACCGATCCTTTGTGTCCTGAAAGATAGTAGAGATAGAGATAGAGAAAGATTTCAATTAACTATTCATTTGTTGTATTGCACTGATAGTAATTACATTCTCTGTTTATATAGAAACACTCGTATAGTCGTATCTAACCCTAAGTTATTTACTAGAGTAAACAAGAAATATATTCATGAGTCTGGCTAGTATGACATCGGTGTCATATGACACTAATTTTAAAATTGATTAGATAGACTTCAAATGACTAATCCAAACCGTTCAAACTGATTTACTTTATGAGTGATGCGCTTACATGCAATTTTTTTATATTTTCGAATTATTTTAGTATCAAATCATGTGGTCAAAAATGTTGAAAAATGAATGCATTAAAATTAACTTAAAAACTCACACATTTGACCGCTTGACTTAATACTAAATAAATTCAAAAAATTATAAATTGACATGTAAACGCATAACTAATGAAGTAAATCGGTTTGAAGGGTTTGGATTCACCTTTTGAAGTCGATTCAGTAGGTTTTGGAGTTGGTGTTATATAAGCTGAAATGACACTCATGTCATACTAGCCGGACTCTATATTCATAGCAGAAGTTTGTTAGAGGGAAGTGTCTTCTCCTACAATCTCGTGTCCAGTGGATAGCTTAATGGAGGTCTCCATTTGATTGTTGACAGGGCTTAATTGAGGATTTCCAAGGATTAATTCGGAAATTAAAGACCAGGTACTATTATATAGGTACTGATATCATCATATTTTATCATGCACTGAAACACCCACATATATATATTATAGCATATTTAAAAATATGCTTTTGTAGAATGAAAACAAACCTCAAGGGTCTCTGATGGTTGCAAATAATCACAGATATGTATGCCGGCAACCCAAGGGACCAAAACTCTTCTAGGAAATGAGACCCGAAAATTTTTCCTGTATTTGAAATGTAATATAAATATAATACCAATAGCACCTTGAACTTTTAAGTATTAGAAAGATTCTTGTTAACCTTTCCTTTCTTTCTGATTTTTTTTTCAAGAAATTTTGGTTTCCTTCATGAGTGCGTATTGGGAACCTTAGGTCACTGGGGGTGGGGTAATTATTCGTGGCCTGTATTAGTTGTACTTTATTAATAGATAAACAACTTGTAAGAAATAAATTTACTTTAATTCATGGAAATTCAGTTGGCCGATTGATTTCTCAGATTGCGCATCTTCTCCCTCAGCCTCATCAAGCATCAGGTCAAGTCTACTCCTTAAACTGGCAATAATGTCTCCCTTACATACCCAATAAATAGCAGCCAATTAAAAGAAAAAAGGAAAGAAAAGAAATGAAGATAATATTCCAAATACAAGCAAAGGATAACCTTGTTGATTTTTTATTTTATTTTTTTTGAAGTAGATAACCAACCTTTAGGTCAGAAATAGCTTGGGCAACAGATTCTCGTGGGCCCAAGTACGCAGAGGCACAGACAGATCCACTAAAAAGCACTAACCCAGCTACATCCTCCAAGCTGTTTTCTTTATACAAAACATTGAGGTGATTAAACTACAATTATTGAAATGTGTTATTTTGATAACTACATTTTATAGTTGGTGGAACCTACCTTCAGAGGTAGATTCTATCTCAAATGGGAGAAGCAATTCAATATTATGTGGGCCCTCGGTGGTAAGGCTCAAATTGTCTTCCACCTATAAACCAAGTATAAAAAACAGATTAAGAAGTCACGACAAACAATTTTCAAAAAATAGTTCGAAAAATTGGAATATAGAATTGTGACAAACTAAAATTATAATAATATTGTTACCATATTTCCATCTAAGAGAGCTTTTGCAGTTTGTAACTTGTTCGAAAGATGAGTTATTCCTTTGGTAACAACATTCTTGAATGACTTGTGATTGGACAAACTCGCCTGATCAATAGGTAACCTAAGTAAACCACCAAAGTAGAAGAATAAATTAGCAAGATAAAAAATAGAATTAACACTAAAGCATGCAAGAGGTTCGTTTTGAGTTGCATTACCTTACTTCAAAATTGTACATGCACCTGAACTCTTTAAGAGAAGTCACTACTTTGCTAAGTTTTAAGTCACATGGGCGTAAACTACCTGAATTCCAGTTACATATCCGACAAGCCCACCTGCCAATTTTTTTAAAAATAAACTAAAACATTTCAGAAAGTAGCAAGGATACTTTTTGAATTACCTTATTGAATTAAAATTACAGCTAATAAAACAACATAGAGGAAATGCCTTGAAATACCTTCTTGGGGCATAAGAAATATGAATAAGTAGCCTCTCGTCAAATTGAGTATCAGACCAAGGCGCAGCTTGAGCAACCCCCCTTATAACCTTTAAAAAGTTTTCAAAAATTAGGATTATGACTCAATTTTTAGCTCTCTGGAACTGAATTGTAGACAAAATTTAAAAACAAAAAAAATTGTCAGAAAATAATTAGTTCAAAACCTGACAAAAGATGGCAGTAGAAGTAGCCTTGAATGACGCCTCAGAAGCCCAAATGTATATTCCCACCACATCCATGCCACCAAGAAGCATTTTTGAGACCTAAATATATATAAATATATTGTAAAAGATAATAAGAGAGAGTATGATCATCTAAGCCTATCTTGTTGTTTATATTGCAACTAAAAAATACACAAAAAAAACCTGACGAGCGTGCTCGGCAACCCAATCACCATCAACCTCTATGGATTGTGGCACTTCATTGGATGGTTTCTTGGACCCACTTTTCTTCTTCTCGTCTCTCGCGCCGCCTCCACCGTCAGATCTGAGGGAACATGCCGGATCACCGCCATCTGTCGGTGGTGTAGGTATCAGAGCATAAACCTGTCCTCTATCTGAAGAGGCACTTAGTTTGCCTATCACAAGCCCCACCTGTTGAATTGTAATTGAAGAGAAATAACAATCAACCTGAGCCTTAAGTCTCTAATTCTAATTCCAGTATTATTTCAAAAATTCTAAGTCTTTTAGGCTGGAATAAAGCATGTTCTTGCATTATTAGCCCAATTTTGATTCCATTCCCTCTTTGCTGTCACTGGAATTTGCAAGGTTTAAGGCTTATTGCTTAATTGACCACTTGCACAGAAATTAAGCCTGTCAGATCCAAGATTAGAGAGTATAACTACAGTCTTTTCCCGAATTTAATGGAATGACATAAATATCAGGACTATAATGCAAGAGACCCGAGCAATTGTGATCCAAATAAATGCATTAAAGAGAGATAGAAATGGGGTACTTGAACAGAGAGAGGAGCGGAGGTAGATTGAAAGAGACTGTCCTCTATGGATTTGAGCTGGGTTTCATCGGCGACCACCGTCTTCACCATTGTTGTTGTGTTTGTTCTCGTTCGGATCGGGCGAAACGAGGCGTCAAGACGACGAGAAATTTAACATACCGCACAAAATGAAGTTGCTACTGAATTTGGGCCCCACTTGTCAGAGAGACTGATATAAACCGGGCCGGGTCGAGTTATTTGGCGTCAGATTTTTTTTTTTTTGATCATTTCAAAGCCCGTAGGGTACAGATTTTAACAGAACAGTTTTGACTTAGCATCGTACGGACTATCGAATCAAAATAGAATTGTATAGGATATATGCGCTGCGTGAAACCAAAGTTGCACTGTTAAAATATTTACCCGGATTAAAAAGGAGACCAGCTCCGTTTTAGGATTCGACTATTCGAGTCGTTTTGGACGTGCAGGTATAATTGGATTATTAAAAAGTTTGAGCTCTTATGTATTGTGTTTATTACATGTTTATCAAGGTATCTTTTAGTTAAAGTTCTTATTCATTATTTTTCCGAAATTTTTATTCATAACATTAAAAAAATATATATATATCCAAACATAAAATCACATTTTCAAAATCTCGGAGCATAACACTTACCAGGGGTAATCTTGTTCCGATATCAGATGCAAACTGATAGAATAAAGTTGTCTACGGTTGCTATTGGTTTCTGACAGGAGCAAACTCACATGGTTTCAGGAGGCAGCTGCTCTCCTAGAATTTTGAGTTTTAATAGAAATTGGAACGTTTCGATCGATTTTGTTTCTTTCTGAAAAATTTTGTACCTCCATTTGAATGTTTAATTTGTAATTCAAATTAAATTTAGAGTTAAAATTAAAATATTTTTTAATTATGATTGAAAATTAGAATTATATGTTAGAGCATCAGAAATTACAAATCAGAATATTAAAAAGTATAAATTAAAACATTATTTTTATTAAATATCTAATTAGTTAATAAATTTAAATTCGATTCAATATTTTTTGTCTACCTCTAACGAAAATCTTGATTCTGCTCCTAATTTTTTAGGACATAACTAATAAAAAAGTTTTCAACTTATTTACTAATTTGTCACATACGTGATACGTCTATGGATTTCAGACTGAGATGCGCGTTAGAAGATCCCATTTATATATTCTCTTGATCGGCTCAACAACTCTCAATTTTTTATTTTTTTATTGTGCTCCGCGGAGACGAGAGAGCTTGTTTCGGGTCATTTCAGCGAGGTAAGAAGGGGTGCAAACGGATCGGATATTATCCGACTCTATCCGACACCGTATTTGAAAATTAAATATGAATATCTAATATTTGAATATTCGTACATATACGGATACGGATATGGTTTTTAATTTTAATTATCCATATCTGTAGTAGATATATAATATGTAGTTTAATATATATTATTAAAAATATTATGTTATTCACTATTATAAAAGACGGATATCCGTATTCATAACCATTTAATATCCAATCTGTATCCATATCCGTCTAATATCCAATCCATATCCGTATCCGAAAAATAAAAACAGATACACATATTACATATAGTTTTACTATTATTCGATCCGTATCCGATCCATTTGCACTCGTAGGTAAGATCAGTCATTTGCAAATGGAAACAATGTCATAGGTCCAAGTGTTTTTTCAATAAAGGGTTTTGTGACCCAGTAAAGCCCATGTAACAGAAGCCAATTCCAATCTTATCTAATCGGCTTAATGGTTCAAGTGTTTTTTCAATGAAGGGTTTTGTGACCCAGTAAAGCCCATGTAACAGAAGCCCATCCCAATCTTATCTAATCGGCTTTTAAGGTCCAAGTGTGTTTTCAATGTAGTGTTTTAAAGGTCCTGTTCTTTCTCTGCCTAATCGGCTTTATTTATTATTATTTTATTGTCACTGTTACCGATGATATCGTCATACTTAATTAAATCCTCTTCTGCTTTGTAAAATCGTGTAGTGAATTTTTTTATAAATAAGGTTAAATCTCTGCTTAATTAAGACATAATGCTCAATAACAATAGTTCAAACTTAAGTATAAATTAATACTTCTAGTACTATCTTGTTGTATCGTACCTGACACCAGATCAATATTTATATCTCATTAAGAATTCAATCAAAATTTAGGTATGATATCATATCACGCTATGATTATATCTTCGTGTAAGCTTATTAAGTCAGCATCCGTACGTCCTACATAGGGTAAAATATGTTATTATATAATTAAGGATAGAGGAAATGAAGGCATGTAAATTATTAGCAGGATAACAGGACTAATTGCAAGACATCGAGACTAAAACTCATTTTATGCAAACTGTTTAAACCAGGTTTTGATAAACCCTTCAGATCGAGGACAAGGAGGTAGCACAGTTGGCTAGAAGAAAAGTCCTAAGATTGTTAGTTACCCAAAGGTCGAGAGCTCGATTCTCCCTCACGACTTCGCAGCTTCTTTGAAGATTTTCAAAAAAAAGATAAACCGTTCAGATCAAAACGGGACCTTAATTTCCATCTTTTTAATTTCAATAATTAAGACAACTATTTGGGCTGTGTAGTAAAGGATCCCGAAGCCTATCAGATCCAAAATTAATCCTGCGAATCTATATAAGTAAATAATATAGATCATGTTTGATTGTGGAATAAAGTTAACAAGAAAAATTGGTTGCTTCATTTTATTTTTCATATTTTACATCTCGTTTGATAGTTTATGTTATGAATTAAAATATTGAAAAATAAACTTATCATTTATTTATTTTATTTTTTATTTTATCTATTTTTTTTAGTGTAAAAGATCTAGCAACCATGCCACTATTAGCTGCATTTGATATTTATGGTCACGTATGCCGCATAGAATAAATGTGCGCTTCCGATATAGCGTTCGTACACTAAAACAAATGAAGTATGGAATAAATTAATCTATCTGAACAGCAGAACATATAGAATAACTTATTTCGGATTAACTCACTTCATCTTACTTCTTTTATTTTACTTCTCATTTAACTCCTTAAATACACAGTATGGAATTTACTCCACCTCTTATTCCACATCTAAACATGACATACTCACTTTGCTTTAAAATGAGAGATTCAAAGAAGAATTAATGGTTGACTTAAATATGTCTAACGTGAATATATTTCTCTCACAAATTTATTATTTGGTTTGTTTGGCTCACAGTTCGACAACGAAATAAGAAACTTTAGTATACTACCTCATAAAATAATCCACGTCGCTAAATTCTAATAATTATATAGTAAAGCAAACCTTCAATGATCTCATAGACTTGTTAATCAGAACAAATGTTAACATCTAATCATTTTGTTGCCTTTGACTGAACTGTTAATTATTTTGAGAAATGATAAATTGTATATCTCATCTGTACTTCACTTTTATTAATCATAAACTGTAATAATTTATGAGGAGGGTTCAATGCCTTATGATTTTCATACATCGTCATATCTCATATTCTATATCTTTGTTTCCATAGTTCAAATTATCGATCTGAACCATTCAATATGATATCCATATTAAAATATGGTTGAGGATAAAACTTTATATTTTTTGAAACTTTTTACTATTTTTTAAGATGAATAGAGAATCATTGTTTTTTTAACAGTCCAGAAACAGTGATATTGTACTTGTCTTAAAAAATAGTAAAAAAATTAGAAACATTATAAAATTTCATCCCAGACATATTTTATTATGAATATCATATTGAGCAGTTCAGATCGACAGTTTGAACTTTAGAAACAAACATATAAAATATGAGATATGAAAAACATTAGGTATTGAAACCTTCCTCTATATTTATTTATATTTGTTTCAAAATATATTTTATGTTTGACCGTAATCATATCCATACATTACATTACTAAAAAATAAAAGAATGAAAGTTGTATATTACTTATTTTACAAAGTGTCCGGCTTGATTTCTTTTTTTTTTATGATCATTAATTCAGAGAATTTTTTTTATTGAAATAAATTGCATACACATATTCCTAAGAATAAATATTAATAATTTAAAATATTAAATATAATCACTTTCAGAATATAGATAAAAAAAGTGCATTATACATGATACAATAATTATAGTTTTATGTTATCATTTAATACATATTATCATGTCTTTTTTTTTTAAATTTGACAGCGGTCGTCAACTATAATTTAATCCATATTATTTTGTCATTCTTGATATTACAAAAAAAATTACAAAATTAATTAACATCAAATTAGCAGGCATGGCCATGTTCATCCAATCTAAGTAAAAAAAACAAAAAAAACATACCTCCTCGAATTGATCAATCCGGTCCAATTAAATTATTTCCCAACTCTATTTTACAATTAATTATTTAAAGCATCGAGCAAGTAGTTGAGGAGTAACGACAAGTGATTTCGGTAATGAACAATTAAAATAAGCAAAGCCTCTGTTTCTGGAATGCACGTCTCCTGTGGCGAATCCCTATGTAACTATCCTGTAGTAGAACCGCACAGTCCCCCACCGTCACTCTGTTTTTTAATTTTTTTGGAGAATTGGAGAACGACACTCACACAGTCACATGTTACATATCATGGTCAAAGAAATACGAAACTGGATTGGATGTATAGAGTGAGTAATAGAAGATCAATCCCACTGGTTGTACAACCCGACAATTTCTTAAATCTTAATTTGTACCTCGGCTAATTTTAATCATAAACTTGCTCCAACAAGGCAAAGATGTCATCCAAAAGGAAAATGACCATTCCACAATATTCTAAAATTAATATATCACATCACATGATAGCAATCATCATCATCATCCCCGTTTTCTAAAATTAATATATCACATCACATGATAGCAATCATCATCATCATCACCATTTTAGAATATTGTCGACTCTGCTGTAATGGGATCCGACTCTGCTGTAGGATTCTACTTTTCCGATTCTAACCGTTCAAAATTTTCAATTTATGTATCTCGATAAAAAACTTTTTTATGCACAAATCTCAACGAATTTGAATGGTTTAGATCGGAAAAGCAGGACTCTTATTTTCTTTAAGAAAAGCAGCAGAGTCCGATTCGTATGTAATGAGTGTTTCTTTTTAATTCCAAACATTGATTCAAATCGCTCAATGCAATATACATCTTAAAATATTATAGAATACACAGTATTACTAGCAAAAATTTGTTATTTTTTAAATTTATTTGAGTAAAAATTAAAGATCAAACTATTCAACTATTTAATATTTATATGGAAACCTCAGTTTGAATTCCGTACCTACAATTACTATTTTCAATTTTTAAAAAGACTTTAGAATGATAAAAAAAAAAATGCAATATATTTACATATTAACTATCAATTAGGACCATATTTGAGGATTAGGTTTGGTGTAGTGGCAAAGATAATGATCTCTTTGTATGTATGAGGTTGCATGTTTGAAATTCAAAAAACTATTTTTTTGTGAGTATTAAATAATTGAATAGCTTGACATCCAACCTTAAAAAACTAGGGCTATATTTTCAAAAAATGATTTTTCTTTATAGAAATAGTAAAGCTTGATAATTGAAAAGATTTTGATATATAAACCAAACTTTTCATTATGAATCAATATTTTGATAAGAAAATAATTATTTATTATTAATTAATTAATAATTATAAAGATAAGATGATAAAAAATCATGAATGGCATAATCGGAAATGTAATTTAATAATTTTTGTAAATCTATATTAATGTTGAAAAAATCTTGGTAGGATCACATTAAGGACGTGCATTGGAAAATGTGCATGATATTTGAACTGTATTTTACTGTTTATGTGAAAAAAAAACTGAATTTTTATTTTTCCACATAAATAGTGTATTGGCAAAAAAAAAAAAAAACCTAATTATTCTCATTGCTTGTTTAAAATTTTGAAAGTAGGGTTTAGATTAGAATAACATAGGATGCCTTAAACCATTAACTCCCCCAAAAAGCAGAAACAAATCCAAATATATATAAACGCAGAGCAGAAAGAGACAAATTTCCGGGGGATCAGGCGAACAGCACACCGCAATTGCTTTCCCTTTTCCTTCCTACTTTTCACACCATAACGAAACCCCCGCTTTCTCGCTTTCTCACTCCATTGCTGTCACTCTCGCCGTGTCGGCGTGTCCCCCTCTCCTCACTTTCTCTCGCAATCTCCATCGTGCTGAGAAAAAAAGAAGAAGCACAGCACAGCACAGCTAAGCTAAGTAGTGAAGTGAAGGAGGAGATAAGGATGGGGGGACCATTGGGGGCGATAATAGGGAGGTTTCCGACGGCTGGGATGGACGGAGATTCGCAAATGGACGGTGGGATCATACACCACAACAGGAAGTGCAAGGATCTGGTGTTTCTGTTCATCTTTATCGCCTTCTGGGTTGCCATGATTGTCAACTCCAGCTTCGGCTTCAACCAAGGCAACCCTTTGAGGTACCTACATTTACCACGCTTTGCTTTCACAATATAGAAAATTAAAGGTGCCTTCTTTAGCTTTACTGAGAGGGTTTTGTTAAATTACTAGTCACCTTTCGTCGTATTTATATGATCAATGGGATAATGTTGGTTATTTTATATGCTGAATGGGGATAATTTTGAGTTTCTCAGGAGTAATTTTCAGCTTCTTGCTGGTGAAAATCAAATATTTCTCGTACAAATTTTCATACTTTATTTACATGAATCAATTTTGCATGAATTTATTTCTCTATTTTTTGTATAATTTTGCACAAATCAATTTGATTCTTTCATGCATGTAGACTTAAGTACGGGCTTGACTACGAAGGAAACATCTGTGGGGACCGGCATGGGACTCGTGATTTGCGCGAGTTAGAGGTGAACTATTATATGAACCCAAATCAAGTGTACCAGAGTGGTACAAAGAATAGCCAGTTCAACCTGGCTGATGCAAAGACAATCTGTTTGATGGAATGCCCCTTACCAGCCGAAGACGGGGTCAATTTTGTGTGTGATTACCCGGAGGGGGATATCCACTTCTCTACTGATGATTGGATTGATAGGGACTATGATTATTTTGAGTTTCTCACTCCGGAAATGCGAAACAGTTCTCTCCAGTTGCAGGGCCCTTGCTACCCTGTCATTTTTCCAAGCGTAAATGGTATTTATTTCACTAATTTACTATTAATTTTTCTTAATTTTGATACCACCAAACTTTGTTCTTATACATTGTCATGTCATTTTGTCGTAGTTTATTGGACCTGTCAGTATATTGCTCGTGCATCCAACTCTTCTCTGAAGCATTGGCAACAAATGGGTGGTGTTGCCATAGATGAGAATATATTAATAGACAAAACTATTCACAAGGCCATTAACTCCCCATCAGCAGTGCTAAAGGTTTGTTAATTAGCAGTTTAGCACTAACTAGCTTATACATTTTTTATGTGCTGATTGTTACCTCGTTATGTAAGTTTAGAGATTTCAATTATCGACATGTATCACTTAATTAATCCACAAACACATTCAAAATTTCTCAGATATAACATAAATTTTGAATTTGTTTACAGAGATATGTAGCAGATATAGGGAAATCATGGCCTGTATTGATTGTCTGTGGATGGATGTTGCCGCTTTTCCTGTCAGTTATTTGGCTATTGATGATTCGATACTTTGTAGCGGGAATGACATGGGTTACTGTTGTTCTCTTTAATGTCCTTATCGTATCTGTTACAATGTTCTACTATATAAAAGGTTAGATTACTATTCCCCACAAATTATTTCTTTTTGCTATACTTTATCCATTAATTTGAATTGTTTGTTCAATTATTTATCCATCTTTTTGACTATTTGTAGCCGGGTGGATTGGGAATGATCCTTTAACAGTTGTAATCGGTGCAAGCGATCCATATGTTAATATTACCGGAAGGGTAAACTGAATCTTTTTTGTTGTTATCTTGTCCATTTGTAACTATATCTTCTCTTGTTTGAAATGCAATTTTTTTTTTTGGAACTTACTACAGGAGATAAATCACCTTCGTGCAGTTACTATTCTGATGACTATGGTCATGATTATTGCATTTCTCACCTCCCTTGCCATTGCTCGGCGTATACTCATTGCAACATCTGTCCTTAAGGCATGATCGCATTTCTCTATATATATTCTGTAGATAATTGTTACTATTTACCGACATTTTAAATTTTAAGAAACTTTGCAAGTAAGTTGAAGACTGAGTGAGTGAGAGAAAACAGCTCTCATTTCTCAGTTGATTCATCCGTACGATCTTCTAGGACAGTTTTTGAATTTAAAAAATCAAGTCAAATGGAAACCTAATATTTCAATAGATTTTTGGAGAACTTTAATAACTCAATAATAAATTTATAATTCGGAAAACTTCAGGTGGCAGCAAAGGTAATAGGGGAAGTACAGGCGCTCATAATATTCCCAATCCTGCCGTATTTTATTCTCGCTATATTCTACTTGTTCTGGTTCTCGGCCACCCTGCATCTCTTCAGCTCAGGCCAGGTACTGAGAAATGACTGCAATGCCAATTGCTGCTCTTATGACCTCAAATTGAACAAAGTGAGTTGCGACAACTGCTGTGGATACAGTGTGCATTATACCCCGCATATCGGTATTTCAATTCTATTTCACCTTTTTGGGTGTTATTGGGCCACTCAATTTATTCTCGCGTGCTCCTCTACTGTTATTGCTGGGTCTGTTGCCTCTTACTACTGGGCCCGTGGTGAAATCTCAGTAAGTCTAGATGTTTTTCTGAAAATTTTAATTATCTTGTTGCTAAACAGGCAAATAAATTGCTGGGTCTGTCGTCTCTTTTTGGGTGTTTATGGGACTACGAGCTGGGAACTCTAGTACCAGTAGTGACCGATGCAAGTAGTTCAGAATTTAAACTTTAATTTAGAGGACAAAGCTACCATTTAGCAAAATGTGAACAACTAAGTAATTTAAACTGATGATGTGATTGTTTTATTCAAATATAAAAACAGCCAGAGATCCCGTTCCTTCCTGTATTTGCTTCTTTAAAGCGGTTGACACGATACAGCCTGGGCTCAGTTGCTATAGGCTCTCTTGTGCTGTCAGTCGTAGAGTCGATCCGTTTCATACTCGACTCGCTACGGCGAAGGTTGAAATATGTCGACGCAACTTCTGAAAACTTCATGGGAAGAATGGTTTCTTCCTCATCTCACTGTTGCTTGAGCGGCATTGACTGGACCCTCAGATCCATAAATCGGAATGCTTATATTATGGTATTTTGTTTTTTGCTCTAACTCTTTGTTTTTCAATTTGTATTTCTCATCTTCTTCAAATGAGAAATCATTTCAAATAGAATATCAAAATGGGGGAGGAGAGAGAAATAATAGTCACTTTGGTATCAGGCATCTACCATTGTACGACTTTCCCTCTGTATACATATCTTACTGATATATGAAATAAAGAAGAAAGGTATAACTGAACTCGGCTTCTTTTATTTAAAGTGAGCCATGTACTTGTAATCTAATCTTACTCTTTCCTAAAAAAGAAAGATGAGAATTCTAACTTGATATTTGTGTTATGCTAATTTAAAAACCAATGTGTGTATGTTAGATTTACCATGGTGTTTTCTGGCCACACCGTGCAAAAAATATGAGCTTCTTATTTGTTACTTTAACCATGAAAAAAATCATCGACAAATTAAAATATGTTAGGAAATTTTATGGGCTTCGTCATCTTTCTTTATATCGTAACTTGCTATTGATCTGGTTTTTGCAGATAGCAATTACTGGAAAAAGCTTTTGCAAGGCTTCTTCAATTGCTACGGGTCTGATAATGAACAATATATTGCGTATTGGAAAAGTGAATGTAATTGGAGATGTTATTTTGTTTCTTGGGAAGTTGTGTGTGAGCCTTTTTTGTGCCTTGTTTGCTTTTTTGATGCTAGACACATACAAATATAAGTCAGCTCACAACAAGATTTCATCTCCTCTTTTCCCAGTTATGGTAAGCTCACATTTTATTTTAAATCAACAATTACTTGGTTGTTTAACATAAAAAGGAATACTGATTAGGTATCACCTGGTATTGATATAAACAATTTGGTACCAGAACATGCAATAAAGGTATGTGCCATCCAGCATAGAACATTTAAAATTCTCTTAATCTCATAATTTTTGAAAGTTTCAGAAAGTACCTACAAAAATTGAAATTTACAAATTTGAAGTTCCTACATCAAAATCCAAGATTCTTAATTTGAATTGAAATTTTGAATTGTAGGTGTGTTGGATCCTGGGTTACATTGTGGCAACTCTTTTCTTTGCGGTAGTTGAGATGTCAATTGACACAATCATTCTCTCATTCTGCCAAGATGCGGAGGAACACCAAGGGAATGCACAATACGCACCTCCTCTTCTAATGGAAACCCTAGAAGGTAGTGATGGGCCAGGCGAGATGCAGAGACTAACACAGGGACCCTAATTACCCTTTTTTTGGTTGAGCACTAGGTTACTGAGGAAATAGGTGCTTAGGTGGTACGTAGCAGCAATCCTCATTTTGTAGTAGTATCGTATCGGCCGACCAAAGCAGGCATTTTTCTAGCATGTCTCTGTGTTGAAATATTATTAACCAAAGGGTTGTATTGTATTATAGCTGTATTCTGTGTTAGCTGTTAACTGGCAAGTTTTTCAGATTTTAACAGTAGTTCAATTTTCGTTTATCCGAACATCTTTTAACTGGCACAAAAAATTATCTCAAATTCTTCCTTTTCTATTTATCGCATGTAATAGCTTGTGAAAAATCTCCAAATGAGTTAAAAGACATTGCACTGATTATATATGAGGAACAAGTCATTGTCAAATCACTTAATACATTTGAACATTGAACAAATATATGATCAGTAGTTCTAATTTCATCATAGAACACGCTCTTTCAGATCCAATTAATCCAGCTTCTTTTGATCAAATTATCTTGTTTTAAGTTTTTTTTTTCCTTTTTACGAACCAACCAGCTAAAAAAAAAAATTAATTTTGAGGGGATCTTTGTCTTCAACACTTAGCCTCCAATTTATCTTTTACTTGCCTCCAAAATTCAGGGAATCAAATAAAATCACCAACTCTATCTAATTCTCTTTTAGGAAGTGCTTCCTTTTTTGTCCCTGGGAATCCTATTCATGAAATATTATTATTAAAATCACATCACCGCGGATAAACACACTTTTGACAAATATGAATTGAGATATGATTAACAAACTAAAGTCCAATTATACAAGCAGAGAGAGCTTTACTTGTCATGTAGTTGTCAAAGAACATATTCTCATTTACTTTGTTGCTGGACCAGATTATCTTTTTTGGGGACAAAAGAACAATATGTTACCCAAATATCACAAAAGCTAATATCCATGTAACAAAGGTATGCTAAAGTTTATACCATGTATAATAAAAGTATAGATAACAAATTCAAAAGTGCACTGAGAAAGATTACACACTAGATTTCAAAATTTTGGTATCTCACACATAAGAGCAATGATGACATAACAGCCAGAATCTTGATGCCGCATTAACACCTTACTTCAATGGAGAATAAACTTATAAAGGAAAGATGGAAGAGAGGAAAAGAAATGACATGGTCCAGTTAAAGAGATTCAGAAGAACACTAACTAGTTCAACTAATTATACATTACTAAAAAAGGAGCAAAGCTCAACCTAACAGAGAATAAGAGGCTAAGTTTATAAAATTCGTATTAATTCATAAGTTCTATCACAAATAGAAATTGGCTTTTTTTATAGTCTTGCTTAAAGTTAAAAAAACTCTCCTAAAAAGTAACCCCACATTAAGCTATTTTTTAATTATCCTCCTAGAAACCACAAAAAGCTGACTTAAAAAGACATACAAATTAGAATCTTTTGACCCAATTTAAAACCCACTAACAACTCACAACTAACTAATTAATAACACAGTCCAAAACTGACAACTTATCTCGACACGCCTTTTTGACTAGAATGCCTTCTGATTCTTGAAAAACGTAAAACATCAAAGTTGTAGATAATTTTGTATAGTTTACACAGCCCAAAATTCACCTTAATCATAGTTTGTATGAACTAGATATGAAGCGTGCTAAACCGTCCAAAAAACGTTACAGAGAGCTTGGTCCATTGCTGACCTGATTTCATATTAACTTGGATCATAATAATATGAACTTGAAAAGGCTTAACTATTCTTCAGATGAGACTTTGATGACAACATGTTGCTTACGTGACTTGTATATAATCTGGGCGGTGTCAAGAAATTTCATGAATTGCTCTTATTTGATCGAACATTTAATATGACGATAAATTAAATTAATGGAGATTATTTTTTAATCTCGTAATGTCTGTAGTTTGCTACTTCTAAAATTAGTGTAATACATGAAACAAAATTAACCAAAAAAAATAAAAGGAAAATTGAATACCCGCGCAGTTACATTATTATGACCTGTAAATCCTAAGATGGTGCACTCTGCACTGGTTTTGTAAATATTTTTTTAATCAATATATATGTTTTCGGCAATTGTCAACGACCATAAAAAAATAGTGCACTGGTTATGATTTCCAGTGACCTTAATTATGGACAAAACATATATGTTAATAGTGATTTATAATAATGTAAAACTGTAAATACATCGATATGTTAGGGTAAAAAGTATGTATAGAATCAATAAATGTCATGTATGAACGACGGTAAAGGGGATAGAGAAGGAAGAGAGTAAAGGGGATAGAAGGAAGAGAGAAAATTGAGATGGTTCAATTGAATTGAATTTAACAAAATAAATTGTTTACGATAATTTACATATAATAAGCAAGATTCTGTCCATCAAATCTAACATATACGTGTGTATGTATTAATGTATGTAGTTTATAAATTGAACCAGTATTGTATGAACAAGATACTGTCAAGCGATTAGTCAGAAATAATAACAAATAATTAGTCATAATCATAAATAATCAATCAATTAGTTAGAAAAATTTGTAACGGTTTGATCGTCGCTAACAACCAATCAACTTAAACAGTTATTTTTTACAACACTGTCTATTTAAACATGTATGGATTTGTACTTTAAAAATAGAGATTTAGATTCATAACACAAATCAATATGTAACATGTATGTGACCATAACCTCTACTCTGTATAACAAGGCGACAAAAGATCTACAGGCTCATTTTCGCATGGGAAAGCATCCGAAATTTTTATTAATAAGAATATAAATAAAAAAAATATCGATTTTGGAAAAAGTTTTGAGTAGAATTTGAAAACTGGTAAAACTATGATTTTTGACAACATTCTCTGGACGTGATTGTTGACAACAGCCAGATTAGCGAAATTAGATTAGCGCTGACTAACGCGTTTAAAAAAAAAATTCTGGCTGTTATGGATAATAACGGCCAGCTACAGTGGTTTTTTCGGAATTGAACTAAATTGAACTGAACTGAAGTAAAAAAAAATACTGTAGCTGGCCGTTATTCACGATAACGGCCAGCTACAGTGTTTTTTTTTTTAACGCGTTACTTAGCGCTAATTATGTTTTGCCAATCTGGCCATTGTCAAGAATCACATCCAGAGAACGTTGTCAAAAATTACGGTTTTTCCAGTTTTCAAATTTTATCCAAAACCTTTCTCAAAATCGATATTTTTTTATTTATATTCTTATTAATAAAAATTTGAGAGAAAGCAGGTCCCACGAGCCCGCGCTCTCTCTCTGGTACATACTGATTTTCTACGGCATATCTATCAAATCGCTGTAAAACGAATCTATAGTTAACCATTTACGCTCTGGAATGATGGACTCATCACATATTTGGTTGATTTTAGAGCGTCATAGAAAATCCCAAGAAAATTAGGGGAGAATGTCAAGCGGATTACATACAATCTTCAAATACATGCCCAGATAAAACAAAAACAAATCAAATTAGCTTGATATTAAAAAAATGAAAATATAAAAATGCAAGCATCTTTTGATTAGACGGAAATATTGAATCATCTCGAGCACATCTTAAGATAATTCATTGAAGCAGATAAAGAGGGAGAACCATCCATTGGCATTGGCATTGGCTATTGCCTATCATCATTTCTTGATCAAGTGGTGGCGAACCTTTGCCCAGCCCTTCTTACAACCGGACCCCACAACCTTTGCGCCTTTCTTACAAGGAGGCCCCACCGCCTTGATCGCCTTGTTGAATAGCGCCTTCAGATCCTGCGTTCTGACTTTCACCTGCGTTTTGAAATCACCCATCTCGCTTCGAAGGAGAAACGATATCGGGCTAGGGTTTCGAATTTGAGATGAGATCCCTTCGTATCTATCTATCTATTCTCGTTTGCAACTATTGCCGCGTTTTCCCAAATTGGAGATATTTGGTTAGGCGCAAAATTCGCTCGCTTTTAAAAAGCACTGTTAGCTGCGCACAGTTCAGCATTAAATGCGGGTATTAGAATTTTATGGGTCCCACTATTCGGTGATTTGATGTACACCAACAGGCAACAGAATTCGCATCCTCTGAGATATCTCAAACTTTGCGTGACTTTTTGGAATATCTTAATCGTTGAAATACGTTCTGCACGAATCTCAAAGCTCAAATAATACTGGCCCCCTACGCTTCCCCGAATAGGCACCGGACACGTCGGTCACGCAAAAATTGAGATATCTCAGAGGATACGTACTAAAGCCCAACACATAACACAAAGCATTTTTAGGGTAATATATATCTTCCTTCACTTTCGGCGCTCTACTGGATTCGGAATTCATCCACACGTCAGATCTTGGTGGCAACTGGCAAGTGGTAACAGGCTGGAGAAGTAACAGATCCAAGTCCGAGTACGGAATTGTATTGGTCGACTGAATCGTTTTAAATGAGCTTTGTCAATCTCGTCGTAAAAGTTATTGCCAATAGCATGGCCTGCCTTTGGGATGAAGGCAATGTCATATAGGGCTGACAGAAAAGATCGTAGCTTGCCGATAGATTGCGACTCATTTTCTAACTGTTTGTTTGTTAGTGAACCGAGCTGTAAATGAGTCAGCTAGCTACTAGTTCGATATAAAATTAATGTGTTTGAGCTTGGACCAACTCAGTTCATATATGAATTTGTGTGAATTTAATATGCATGAATTTATTTTGTGAACTATATTTGTATTTATTTGAGATTTAGTATTTTGGTATATATGAATTTAGTTAACTTTATAATACATTATCTAATACATTTGAATTTTTGGTCCACGAGTTTTCACAAGCTAGCTCAACTCGCTCGTTGCCAAAACGAGTAAGCCATGAGCCATTTTTTAATAACTTGGTCTCAGTTTTCTGATTAAAACAACATATGGATTGATCTGCGATGTCATAAAAATACCCTCTTAAATAACATTAGCAGGCTAATCGTGCGCATTTGCCGTTTTTTATGTTATTAAAGAATAAATTAACTAAATACATGACATAACAGGTATTATAATTATAGAAATAGAACATATGTTGACACTGGCAGTGTAAGTGTTAGGTTGAAAATAATACTGTTGACATTGTATCCAACAAAACTAGATAAGGTTCCATAAGAAAGGGGAAAAAAGAAGAAGATAATAAAATAAGTTATTTTTTCTAGGCAATTCTATGTATTTACATATGCCTGAAATTAAACATATATTCCCCTGGAACAAGATTTCTCATTGTACTACCTGCACATGATTCTAATAATTCAGTATTCACTCATATAGTCTAGAGAGATAATACAGGGTAACAGTGCAAGCATGAAGAACCAAGCACAACTTTTGAATTCGCATCCCCTGAGATATCTCAAACTTTGAGTTCACCTGTGAAAAATCCAGATCGTTCAAATCTTTTCAGCACGAATCTCAAAGCATAATAATACTGAAAAATTGAGATATCTCAGAGGATACGGACTCGCAACTTCTCCTCCAAAGCCACAGTATTCCCTGCTGCTTATCCTAACTCATCTGCAAATTTTATCTAGCTATGGCTATGTCTGCAGCAAACAATTCCCTATCAGGCACTGAAATTTTCATCATCAATCATTCCTTTCCCATGTAGGCATTGAATTTGACCTTGAGATCCCATTCGCTTCGTGATTACTAACAGATGGTGAAGATGGCAAAGAAGTTGATGACTGAAGGAGAGGTACGCCAGATCCATTAGTGCTGACTGTATAAAAAACCCAAAAAAATAAATTTAAGGCTTCTTTTGAACGCAAGCTTTTATTAAACCATTGGTTGGCATTAGTATTAGAGCTATCCATGATTCAAATTCTGGCACCCCTTGTTATAAATTAATTTTCTCCCAAATTGCACATGACAAATTGTAGAACAAATTCACACCACACACACGGTCAAAATCTTTTGCAAATTAGTTTCGACATTTCCATATTTTTGAATTGTCACCTGACGTTTCAATTTGCAACTAGCACTCTCTTATTTGCTTATTTTTGTTATGGGGATATTACAGTAAACCAGGGGAGTTCCATAAAATGTTGATATTTTCCATCATAATTCTAATTGGCTTGAGTATTTCTAAGCCCAGTTGAATAAAGTCAAGCCAAGTTAGCATGCAATTTGGTTGGCTCATTAAGTCAGGGACTTAGCTAAACTCACAAGGACAAGGATAAATAATGTACCAGTAATTTTTAATGCCAAATTGAATGAAAACCAAATGAAAGTGCAACACAAAACCGCTCTAATCCCCCCAAAAAAATAAATGAGAGTAGGATGAAAACAACACCAAAAGATGGTGTTAATTGCAAATGTTAATGGTTGGTCATTAAATGCAAAGAACAACTCAAGTTAGGTATTAGTTGCAGTTACAGTAAAATATCAAGTGCTACCAACCTGTGCGGGCACTTGATGCAGTTGAAAATCTATTTCTAGGTTTCGATTCTTGCAACTCGACATCAACAAATCGTGGCCGATTGGTGGACCCCTCATCAAATAGCTCTTGGTCACCTTCATCCAAGGAGCACACAGTGCTTGTCTCAGTGCGAATAGTAGACTCATCGAGGCCTCGCCTGTGCTTTCGTCTTTTTCTGGCAGCCTTGCCCCACCCGTGCATTGTTTGTCGAATCCTTTCTGGGATTAGAGCAGCTTTGTAGTTGGACCCCATCTGGTTTTATTTTAAAATTGTCATTTATTAGTGTAAAACAAACAGACTGAGGCTATGGTATAATGCATAGCGCATAATGGTCCGTACTAGGATCAATATTTCCAATTTCAAAGTCCATATAAAAATGTACTTGTAGATCAAATGTTATATTTTTTAGAATTTTTTTACTAACTTTTTATATAGGTAGAAAATCACTTGATCTAAAACTTCTAGACCATTCAAAAGTTGTGATTTTCTACCTATCTAAAAAAATAGTAAAAAAAATCTAAAAAATGTGAAATTTGGTCTGCAAGTACATTATCATATGGAGACCACGTTGAATAGTTCAGATCTAGTATTTGGACTTTATATACAAAAATATTAATCCGTAGTATGAACCAATCTATGCTATTCATAGTACCGTAGCTTCACTCAAACATTATTATCCAACATTTTATTTACTACTATTTGGTTATTGAAATTCTTTTTTCACTTCTTTCATTTTTCTTACCCTCTTTGATAATTATGTTTTGTTGAGTTTGTTTTGGTCAACTTATGTGGGTTTCTATTAGCAAGATTCGGAGACCAACAAAGTGCTGGCGTGGTTCATGCACCACAATATCCCGAATGATCATATCTTATTCTTTTCACATGTTACTTCCTGTAGGTTTGGGTGAGGCTTAGTTGAGTATTAGACGTCGTCTACTGGCAGAGGACAAAAAAAGAAAACGAAGAATACTACAACATATATTGCTAATAGAACCTAAACTATAAATTAATTACCTGAGTGACAAGTGCATAAAGCGGTAGTGTACTATAGCTGCAAAGGAATTGCCCAGCAAACCTGGTAAGAACATTCCAAATTAGTCGGTGATTTCTGAGAGTTCACAGAAAACATATCAAGAGTTTAGAGTATGATGTGCAAAAATGTACTATACCCCAGAATTAGGCGGCAATAGACAGCCAAATGGTTTCTGATGAAGCATGAATCATATCCAAATTGCCACTGCAGTAAAAATGATATTTAAACACACACACTTAGTTACCTATGTTGTATAAGTTTTGATGCTCAAATGTTGAGAGAGAGAGAGAGAGAGAGAGAGAGAGGGACAGTACCCAGAACCAGAAAAAAGAAGCCAGCTCAAAGGCATTCTGCAAGAACAAAAATAACCAATGGAATTAATCCTTTTGGCCAAATAAACTAAAAATTATAATAAAAAAGACACAAAGAAAATTCAAAGTAGCTATCCAGAAAAGAAATTTTATGTTCACCTGGAAAAGAACAAAATGGATCAACTCAAGAAGCAGCTCTGGTTTCTTAAACCAAAACAGGCTATCCCTTGGCCGTAGCCGACCCTCCAATCCAGCAAGCCCGGCACTCTCTATTGATAGAATGGCTATTACATGTTGTAATTTTGCACCCACTATAAGAACAAGCTATGCATATATGGTAAAATATAGAAGTATATATCAATACAGTAGTTGTTTGACAGGTTAGGCATAGTTAGAAAAACAAAAAGTAAAGTACTCACCGAGATGGGAATTATTGCAATCCAAAAGTAGAGGTTGCTTCCTGAAACATTAGAGGATTTAGGTGAATTTCTGCACGGCAATATTTTGTTTTAAGTAAGAACCACTCACTGATCACAGTACTTAATGAAATGTTAAAATTTGCGAACCATTTATGTTGAACAACATGAAAGCAATAACAAAGCCCCACAATGGTCCACTGCAAAAGATACAGAAAGGTGGATTAGGTCTTAAATTGCTAAATTTGCACACATATATATAACAAAGGATATAAAATAGTCTTCGGTTTAGATCAAGCAACATATTTTAATAAGCAACTAGAAGCATTAACTATGATTGCGTTATTCTTGTGAATTAAAGTTTTAGACTTGTAAAAACTAGCAAAAAAATGTTTTATGCAAGCTTAAGCTTTTGAAGTCTGTAAATTCAAAATGCCAAATCCAAATGGAAAAGAAAAATAATAATGTCAAATTACCTCACACCAACAATCTTCTTGAACTCTTCTTCCAGGGAGCGTATCATGTACTTATGAAAATCATACGTATCCAAAAGATTATGATTCTGCCAAAATATAGACAATTAAAAGAAATTGTCAGATAACACAAGTTCTACACCCGATTGGCATAGAGTATGTCAAAAAAAGAGTAGTTATAGAGAAGAACCTACATATAAGAACAAAAGCACAAGTGTATGATATGTCAGGAAAAAATTTAGGTTCAGATCTATATTTTATTATACATCTTGCTTTTTGTATTTGTTTCCTTTATTTTGAGTTCATTTGGTGTTCTGTGCTGGATTACAACTTCAATCAAGGCCAAAAAAAAAATCATGCTAATTTGCTTAAAGAATCATTTAATCAAAATGCAGTTGGATTATACTGTTCCTAATAACCTAAAAGTTCTGATGAGGCAAGATAACTATTAAAGGATCAGCAATATTAATTTACCTGGATAAAGCCACTTCGAAGGGTGAGATAATCTCCTCGATCTACAGAGTTACCAAATTGACGAAAAAAACAAGTCTGGATCACAACAAAAAACATCCATTCAATGTATTTCTGCAATACTAATTTAACTAAAAAGCTAATAACCAAAGAGGAGGGTTCAAACATCTCCATTTTTTAATTTCCTAATAACAAAAATTATAAAATTTATATGTCAAAATAAAACAGTTAGATGTGATCTATGTTATTTCTCTATTATGCACATAAAAAATTATCACTTTTTGGTTTTGTTTTTATATGAATTAATAAGTTGAAAAATCAACGTCCATAAATGATCCACATCAGTGTCTTTTTGCAAGCTCAAAACAATGTTGAAATGTCATGATCTTTTACGTGTGAGAGAAAATGATGTAGATTATATCTAATGTTTTATTTTAACATTTAAATTTTGAGTTATTAAAATTTCAAAAATGGAGGCATGATGGAGGCAAAGAAAATGAAGCATTCGAACCCCCCTCATACCAAAATAAGTGAATTAGAAAATAAAAAGCATACCACCCACACAACAAATTCATTGCTTTTCCACGAGCTCGAGGAATGATGGATCTTGACAAATGTTGACTGTCTTCTAAACGTCAGTGCTCTTGTTACCTCTGTTTTAAAAGAACATTTTTAAAAAAAAAGAAGGAACACAATTTTACTCGTTAAAAAATAAAAAATAAGAGGAGTTAACTTTGTACCAGCTAATGTGTCATAGTGAGCTCTATGGGCTTCCTCTTCCCATTTCCTCCATGTATGCACCTAGTAGTAACAAGTGGAACAGGAATAAAAAAATTAAAATTAATAATCCATTTTTTATCGTGAAGCATTACAGTTCTAGTGGACCTGTTCGGTAACATATGAAATAGTGAAAGAATAGAGGAAAAGTGGATTCTGGAATAGACTTCTATTTTGTACGATTTCAGTCATGTTCGGTTGATGGTGGAAGAGTAGAATAGTAGAAGAGTGTTGGTAAATTAGCCAATTCCTCTATACACCATCCCCATGAAATAGAGAATTGTCTCACAGAGGAATAGGGGAGGGAACAAAGTGTAAAAAGCAGGGGTTTGTTCAAACCCAATTCCACTTTACCGATTTCCACAATTCCACTCAATTATTTTCTTGTTTGGCGGGAATAAAACCTCTATTCCACCCTATTTCCTTTTCAAGGGGGTCAACTCAGTGATTATATATATATATATATGAGTAAATTTAGGGTGTGATGTGCTCACCAAGAGGATTTGGTGAGCACAACTCTAAAAGTATATTGAATCGACATCAAATGACGAATTCAAACCGTTGAAATCCATGTACTTCATGAGTGATGCGTCTACATGCAAAATTTTGAAAGTTTCGAATTCATTTGCTACGAGGTCAAGCGGTCAAAGAAATGATGAAAAATGAATATATAAAACAACTTATTAAAAAATTCATTACTTTGACTGCTTGACCTCGTATTAAATTAATTTGAAACTTTCAAAATTTTGCATATACATGCATCACTCATGGAGTACATGGATTTCAACGGTTTGGATTCATCATTTGAAGTCGATCCAATATACTTTTGGAGTTGTGCTCACCAAATCCTCTTGGTGAGCACATCACACACTAGATTTACTATATATATATATAGAGAGAGAGAGAGAGAGAGAGAGAGAGAGAGTGACTAATATGATTTCAGTAGCATATGGGCCGAAGTGCTTACGGTCCAAATTTGAAATTTCAAAATTCAAAAAGTCGATCTGAACCGTTAGATGTGTTCTCCATATTGAAAACTGCTTGGAGACCAAATTTTACATTTTTTGAAATTTTTTTGCTATTTATTAAGCCACTTTGAAAATCGCTGATCCAACAGTGGCACTGTTGGGTTAAGCCACCGTTGGATCAACGATTTCCAAAGTAGCTTAATAAATAGCAAAAAAATTCCAAAAAATGTAAAATTTGGTCTCCAAGTACTTTACAATATGGAGAACACATCTAACGGTTCAGATCAACTTTTTGGATTTTGAAATTTCAAATTTGGACCGTAAGCACTTCGGCCCATATGCTACTGAAATCATATTAGTCATTCTATATATATATATATATATATATATATAGAGTTGGGCTATGGTACTCTATAGAGTACCATGGCTCGGTGCTCTACGGCACTATAACTCCATTTTAAAAATTCAAACAGCCGATCCGAACCGTGGAACATGTTCTTCATATTGAAATGTGCTTGGAGACCAAATTTTACATTTTTTGGAATTTGTTTGCTATTTATTAAACCACTTTGAAAATCGCAGATCCGATGGTCCAGAAATTTTTACTGTTCACAGCAGATCTAAGATTTTCAAAGTGGCTTTAATAAATAGCAAAAAAATTCCAAAAAATGTAAAATTTAGTCTCCAAGCACATTTCAATATGAAGAATATGTTCAACGGTTCGGATCGAGTGTTTGGATTTCTAAAATGGAGATATAGCGTAGAGTACCGAGACGTTTTACTCCATAGAGTACCATAGTCCATCTCTATATATATATATATAGAGTCCTGCTAATGTGCTTTCGGTAGCATATGGGCCGAAGTGCTTACGGTCCAAATTTGAAATTTTAAAATCCAAAAAGTCGATCTGAATGTTAGATGTGTTCTCTATATTAAAATGTGCTTGGAGACCAAATTTTACATTTTTTGGAATTTTTTTGCTATTTATTAAGCCACTTTGAAAATCGCTGATCCAACAGTGACTTCTGTTTTTACTGTTTGGTTAAGCCACCGTTGGATCAGCGATTTTCAAAGTGGCTTAATAAATAGCAAAAAAATTCCAAAAAAATGTAAAATTTAGTCTCCAAGCACATTTTAATATAGAGAACACATCTAACGGTTCAGATCGACTTTTTGGATTTTAAAATTTCAAATTTGGACCGTAAGCACTTCTGCCCATATGCTACCGAAAGCACATTAGCCGAACTCTATATATATATATAATGTTAGTGTCAAAGTGGGGGAAATAATATACAAATTATAAACCTTGACAATAGCGAGCAGCATTGTTAAGCAACTGTAGGAGACATGAGTGATGGCCATGACGAATATAAACCGATGAAGCTGTTCAAGACCTTCATATGACACAAATGACTCGTAACCCTGCCCAGCAAAAGATAAACTTATTGGCTCAAGACCAAACTAGAAAACATGCCTAGCAAACTCATTAGGTGATTACACCTCAAGAAATAGATACCTTTGGACAAGGAGAGTGACGATGGTGTCCCTTGAGAGATCTTCTCAAAGAGTGATTGAGAAAAAATACCAACAATTTTCGGACACGCTCCTTCCCCGGGTCATCCTCGGCGCTCGCGCTCGCCTCCACCTGATCATGCGTGCATGGCGAGAATGTGCTGTCGTAGTACTTTGAATCGATGCAAAAACTTGCAATTGTTCTTGAGGAGGCAACAAGAAGCAATGAAATGAAGCCTAGCAGCATCATCTCTGTGCAAAATATGGAGCCGAGAGGTGATTAATAAATACAAAAATGAGCAATTTCATGTCATCATTTGGAGCCAGTACCACAAGATATGACATTATTCAAGGGAAAAAGGAAAAATGAAAAAGGAGCGATCGGAGACGGAAAAAAATCCTAAAAATCTCAAAATATCAATAAATTATGGAGCTATTTGACTAAAATGGTTGCACATCTGTTTTTCAGGGCTTCAGTTCTTCAGAGGGTATATTTAGTGTTGTCAGGTATGGAAGTACCAGTAGAAATATCTCAGAAAACTAATCCCCTGTACTTGTATTAAGATCTACAGTGAAGAGGTGATTTTGATCAGAAGAAAAAATTTACCTTCTTTCATCTTTTCTACAGCTTCATAAAGTGGATTGCGGCGGGTTTTCTTCAACCACTGAAGAAGAGTAATTTGCAAAAAATTAAACCATCAATGTTTGCTTAAACAATGCAGCATTGTAAAACTCATGGTCTATTGCCAAATTTAACAAAAAAAAAATGTGCAAAAACACATCCAATTTTGTAAGCAAGGAGCGCCAAAATTCCAGCTTAAATTTAGCTTTTTTCTGGTGAACCACTTCTATTCATCTACATGTTGCATCATAATTTTTTAAAATGGGAGAAAATTCACATTTATTATGCAAAATTTGTGACTCAATGGCCTGTTTAGTGTAATGCATTTTAAAGATTCCAATTCAACAGCAATAACCAAAGAATATCATCAATAAATTCAAAATCCTCATTTTTCCCCCCAAAAAAAATTCGAATCACATGGAAATAGATGCGTAGAAGAATGTTTATATACTTACATAGCTCAAGCGGTGGATTGATCGCTCAACAAGCAAACAAACCGCGACTAAGATCGTTAACACCGTGGCCACCGACCAAGTCGGAGTAAGAGCCAAAGACCGGAGCTCTCCTTCTTCCGGCATTTTTATCTCTCTCTCTCTCTCTCTCTCTCTCTATTTCATCCCAAATCGAAACAAAGAGAAAGATGAGGAAGGTAGAGGAAGGTGAAGAAAAGTGTTAGTTTAATGGCACTTAATTCAGCGAACAAACAAAATACCACATTGGCCAAGAAAGGGGGGAGATTTGAAACGCGCTTACGAAGGAAACTATTTTTAGAAGTTGAGAGAGTTAGACTAGGAGACGGTTATAGGTTGACACCTCCATACTATCTCTAGCTGGACTGACACATATAGATACAGTACAGAGAGAGAGATGGAGAGGGAGGATGAATTTTGTTTGTATTGGAGGTGTCCTGTGCGCTGGAGATAGTGATGTGCTGAGATGTTTCTTCCCCAGTCAAACCTTGTTTTCTGCTTGAGATTTGTGCCATCTCATTGAAACCATTTCCAATACAAATCCAACGGCCTTGTCATCCCGGTCTCTAAGAATGTGGTACGAATTCGGTCGGAATCCATAACCTCTGAGGTAACAGACTATTTCTGTTTGGATCACGGCCATCCGATCAGAATCTGGGCCAATCCGGCCCGACGAGGAACGCAACGGAACGCTTTAATAATCGCGCGGATTTTGATTTAACGGTCCAGATCAAAACAAAAATATTCTGTTACCTTAGATGATACTATTCGGTCTCCAGGACCAAAGCAGAGGAGCTTCGACAATGCCACACCTTGGTGTTGGCTTTCTGTGATCACGGCAGAGCAGAGTGCGGAGCTTCGTATGGTTTAATGGTTAAAATATTTCGCTCTGCTACTGCTTGTGAGGTTCCTCACCTTGTTTGGATGGAGAGCAGAGGAAGGGAGGGAATGGAAAGAAAATAAAACTTTCCGTCGAATCGTGTTTGGTTGACAAAATTATGTCAGAGGTGAAAGGTTTAATCTTGTATCATTAAAATTAATAGAATTGGTTTCCCTCCCAATTTGGAGTGTAACGGATGGAAAGAAATTTTGTTATAAATATTGTTAGAAAAAATAACACAAATAACCACCTCTATATTTTACCTATATAATTCTTATACAAGTTTTTTTTGTCACAAACCTACAATAACTACCGAATTTCTCATTAACCTTATAAATTTTAATCAACCAAACAAGAAATAAGACGAAAAAGAAAGTTATTTTTTATTTCATCATTAATCATCCAAACATAAAAAGTTTAAATATGTTAATCTTCCATTCTTTTTTATTCTTCCCATTCTCTTTTTTCGTCTACTCTCCATCCAAACAAGGTGTAAAGTTGCACAAATATTAATAGTTTAATACAAACGAATCGAGGAGGAAAGAAAAGAAGACATTTGTTGACTATATAATATGCGATTTTAAAAATAGACTGCAGAAAGTATTGGGATAAATATATTAACAGAGTACTTTTTACTTCATACAGCTCACTAACCATATCCAGTGCTGGTTTGATTCCATAGTCCGTGTGCTGTTTTAAGCTAAAACTGCTCTGTTCAAATATTTACCCAAGTGTTGCTCGTCTCCATGTGAGGAGATTATAAAATTATTCAACTCTGCTCTATCAATATGTGCCTCATTAATAGTGCGCAGTGTGCTTTCATTCCAAGATTCGTTTCGAGAATAATCAGCTTGTTATAATTAAGGGGGAATTTCATATATCCCCCTTAAAAATTTCAATATTACGTATTTCTCCCTCAAAATTTTGTAATATCATATTTACCCTTCAAAATGGTTGAAACTCACATATTTACCCAAAAATAATAAAACAATAAAAATTAACAGCTAAAATTCAATAAACGATATTAATTAAATAAATAAGACCATTATACCCTCCAGAGGCGGAACTAGAAAATTTGAATAGAGGGGGCTAATTTATAAAATGCATAATATATGAAAAAGGCAAAAAAAATATAATTAGTGGGAATTGAACCCATGACCTTGCAAACACATAATAAAGCTCTTACCACTAGACCATAAGCATACATTTGTCATTTTATTAGGGGGGCTAGCTTATATAAAAACTTAAAAAAAAATAAAAATTAAATTAAATTTTAATATACATAATTAAAAATTTTAAAATTATTGGGGTGGCTTAGCACCCCTTGACATACATATAAATCCGCCCCTGATACCCTCCTTCTTTTCTCTCTTCTCTCTCTCTCTCTCTCTCTGACTTCTCTTGTTCCTGGTGCAAAACAAATCTCTATAGACTGTTCTCCATCCATCGTTTCTACTTCCATTCCTCCATTGTCTAATATTACATGGTATCAGCACAAGCTAAAGAGATACGGAACAATAAAAAACTAAAACAACAACTAAAAACAGAAAAAGATGGAGTGACCTGGTACGGTACCAGTACCGGTTCTCATTTCCTAAAAATAAAACGTCAACTACACTGAGAATAAAAACTGAAAGCTAAAAGAGATAAGAAACTAAAAAAAAGGACAACAACACATTGTTGGATGACTGTATCGACCCGGTACAGTACTGGTACCAGCCTCATTATTTAAGAAGAAATCTGAACTATCTTAGCAGAAAAAAGTCTGGATTTATCGAATGCTCAAGCTCTAATTATGTTACATGAACCTGCAACGGCGTCCCTCGTGCTGACTGTCCCATCCTCCTCACCCAATTGGCCATTTGGTGTGGTGTCTGTACCGCTCTATAAGAAAAAAATAGTTGGGCCGCCACACAATACTGATTTTTCCCAAGTCTTGTCTAATTATTGATAATTGGTGATAAATAAGTTATGTATAAAAAGAAATGACACAATAAGCTCTTATGGAAATTATTTATGTCTGGATGCTTGTTATGTTAAATTAAATAAAAAGTTTTGGTTTCTCTTTCAACTCCTAAACAGTTACAAATTGCTTAACAGATGGCCGAACGATTTTTTTATACTGCTCAACTTTTTTTTTTTTAAAAAGGTCTAGGCCCAGTAATAATGGACTTCGACTGGTAATGCAATTATATAGATTTCTAAGGGCTAAAAATAGAAAATGTAATAGGAGCTGTCAGTTAGTAACTGATTCAGTTAGACATTGTATAGGAGATGTATAGGCTATAAATACATGATCAATTGTAATAAGTCGGTATCAATCAAAGAATGAAATTCATTTCTCAATTCTCTTTATATCCATCTTACAAAAGCTTTTATGACCAATTTCATTTTACTGAAACATAATAGTTAAGTTACAAAAATTGTCATATGAAAGATCTACTATGATCTCTCTTCATCATCAAAAAGCAACGAACAGTACTGAATATAGATCTAACATAAGCATAAACTAAAACTATTCTCAAAGCAACCTAAACTTTCACTAAGTATATAAGAACTACTATTTTATAACTCTAAGTCTTCCTGCTGTTTGTATCTCTTAGCCACTTGTTGGTCCTTTTATATTGCTTAACACCTATCAAATGATGCAAAACACACCTAAACAAATGCAACTAAGCCAATCTGTGTACATTTTTAACGTTTTTAGTAGGGACAATGTAATCTGTCACCTCAATATACCTTATTTTTACTGATTTTTATGTAACATTTTTAGTTCAAAAATCCTGGTCCAATATGTCACAAGGACAGTGGTACAGACACCACACCAAATGGCCAATTGGGAGAAGGACGGGGCAGTCAGCACGAGGGACACTATTGCAGGTTCATGTAACAGAATTAGAGCTTGAGCATTCACTAAATTCAGACTTTTTTATGCTAAGATAGTTCATATTTCTTGTTAAGGAATGAGGCTGGTACCAGTACCGTACCGGGTCGATACAATCATCCAACAATGTGTTGTTGCCTTTTTTTTAGTTTCTTATCTCTTTTAGCTTTCAGTTTTTAGTGTAGTTGATGTTTTATTTTTAGGAAATGAGAACCGGTACTAGGAACGTACCAGCCACTCCATCCTTGTTCTGTTTTTAGTTGTTGTTTGTCTTTTATTGTTCTGTATCTCTTTAGCTTGTTAGCTGGTACTATGTAATATTAGACGATGGAAGAAGGGAAGTAGAGACGAGTGAAGGAGAACAGTCTCAAGAGCAATTTGTTTTGGCACTGCTCCAATTTGTTTTGGTGTCAGGAACAAGAGAAGTCACGGAGAGAGAAGAGAGAGAGGAGGGAGGGTATAATGGTTTTATTTATTTAATTAATATTCTCTATTAAATTTGACCTGTTAATTTTTATTGCTTTCTTGTTTTTGGGTAAATATGTGAGTTCCAACCATTTTGAAGGATAAATTTGATATTATGAAATTTTGAGGGATAAATACGTAATATTGAAGTTTTTGAGGGGGATTCATGAAATCCCCCCTATAATTAAATCCCAAAATACGATATAAGTTGTAGACCACCACTGCATGGGGCAGTTGGTAAAGGTATAGCCCTCCTAAGGGAGGGACACGGGATCGATTCTGCTTGGGGGCAGAATTGAGGCCTACGGGCTGTAATAAAAAAAAAAAAAAAAAATATATATATATATATATATATATATATATATATAAGTTGTAGAAAAAAAATACAAGCGAAGTATAATAAAAGTTGGAGGGACAAAAGAAACAGTGTAATTAATGCCTACCAGATAATTATTAAACAGCTTCACAGGCACAGGCACAGCAGTTATTACTTAAAAATAGCACAAGGAAGTATCGCTTTTTAATTTATTTCGCCATGTGAGCACATTAATAAGTATCTCACATCACATCTGGCACCCACAGTCCATTACTCCATTGCGAATATCAAGGGTATTTTAGCTTGCACGTGCAACGCACATGTGCCACGCCATGCATGATCCAGGATTTTCTGAAATTACTTCCGTGTAAAATTCGTGTAAGTTTCTGTGAAATTGGAAGATTTATAGTTTGCTTCGGACAACAATAGACCGAATTTTTTATTAATACTACTGTAAAAAAAAACACAAATTGTAGGGAATTTGAAAAACATCAGAGCTTCTAATTCAATATGCGGCTCTATTCTTGGGGGGCCACAGATTAAATTGGAGACTCCCAAAAATAAAAAAATGATATTTTTTTTTAATTCTCCAATTTCAATAGTTTTTTGTTTTTTTTTAAATGGTATTAATAATTTTTTTTGGAACAATAGATTAAAGAGAGATAATATGCACTATGAATTGGAATTGTGAAGAATTAAACGAGAAATGGGGAAAAAAAGCTAAAAGATGTTGTCGCGATCAATCTCAATAAAAGCAGAATTGTTTTGATCAATTGACAAAAAAATAATAAGTCGTATGTTCAAAATTCAGAAGAAAACTTTTTATAGACATTGAAATTTAGAAACTTAAACTTTAATCTTTATTTAAAAAAACAAAGTTGCGATCCATCAATGATTATATTTTGGCATCTTAAATATAATACAATTTTGAACTACTTTATTTTCTTTTAGTCCTTGTGATAAAAAATTTTAAAATTCAAATAATGATAAAAAAACACTGTATTATGATCTATATTGCTTTTCTACACATACATAATATATTATAATATTTCAACATTATTTTGACAGAATCATTCACAATGTGTCCACAACAGTGAATTCTTACAAGCTCCTGATGTCAAAATAATTGAAATTGCATAATTTATTATATGTATGTTGCAAAATAATATGAATCAATACCTAACGCCTAACGGTCCTTAATATTTAAAAAAAATCGAGTTAATGCAAGTTAATGTATTTAACCCTCCTCTTAAAAATGCACAGAGTGAATTTATATATTTTTCTTCTCTTTTTTCCCATTGAAGAAAAAAGTTGCATTCTACAGGGTCCAAAATGTTTATTAATACCACTGTTAAAATATAACACACACACACACATTATGGGAAATTTCAAAAATACCAGGGCTGCTAATTCAATATGCGGAATTGGAGCCCTCTAAAAATTAACTGTAATATACTGATATTTAGGTTTTTGGAGAGCCGTCAATTCAATCTGCAGCCTCTAAGAATGAAACCGCAGATTAAATTGACGGTCCTGATATTTTTAGAATTCTTCAGTTTAAGCAGTGTTTTGATTTATTTATTTTTTCAAGTAGTATTAATAAAAAATTTCGGTACAGGGACCTTACCCAAACGATAGGCATGGTTCTCACGCTTAAGGCGTGTATTCTGCCAACTGTGCAATTCTGTCCTGGTGACGATTCTTCTATTCTTCTTCCAATTTTATTTTATTTGTTTTGATATCCTTCATAAATTAAAAATCGCAAAAATACCCTCATTTTTTTTTTAAAGTGTCCCAACCGTTAGAATTCTAGATGGTTCTTATCCTTACATAACTGCCAATAATTCTGATGGTTCTAGGTTTATTAAACCGTGAGTAATCCTAGCTTTTGCTAGTAAAATGCCCCACACACTATATATAATTATATATACTTGTTTTCTCTCTCCTCTCACTTACAATTCACTCAAACCTAACAGAAAAAAAGAAGAGAAAAGAAGAGAGAAGAGATGATTTTGGAGACGAAAAAAGAGAAAGAACTGCCCAAAATTCTACCGAAATTTTTATTAATAGGAATTAATAAATTAATTATCGTGATTGAAGAAGGTTTTGGCCGGAATTTGAAAAGTGGAAAAACCGTGAAATACGGTAACGTCCAGAGGATGTGATAGTTGACAATGGCTAGATTAACGTAAATGCTTAAGCCGCGAGAATTCATTAAGTCTGGCCGTAATTTTTGACAACGGACAGAACCCAACCCAAAAAGAAAGCTAGTCGTGATTTATGGAAACGGACAGAACCCAGCACAAAAAAAAATAGCCGTGATTTTTGGCAACGGGCAGAATCAGCACCAAAATAAAATAAAAAATATTATAATTTAATACAATTTTTCATCCCAATTGAATTTAATGCAATTTTTCATTTAATTATTTTATTTAATTACAAAAATATTATAATTTATTTATTTTTTCTATTAAAATATTAGAAATATTTTTATGTTTTTTGAAATTAGATAGAATACCATATAATTTGATTTATTAGAAAGACTACAACAAATAACCAGGATCAATATTTTTCAGATCAGATTTTTCGCGGCTGTAAGAAAAATTTTAATATTTCTTTGTGTGTTATTGGAAAAAAAATACTTTGAATTTGAATTATTGATCCCGGTTCAAAAGTTACTTCTAGGTAAATACATAAAATATTATGGTCTTTCTATTTTTGAAAAATAAAAATAAAAAAAAACTTTTTGTCGGACACATCAATTTATTTTTAAAATAGATATAATATCTTAATATTTAAATGTACTAGAAGAATCACAATATTTTCTGTATTTACCGAGAAGTGACTTTTAAACCGAGATCAATAATTCAGATTCAAAGCTTTTTATTTTTTTCCAATAACACACAAAGAAATATTAAAATTTTTCTTACAGCCGCGAAAAATCCGATCTGAAAAATATTGATTCGGATTATTTGTTACAGTCTTTCTAATAAATCAAATTATATGGTATTCTATCTAATTTCAAAAAAATATAAAAATATTTCTAATATTTAAATAGAAAAAATAAATAAATTATAATATTTTCTAATTAAATAAAATAATTAAATGAAAAATTGTATTAAATTCAATTGGGATAAAAATTTATTAAATTATAATATGTTTTTATTTTTTTTTGGCGCGGGTTCTGCTTGTTGCCAAAAATCATGGCATTTTTTTTTTGGCGCTGGGTTCTGTACGTTTCCATAAATCACGGCCAGCTTTTTTTTTTTTTTTTTTTTTTTGCGGGGTTCAGTCCATTGCCAAAAATCACAGTCAGACTTAATGAATTTTCGTGGCTTAAGCATTTACGTTAATCTGGCCGTTGTCAACTATCACGTCCTCTGGACGTTACCGTATTTCACGGTTTTCTCACTTTTCAAATTCCAGCCAAAACCTTTCTCAATCACGATAATTAATTTATTAATTTCCTATTAATAAATTTTTTGACAAAAGTCTAACAGTTGGGGCATTTAAAACAAAAAATCTAGATCATGCTTGGAATTTTTTAATTTATGGAGGATATTAAAAAATCGGATTCTTCTTCGTTTGTTTCTTGTATTTTGTAAACCAACCTTCACGTCTCCAAACTCTTATTTAAAAAAAGAAAAAGAAATAACAAATAACAAATATGAGCTGCTATGTACGGTCGTGCTCGTCTGTTGAATAAATTATGTGACTATGAGATCACGGACGAGTTCAGAATTTTTTTTTGAGAAGGCAAAAAAAAATATCAAATCGGTTTTAAACAGTTAATCGAATTTAAACCCATTAACTAATTGGGTACTCTAAAAACAATACTTTGACTTATTGTTTCTAATACTCTAACTTGTAATTTCTATTTCTCTAACTTATAATTCTAATCATAATTCAAAATAATTATATTAATCTAAATTACAAATCAAACATCTACGACAAATTTTTTTGCAAAAGAAGCAAAGTCAACGAAACCATGTAGGTCCGCCCCTGCAGAAGATTTTCTACGGTGTGAAATTGCAATATTTTTTATTGACTGTATAAAAGAAAATGAAAAGATCAGGTGAAATTCAACAATATTTCGTAAAGAAAACAAAGTGCTATTTTGAATGTTTATAATTATTACGGATGTATTTAGTTATTTACCCCGAAAAGCATACTACAGATACTTACTGGTATCCCTTTGGTCAAACTTCTCTTCAGTTGAGAGACATGGAAGACCGGGTGTATCCTAGACCCGCAAGTTTAATTCATATGCAACTGTACCTATTTTTCTCAAAACTTCAAAGGGCCTGGTCTCAATTTTTGCTGTTTCTTAGAGTTGTGAATAGACAATTGTCTATATGGCTGCAATTTTAGATACAACCAATCACCAGTGCTGAACTTAAGTGAAAATCTCATGGTGCGTGAATTTTGTAAAATATATAAAAATACAGTTCTACATCCAGAAAACAAAATAAACCACAATTTTAAGTACTATAATAATATCGGATTTTTTTTTAAAAAAACCATCACCAATAAATTGTGGTTTAATTTTTTGGTTGAAATTGAACTTGAAGTTCGGTTTAATATGGATCATAAGATAAGAATGATAAACGTATACGTTCCTTCTCCTCAATAGCTAGCGTTGTAGCAAAGGAATATTATCTTCAGAAAAATCAGTTCCCTATTGATCAATAATTAATTCTGCTAATTCAACCAGCTTCAACAGCAAATGCACACTTATGGTTCTCTTAACTGAAAACATTATCTCAATTTCATTGAAGCAAACTTTGTAGCAATATCCATGGCCCCCTCTACACCTGAAGCATTGCTTCCCTGAAACCAAACAATTAATTGTCAGTAAAGATATGCCAAAAAATTCGATTTACAAGTACACTATCCAAATTTGCATGTTAAGATATACCTGTCCTTGTGCAATTCCATTCTTACCCCCACCACCTTTTCCATTAAGTGGGGCCAAGGCAGCAGTGAGCCATTCTAGCACCTTAATTCCTTCCTTTGATGGGGGCACGGCAGCATATACGACAGCCTTATTTGATGCCTCATCAGAGCTAAATACCATAATTGGCAGACTCTGTACAAGATTGGTACAAAGAGTTCAAATAAATTGGAAACACCAAATATGACCAAGCATTCTTAAAGTATTAACATATAGGTAACTCCTATTTGAATAATTCCAACATCTGACACAGCAAAATGCAAACTTAATTCAAACCCAACATTGGAGATACGCACCAATTTATCGATGACCTTAATAACAGCTTCACGAGCAGCAGTGGTGTCAACACCGACATCAAGCCGAGCAACGCAAAAAGGCTTCCCCTCAGCAACTGCAGCCTCTGCAATGTCAGTTGCTGCCTTGATGGCCTTCTGGATATTTTCCTCTCCTTGCTTCTTTTTCGCCTTCCTGAGTTGCTCCTGACATAGTCGCATGGATATATCAGAACAAATAGCATATTGTGTGCACATCGGGGTTATACCAATTATAATAGCATAGAAGATACCTCAAGTTTGGAGATCTTCCCTCTTAGATCAGCTTTTGTTGCTGCAGGAATAGCAGCCGCATCTATCCGACTCTTCAGAGAAGCAACTTTCTGCAACGATTCAATGTACATAATACATATTCCCTTAATACCACATCTAAACAACATAACTCCAAAAACACCGAAGTTCCTTTTTTTATCAACTTATGATGGTGGGCAACTGTTTTTGCCACAATTCCATAGTTGACACTTGACAAGAGGTTTGCCTAGCCTTTACATTATTCACATTAACATTATAAATGAATGTCAATTTATGGGGGTTAACTGCTTGGATTTTTTAAGACAGTATTTTTTTTCAATTGAAAATCTTTATTTTTTTAAATCTTTTTTATTATTTTTATAATAATACTTATATTAATATTTTTCAAAAACTTTTTTTATTAAAAGTTCGAAAAACTTGTATAAAAAATGGTGGAATATACCTTCTCTTGTGTGCTGCCCTCTGATTTGACAACATCCTCAAATTCAGTATAAAACGATGAAGCAAGCTCAATGGCCTTGAAAGCACATTCAGTTGTGACAGCTGTGATCCTTCGAACACCCTTTGCAATGCCCTCCTCTTGTAAAAGTGCAAATGCCTTTGCCTCTCTTGTGTTGGAGATATGAGTCCCTGGTGCAAATATATTGTTATATAGATGGAAATAACTCAAAAATATGAGAATAAGAAAAATCACCAAATAAATAAGCTCCACACAACAGTCACAACTGAACTGGATCACCAAACAAATAAATAAGACAAAGGCATTTGCACTTTTAGGAACAAACAATATTTATCATATGTACCTCCACACAACTCTGTTGATATGGATAGCCATTCTTTGTTCTCTGGGTTGCTAAGTAGATAATCAACTTTTTGGCCAATGGAAACAACTCTAACTGGATCAGGGTATATCTGTTCAAATTTGGAGAACAACAAAAAAAAAGTTAGAATCACTGAAATAATATTTTTTTAAAGCAATTTTTTTCTTCCAAGCAAAGATCTGAGAATTTGTATCTTTTTCACCATCTTTTTCTTTAACCTTTGTGTCTGTGTGCCTTTCTTTTTTCCTACAATTTGATACCTTTACCGATAGGACAATGGTATATACTGGGCATATGATACTGTTTACAACTATGAACTTGTACAAAATGCAGTTAACCTACTTCAGGGATTATGAGTGGAAATAAGGAAAGAGGAAAGCTTACTTCTCCGAATACAGCCCTCAGTCCATTTATACGCTTTGCAGAATCAAGGCTTACTTCTTGTGCATACACATCCAGCTCGTCTTTTATCTGCTTGTTTACAATCAACTCAATCTTTTTCAGGTCCTCCGGAGAGACCGGCTTTCCTGTTATTTTATCATATGAATACTTTATTATTTGGAATGACAGTTTATATTTATCTTCAAGAGAAGTGGAATATACTACTGGTTTCAGTCTTTCAAGGTGATTGCATCAACACATGAATGTTGATGGAGAGGTGGTCCTTTTTTTGCACTCAATAAAAACACCGAAATATGCCATTATATCAATTATATAGCAGGTTTAAACCAAGCATCATACATAGGCACTAGTTTCAACGCATAAAGTTGGGTACAGTAATAGTTAAATAGATAAAGTATGACTTATAAATCTCTACCATGAGAGAAATCATATCTCAGTTTCTCAGGAAGAACAATGGAACCCTTCTGGTCAATATGATCACCAAGCACCTCCTGCATTAAGTCAAATTATTAAAAACACTTACTCGGTCAGCTTTCAATTGTCAGCACAATAATCAATCCACATCTACCACATGTAACAGGTTTATAGCTTAACCCTAGTATTATTACTGATCTGGAAGTAATACCAACTAAAGCATGCAACTAACGTGGTTAGATTGAGTTAAAAAGGAATATTCAGTGTTATTCCAACATCAAGATGTTAAATCTGAAGGATAACATACCCTTAGCGCAAAATTGAGCATATGCGTGCATGTGTGGTTTGGAGCAATTAGTGTACGTCTTCCATAGTCAACCTAATATTATCATTAAATTTCAATTTAGATACAACAGCCAAAATATCTACAAATGAGATACTCTAAATTTTACAAATTATAAACCTTGCATGTGACTCTATCCCCAACCGACAAAGGCTTGCCAACCTGGCTAAGGGAACCAATGTGAAGAACATACCCAGCGTAGACCTGAACATTAGTCACTGTAAATGACCCAAAAGGTCCTTCAATGGATCCGGTATCAAAAATCTGTCAAAGATCAAAAGAAAAAATCATGCCAATTCTCTTACTCTTAGTTCTTCCCTGCAAAATGTTTTGAAATAAAAGGGGCAAACAATACCTGACCACCTTGCTCAGCATAAAAACTTGTGCTTTCCAAAACAATACCTACATCATGTTCAGAGGAGGAAACTTCTATAAATTCAGAGCCAGTGTATATGGCCTTGACCACGCTCTCATGATCCTAACAATAGGAAAATAATGACAGCATTCAGTTAATAATAAATTCATTTTAGAGAAAATGCCAAACGAGGAAAAACTGTGAAATATAGTCCTAACACACAAATAAATCTGTATAAATATCCTTCAATAAAATTAGCATCTCAGTTATTAATAATATGACAAAATAAGATGTTCCTGTCAGACCTTGTGCCAAATAAACTTGTGACTATCATCTGTTGAATTTACACCACTCTTGCGCAGTTGCGCTGTGGCTTCAGCTTCCATTGTAATTGATTCACCTACCACCTGCAATTATTTATACAAGAAAAGACTATAATAATATAAAACAATTCCTTTATTCATCTCTCTATCTCTCTGTCTCATTACACCTTTTTTAAACTTTGTATGTGTGTGTGTGTGGGTGCACGTGTGCGTCTCCATAAACCTTGTCTGAACTGGTTTATGCAGGGGTTTCAGGAGGCAAATTTGATAGAAGAGGACCTTATATCGGGCATTTCTAGCCTTTTGCCTGGCTTCTTCCATTGCAACATTGAATCCATTCACATCAACAGACAGTTTCCTCTCCTCAGCCATTAGCTATGGACCAAAAGACAACAATAAATTAGTATTAAAAACTCTAGAAATGTAACCCAACACATGAACAGGCTATAAATTACATAACAACAAAATTATAGAATGCAGACCTGGGTCAAATCTAATGGAAAGCCATAAGTGTCCCATAGAATAAATGCTTCCTGCTCAATAGAAAATGACGTAAGTGCAACTATTAAATTAATAAAAGTAAGAAGTGTAGCATTAAAAAAGAATGTCAAACATAGTGGAATAAGTAGTTTGCACACAGGTAGCAGCAAAACAATACAAAAAAAGAGGTTAAACAAGCTAGGACATTATCCCAATGAAAGAAAATGGTCAATTGACTGTTTGCGAAAGGAAATTCGCATGGAAAGCTATTCTGGACTAGTTTGAACTTTCAAAGCCTCAAGAATCCCATTTCAGGTAGCACTGAAATTAAAACTTGCCTGCCCACTAAGCATATTTCCCTGAACATCTTGAACTGCCTTTTCAAACTTTTCCTTTCCCTGAAATTGCAGAATCAATTCTGCCAATTATCAGAAAGAATACAGAAGAAACTATTTAATATTTTTATGCCCCAGTCAAAGTTAAACAAAAATGCCAGGTTAACCTTTGCCAAAGTCCTTCCAAAGCTTTCTTCCTCCTCCTTGATGATTTCTTCAATTTTGGCTTTGTGTTGTTGAAGCTCAGGAAAGACATCTCCCATCAGTCGCACAACAACATCAACAAGCCTAAGCACCAAATAACAGATATTATTAGGACTAGTTATAAAAAACATTAACTACATATGACACGATATAAAGATCACACCTTATGCTGTTATGTATTGGTATGAAACAATCATTAACCAAATGAAAACTACTATATGCTCAGCAAATATTCTACCAACTAGTGACTGCTTTGCAGGCATATACATAACGAATCAACCCTATATGGATTTTGAATCAAAGCACATACCAGCAGGCATCAGATCCTAACATGCAATCAATACAATATCAGCCAGTAATGAACAATACCTGCTAAAGAAACCGTTAGGTGCTTTAAGAACATCCCAGCCATAACGAACTGCTCGTCTAAGTATACGTCTGAGGACATATTCCCGACCCTCATTTCCTGATAACATCATTTATAATTCATACATCCGTAATAATATGATAATATTAAAAACATGGAGTGAACAATCAAGATCTCAAAAAAAAAAAAATCCAGCAAGATCACATTAGCCACAAAGAAAACTAGCAACAGGGCAAGTTATCTTAGACAGCCTTACAAAGGTGTAAAACAATTCAACCATGCTACTGACCAAGATGATAACAAATTTTGTGATAAAAAGCAATACTGGACCAGACCTAAGAGTTCTGGTGCTGAGCCAATGATGCACCATTGGGTAATGTTTTCCTTCAATTTTTTTATTCTTGTTAAAAGCCAAGAAAAACTTAAACAACACCTCAACGATTCAAATGATATCATACAGGTCCAAAGTCAAAGCAAAAAAGTTGGGCATTTTTTTTCTTTATAAATTACCAGGACGAGAGCCATCAGCAATAGCAAAAGAAAGAGTCCTTATATGATCAGCCAGCACCCTGTAAGCCATGTCCTTTCTGTCAACATCATCAGCACCAACTAATCCCGAGTATGGCTCAGCTCCAGTTACCTTCATTTAAAATTGTAAAAAGGAAACTTTACTAATAAGAGAATGGTAAACATAAATGTGTCCGGCCAACAATGAGACAATAAATAAAACAAATGCGTACAAGATTAAAGAATAAATAATGTCCAGCCACTAATTAGGCAGCAGTTCTGTTATATAATGGGTACATTGTGTAATTGTAAACCAGCTTCTACTGAAGTCTCCGAAATGGATATCAGATACAAGTAACACTTTGAAAGTAAAATGTACCTTTTGGATCTCTTCAAAGATGGGCATGAAAATGTCGGTGTCATAATTGCTCATTTTATTTTGAAGCACAGATGTTAATCTCTCGAAACCCATTCCTGTGTCAACATGCTTCGCTGGCAATGACCTCAAGCTGCCATCCGCTTCGCGGTTAAACTATTAACCACAGTAAAAAGATAATACACTGACTAAGATCCTTAACAAAAGTAGTTTAAAAATCTTTAGGCGAGGATTGTGAACTAACTTAGCACCTTCAAGACTATAGTTTTACCCAATGTCATGCAAGAAATTTATGCTTGATAAATTTGATGATAAATCACAATGCACTTATGTTTCATAATGCAAATTTTTTTGAATTTATATAATGCAAATTGTTAATATTTCTTAAGCAATAGAACACAACAATATATCAATTCTAACATTGTTAATAACCTCCAACATGCTAAACAAGATATAACAATTTCTTACTTTATACACTAAAAGTAACATAAACAACATAATTTAACAGTAAAATTTTATCGGCACTAAACACATTTCTTCACGAATCAAAATCAGCAAAAAGAAATTTTTTTTTGCTTTAGAAACTCAAAACCGACTAAAATGGCTATATCACAAACATTCAGTAGCTCGCTGGTAATTGTAAACAATTGTAGGGTCGACCTGGATTTTCACCCAAGTTAGCCCACCTAAGTTCTTCAATGTAGAATGCTAAGATTTAAGAAAGTGCATGCCTGTACCAGACTAGCCAAACTACCCAAAAAATTAAAATTTTACAAGATATCTTTTGTTGCTCATTTTGCCCTGAGTTGTGTTCAGTTGGTTTGCATAGTTAAAATCGTGTTGGAACTTGAAACACCATCTGTTATTGGATGTACATAACCAATTGCTGCGGGTTTCATGTAACAATGAAAGGCAAAAGGCAAACCTGAATGAACACTAGATTCCATATTTCTATACACGTAGGATCGTCATTGTTTACTAAGGAAGCAGCATCCCTGTTCCCGATTCGGTCAAAGTGGATTTCAGTGCATGGACCGCATGGGCCCGTATCGCCCATCTCCCAAAAGTTATCCTGCCCGTACATAAAATAATAACTGTACAAAATTGATAATGAATTCTTTAAACAAGGGCTGCTGAGTTACAGAAATAACATGAAACAGAAGCCCAGGTGTACTGTTAGGGTAAGCCCTATGTCTGCATTATTTTGGGCAAGTCTTTTCCAAGAAGTTTCTTTTTTGGTTGTCACCTTACAAAACCTAAAAAAAAATTGTATACACCAATGCATGAGAAAATATCCTCCACCATTTTGCATCTCTCCTGATTGCTCAGAAATGTTCTTTTGCATGTTTACACGAAGAAACAGTAATTGAAGTCAATTTTTGGGTTTCTTATAAGATGTGGAATAAAACTTGATTACCTTGCAGCCGAAAGGCAGTACTCTCTCCTTTGGTAAGAACCTCTCCCAGATGGTCTTAGCTTCTTCGTCAGCCGTAAGGCCTGCCTTTTCATCACCACCAAAGTAGGTGGCATAGATCCTATCTGTCGGCAATTTGTATACCTAAATAAATAAAATAAAATCTTTAAATAGTTAAAACCATGCATTTCTGAAAAAGAAAGAAAGAAAAAGAGAAAAAAAAAAGGCACCAAGAACCTTGGTGAGTAATTCCCAAGCCCAGGAGATGGCCTCCTCCTTGAAATAATTCCCAAAGGACCAATTCCCCAACATCTCAAAGAAGGTGTGGTGGTAGGTATCCTTCCCCACATCATCCAAATCGTTGTGCTTTCCTCCAGCTCGGATGCACTTCTGAGTGTTGCATGCGCGTGTCAGTTTACCGAGTGGATTTGATGGGTCAACCGTTCCGAGAAAGATCGGTTTGAACTGGTTCATGCCTGCGTTGGCGAAAAGCAAGGTCGGGTCATCTACAGGCACCACCGGGCTCGACTTCCAGTTCACATGAGACTTCCCCTCAAAGTAGGAGATGAAGGTATCGCGCACGCGATCAGCAGTCCAGGTCGCCTCAGCCATGGGAAGTGGGGGGGACGGCAATTGCAGCAGTAAGGGTTCTAATAGAAGTTGAGACTTAAAACCTTGGCAGAAGACTGGTACAAGCACCAATATACATGCAAAGAACTGGTACCTATTAGTGTCTTTCTATTTCGACTTGAATACTAATTCCATTTATTCTAAAAAAGTCTTTCATTATATTACATCTTCACAAATCACACTTTCATATTCTACTGGGAAAGTAAAATTACATGAATTGAAGGCATACCAGCAGTTTTGTGTGCACGAGGGTTGGAGAGGGCGGAAATAGATACCGTGTGTGAGACTGAAGGCGCTGAGTGCGACAAGTCAAGAAGGAGATGACCGGAGTAGATGGTCGGAGGAGATGGCGGGGACAGCGAGTTTAGAGAAGAAAATCGCCTTTCACTTTTTTCTGTTTCACGCTGGGAAGATAAAGGGAAATTGTTGGGAGTACTGGTAAGAGCGAAGGGTGTTTTTGTCAATCTCATATTTAAAATAATTAAATAGAAAAACTCTCTATCTTTCTGGGAGCGCATCCTCTGCGGAGTTTTTACCTGCGGAGCTGTGCGGTTCTTTTAATCTGGACCGTTCATTTTGATCGGACGGTCCAGATTTAATCTCCAGCCGGTGAGTGCTCGTTTTGATGGAGGGACAGTATTAATTTTGCTTTGAAATGCGTGCTATAATCTTATTTGATCCGTCCGATCAAAACGAACGGCCCAGATTAAAAGAACCGCACAGCTCCGCAGGTAAAAACTCCGCAGAGAATGCGATTCCCTATCTTTCTATCCAACCAATACAAAAAAGAAATTCTGATGCTTCGTTCATACTGTTTCAAAAGGCTTTAAAAAATTTAAATTTGGACTTGAGAGTTTCTAGGAAGTTTCTGTCAGGTATGATGTCTTGCATTAAGGAATTTATAGGAAAAAAATATGGTAGGAGATTTGAGATGATTAACATAATAATTAACAATAAAATATTTGGTTTTGTATTTGTAAAGATTCATGAAATAGATTCTGGTATGATCGGATGATATTTCCAAAATTAAAGATAAGAATAATTAGAGCTAACTGGGCAATAAATATTTCCTCGAAACAAGAGGCATAAAGCACTGAGGTTAGGACAGAGATCACCTGGCTCCCGGGGGACAGGATTTTTCTGCCCCAGTGAGACTGACAAGTGGTCCAGACAGATTTATAAATTTAAATATTAGTTTTTAGTTTTGGTGTGGCCCACGTTTCAGTGACTCAGGGGCAGAGAATTCAGTCCCCGCTTTTTTTGTTATATCTATATTCCAATCAAACTTTTCAAAAGCTTTTAAAGATATTTAATAATGTAGGACCACTTGACGATTTAACATTTAAATGGGATTAAATGACCGTTGAATTTTGATAAGGACATTGTTTAATAAAGTCATTTTTTTTTTAGTTTTGTAAGTCCCAAATAACACATCTATGTATATTTAATATGAAACAATAGAATTATAATATAATACTTATAAATTATAACAATACAATGCAGTAATTTTGTCAAATTTTGAAATTTAGAGATATTATGAAATTTAGAGGAGAAAATACGTAATTTCAATATATTTGTGGACCGTACATGAAATTCTCGAAAAAAAAATATCAATTAGTGTAAAACTGTAAACAGTACAATACATGAAGAAGTCAGTAAAAAATAAAGTAGAACTATATTGTTCTTAAAGTTCATCAAATTTCTTTGTGAATTCAACTCTAAAAATTTATTAAATTAATTTCAAATGGAGAATCTAAACCGTCGAAATTTATCTATTTTACAAGTAATACATCTACATACGAAAATTTTAAATTTCGAAGGATACCCACTCGAGAGTGGATCCCCTAAAATAATTCATTTTTTTAGTTTTGGATTAAGATTGTTCGATTCGAATCTATCGTCTTGAGATTGTCTCAACATTCAAATCCATCACAAAATATGTGCGCTATACTTCAAAATAAATTGTCATGGATATGAATCGGGGGACAAATTTGGGTCCGATGGGTAGCATAACCGTCCATTCGCTTTAAGAATCGTGCACATGGGGGATATTAAAGCAAAATATGCACGGATATTAAAATAACACGCACATATCTTAATGTAGATCAGACGGTTAAGATCAAAAACCTTTTTTTGGAATACTTCACTGCACTGGATCTCAATTCCTCGGGAGTCGGGACTGTCACTTCCTCTTAGTGTTTACCAAACGGTTCGGTCCGGTCCGGTCCGGTTCAAATTCGGCCGGTTCACGGTTTCGCACGGGTCACGGTTCTCACGGTCCAAGGTTCTATACGGTTCGGTTCCGGCGGTTCTAACTTGAAATAGTTGGCTCAAAACCTTGCTAGAACCATGGTCCAATTTCGCACGGTCCGGTCCGGTTCTAGGTTCGGTTCGGTTCCGGTCCTAGACCAACCCCTATTACCATTTATTCATTTGAATGTTAATTTTCCTTGCTTAATTTTTGCACCCATCTTATAAGATTTTTATAAATTATACACTTTATAATCATAATAAGATTTTGCAACTAAATATTTTTTTTGAAACAATGAAATATAATTTTGAGAATAATGAAAAGAGCAAAAGTTTAATAATAATAAGAATATGTGAGTATGAGGTCCGGTCCGGTCCGGTTTTGTCACGGTTCCCACGGTTCACCGGTTTAGTAGGGTCCGGTTTAGTTCGGTTCTAGTCCAAAATATTAGATAAAAACATTTATAGAACCTTAAATTGAATCGGTCCGGTCCGGTCCGGTTTTGAACCTCGGTCCGGTTCGGTACGGTTGCGGTCCACGGTTCCCACGGTCCGGTTCTTGAACCCCCGGTTTTTTTCAAAACACTACTTCCTCTATGAAAAAAAAAAAAGAATGCAAGAAAAAGTGGACTCGGGTCACTCGACCCAATACAGGGATCCAACCCAATACAAAGAAATCCAATCCAATGCTCCACCAACGACGCGACCCAATACAAGGACCCGAAACCGCTTAAAAATTGAACCCAAATTCAACGAGCAGACAAAATTCAACCTTTTCCTCCTCCAAGCAGAAGCGCGAGAGATCGATTCGATCAACTTATTCATCGTAAGCTTACAAGTTTGAAAAAAAATTCCCCGATGTTTCCCAAGGACTGGACGCCTCCATGCGGCAGTTGTTGCACTAAGAAATACGCCACTCTTGTACAGATTCCATGTTGGTCTTACTTCCTCCCCTTTTGTGTTTATCGTTCCTTAGATGTTTTGTATTTTGGTGCTTATTTTGATTAGTGTTTGATTACAGGGAGGGTTTTCTGCAAGAAGGGGTGCGGTGCTGATGGAGATACTTGGGATGAATGTAAGTGACATTTTGTTAATTTTTTGTTCTGATTTGTATATTTCAGAAAGCAGTTTTGAATATATATAATCTGATACCTGTGGATTGGGAATAAACATGGAATAATGCTGCATTACATGGAATAATCTTTTCTTGAAAATAAAACAAAAGTGAAAAGAGGAAGAAATAAATTTAGAGAAATTTTAATTTTGAGAGACCATGGAAGAAAATTAGCAAGATTTGCAATAGTTGCTACTGAGTTCATACCATAACATAAATTTTTCCTTATATTAGCTCATTCATACTGGCGTAAATCATAGTGACAAATGAATTATTCGGGTTCGGTTCAGCGGAATAGAAAATTTGTGTTTTAGGAATAATTCAGGAATGATTCGGAATAATCCGGACCGGAGATCTCAGTACCACTAGGGAGCAAAATAAAAAAAATCGTGAATTATTCATAAAATTTAGAAAAAGTTCGTAAAATTCATTCACGAATAATTCGGTCAACCGAATAATTTTTTATTCGCCATCACAAAAAAAAAACAAATATTTCGCGAATCTTGTGACTATGGCGTAAAAATGTTACTAAGTCTATCAACTATTCATCATTGCCAGGCATAGGTGCATGTGAGGAGATATGCTACAAAGACCCGGTCTTCAAAGACCAGCAATGGAGTGCGTATATTGACAGGTCTCCGGGCGATAACAGTTATTCAATGGTAATTTACATTTTTATCCTTACTCTTGGACTATTTTTTCAATATTAGTCTCCTGCAGTTTGAAAATTAAATCTTTCTTGATATGCAGGAGTGTTTCAATGCCTGTATTTCTGGATGTGGATTTAAGGTTAGAGAAATATTTCTATTTCTTTGTTTTCTTGCTTGTTTGGATTTGGAGCGGTAGGGGGTGCCAGTATAATAAATCTTCAATGAATTGTCAGAAAACATGGGAAGAAGAAAAAGAAAAAAGAAAGAACTACTGTACTGTAACTTTTTGTTATCAAATAGAAACTGGTGGCCTTTGGCTACTTATTTTGAAGAAAACAAACAAAAGAAGAAGAAAGAAAGGCAAAACTAAGTGGCTCTTATTTCCAAAAATGATGGAGTGAATGAAAAAGATTATGTGAGCACTAGCTTGGTTCTGTTGGGGTGGGGGGAGGAGGGGTTGCCCCTTTTGTGCTTAGTTTAATAATAGCTAAGATGTGTTTTTATCTATTTTAGCACCGATGAGCACGAGTTAGAAGGATAATATCTATTCTGCTTATTCTTACAAAAAAAATCCATTTGTTACAAGGCTGATTTATCTAAGAAAAAACAACTGTGAAGTTAAATAATGCATTAGCTTAATGATTGTATGTTTAGAGTCCCTGTACTTTGCAAATACTAATCGCCCAATAGTTAATGGCTCGGGTGCTCCTCCAACCAAAAAAAAGAGGCCTCTGTTTTTTTTTTCATACTGAGCAAGTACTTTTCTTGTATTTCTTTATTTTTTCCTGTCATTAAATAATTTGTTTAAAAGGTTTGTCGACCAATGTATGAGTTAGCAAAATAGTTCAGGTAGATAACTGTTCTTTCATCACAGTATTTCTGTTGCTGTCTCCATTTAGTTAGGTTTATTTTATTGATATTTTACCTTGCAAAACAAACTATCAGTTGGGTTGATATACTGTATCAGCTTTGCTTTGGTGCTGTACCACGTACCTTTGTTCATACTTCATACTATATCGATTACTATACAGAATTTCAACTTTTACTTTCCTTATTTTTTTCTCTTTCGGATATCACAGTTTGAAATCCCTCCGGAACAGGTCAAGGAAGTCAAACCCAGTAGGCCACTACCACCTCCACCTCCACCTCGACCACCTGTGATCAAACCTGATTCACCGGAGAACCAACCTACCACAACTAAAGAAGAGTTACCCTGCACTTCAGCTTAAGTTGCTCTTTGTTCTTCCCTTTCTATCCTTTCGGCAATTTTTTTTTCTAAGATAGAGCACAAAGGTGTCATTTTTGTTTTGTTTTGGTCTTGGTGAATTTCCAATATTTTCTCGATTTACACCAAATTTTGAGAAGGGTACAAGTTACCAGTATAGTTTTTACTGGTACCGTCATGCTCTGACTAGAGAGTACGAAAGTTGACAAATATTATTCTTTTTGGGCAGTGCTTTTTAAAGTTCTCCCATAACTTTTCAGTTTAAGTTGTTTCATCTTTTTTAGTTTCCTGTAAGCTGTCACCTTATAAAACCACACGTTGACATGCTGTTTTACTGTTATTTTACTACATATATGATGGGGATAGAGCTACAATTGTTATTAATTGTTAATTATTCCTTAAGTTGCATCTGTCAAAATAGTAGAAATATGGTGTTCTTAAGCTCACCAAGCTACTCATGAACTTAACTCCAAAACATATTAAATTGGTTTAAAATGACAAATTCAAATTGATGAAATTGATCTACTATCTAAATGTAGTACTTACATGTGAAAAGTTATTAAATTCATTTAGTATAAAATCAAGCGGTCAAAAAATGATGGAAATTAATTTATACAAAATTAATTAAATTTTTTTTTTTTGCCAGATTTTGAAGTTAAAACTCTACAAGAAGCTTTGATGAACTTATAGAACACCCTAGTTCTACTCATAAAAATGAACATAATCTGTCAGTACTAACAATTGTTTGCTGCAATTTTTCCCATACGAACTTACATGGCTAAAAATAATTATAAGAATGCTTCTTTTATAATATCAAAATGGTAAAACGTTGCCAAAAAAAAAAAAGATAATAAACAATGGTAAAGGCGATTTCATTACAACAATCATCCTAAAGTGCTAATGAACAATATAACAAGGAAAAAAGGTGCACTCAAAACTTTCTTTTTACTGTACGGAGTAGAGCATCATCACACTTCAATACAGTAAGAGTGACTGATACCTGCTGTATTAAATTTATAAAAGGGTTAGAACTTGGAACTATCTAACTTGTGAATAACAGTGAAAAAAATAAAAGGAAAACTGATCTTAAAAAACAAACCAACCATCATCAGTCCTCTTCCATAGGAACTTCCGGGACATCCCATCTATCTTCTTGTATTGGTTTGTTTACCACCGACATAGAAGGTAAATTGCACGTCAAGGCATAACATTATACATTATAATACAAAGTTACAAACATAATCACTAGTCCAATATAAATCAAGGTGGTGTTTTCCTACTCCCAATCATAAAATTGAAGGGCTATTAATGCATCTGTTTGTAGAAACTGAAATACTACACTTTTCAGAAATAAGTGGCATGTATTGGTAGAGGTGTAAATTTTGTAGCTTTGCTATCTATGATATGAAGCTGTGAACAAAAACTAACTGGTAATATTGGAAATTATGGCATGTCAGATGTAATAATGACACATTCAAAGGATATAGATTGACATGACATCATCCTCCCTTTCACCACGATTGCGACTACTTTTTAACTCCCTCTTTATTTCCGGAGTAACCTACAACAGATGAGAACAAGGATATGTTTAACACAAGACCACAAAGAATAATTTTCTAAATTAAAAATATACAAAGGTAAAAAGGTAAAAGTAAGAAAATGGAGTCTACCAAATAATGCTTCTGATGTTGCATCAATCGCTCAAGATTATCCTTGTCTTTCCTCTGCAGCTCGTTTTTGTACCTGTTCATTGGTTCCACAATACTTGAGAATTAATATACTGTACTTGAATATGCAATGATGTTATCTTATTGCTACTAAATCACCGATATAAATATAGCAGCCTACTTAACTTTACCTAGGCTGACATAAAAGTACTTTGTTGATTTGTTTTTAGCATTGGTAATCCTTTCACCAAATCAACCGCAACATATGAGGTCAAGGAATGTTAACCCAAAAACTAGTAGACAGTTTCCTCAGGTCCTATTTTCCTTTTTTTTTTTTTCTCTAATGAGACAAACTGGCCTGATTGGGACCTTGAATAACAGGTCATCTCAACCTAACTAGTCCAATTTGCTATCCATAATTTACAAATTAATTTGGGTCAGAAGGGAAACTACAAACCTCTGGACAAAAGAAAGAAGAGATTGATGCCATATGACAGGCATGATAGTTCCTTTGTTAAGAAAGCTCATGAAATGATCAAGTACTGCATCCAGAACCCGGTAAGGTAATGCATACTTCTTGTCCAAAAATAGTTTTATAAAATAACTGCAATGGTAATAGAAAAAAAAAGATCAAGAACAAAATCACCAAGGCCAAATAGCAAAACAAGTTACAAAAATAGACATAAATGACAATAAATTCTCAAAGGAATGTCCAAAATTTACCTTGTTGTGCCACAATAATCCATCTGTGCTAATTTCATCAATGCAGCACTGTTGTTAGAGCACATAACATCAAAACATTTAGAATTCATTATTATTGTTAAACATGGATGTTGCATCTAAACTTACGCTCAAATAAAAAAAAATACATACCTTGAATGGAGAGGAGGAATAGACACCTTTTGTATGATGCTTCCAATAATAACAGCTTCGCGAAGACTGCAAGTCCCTGACTGTATGTCAAAACAAACTTCATTAATTTTAGATTTACCTTTCAGTAAAGAAAGTTGTTGTATCTAAATCTAATAGATATGATTAACTAACTTCTTCATGACTGCAAATTTTCAACTATTTTCAGATTAAAATGCAACATTTGATCTAATGGGTGTCCCAACTATACAAATACTAACATTTCATAAGACCAAGGAATAACTTTACAAATAAAATATCAGTACATCCTAGTGGCAGCATGTCTAAAATTAAAGACAGTGTTAGCAAAATACTATTCTTATGAATATTACATAGAACAAACAAAAACCTTTTTTTTTAAAAAAAAAATGCTATATACTGACACAATATTTACATATCTTAGCACATGAGTTGGTAAATAAATACCTCACAAAGTGGAAAAAGGATCCCCTTGTTGAAAGCCGCCGGCTTGTAGAGAGACTTTTTCAGAGACTGGTACAAAGCAAAATGAAGCCTCCTGTTTTTTCTGATATCATCTCTGGCACGCGGTAGCAGCACGTTTTGGTAGAAAATCTGAACCTTTTTTGCATTCATATTAGATGAAAATATTCTCGTCGCTTGGTACATGGCATTAGCCGACCAATTTTGAGGCTCTGTCAAATAAAGAACCTCTTCCCAAAGCTCCAAGGCCGGAATGTGTTTAAAAGCTTTTGGAATCTTGCCGTTTGTGTAACGGTTTAAGAATTGTCCAACCCTAAAATGAAAATAGTTGGTATATAAATTTTGCATGGTTTAACATTTATGGGACAAGAATATGCTCATTTTTCAGATAGTTTAAAATCTCTGAGACAAAACTAGTGAAACATTGTTGATTACTGTACCATTGTGTAGAGAAAGACAGAGAGAGTAACATACCCCTTGTAAAGGTCAATAATACTATTATCCAACTTTGGACGGAGTTGAGCATCTGAAAGTAAAGAATAATGATAGGTTTATCAAAGGAAACTACTAAAAAGAAATGGAAATAATCTTTTAAGGAACAATAGAAATCTCTGATAAATTTTTACCTGAGACAACCTCAGCGTCTTTCTCTTTGATTCTTTGAAGTATGATATCAGCCAACGTAAGTTGCGGGCCTGTCTCTTTCGGCATAAACGTAGCCAAAACCTTCTCATCCTCCTCGTCAATTTCCAACTTTAACAAAAAAATTGCAAGGAAAAAAGAGTGTAAACTCTATTATTATAAGATAAAACAAAAAATTAACAGGGGAAAGAGAACGTTCCAATAACAGTATCTTGTTTTTATCACTATATTTTTGGGGTCCTAGTCATTTATAAATCATTTCAGGGTTTGGCAAATAACTACAAAAAAGGAGGCCTAATAAATTTGCTGACCAACAAAACCTGTAAGTGAATACATTGGAGCACAAGGCAATATTGCATGAGAAAAGCATAACATCAAAAAAGATAATATCAATTTATGGAGATTAATATCAATTTCCTAATAATAAAAAAATAATTAAGAATGGTTAAAAAAGGGAGCACACCTCGCCGCCATCATACTGGCTTAGAGTATCAGAAAATCCATCAAATGCATCTATATCTTCTTCATCATCATCATTCTCTTCTTGACCAGAAGGTGGGGCTGAGACATCAGAAAATGAGGCCCTCAAACGATGATCAGGCAATGATCTATTTTCTTCTTCCAGGATTTCTTTTTGTTGCTTCAGCGCTTCTTTTATGATCTTCGAGCTAAGATCTGAAGATATTGTCTGAAAAGCAAATAAAATTAAAATGAGATATGGAGATGATAAATATTATGAACTGACAATAGCAATGGATATGTCAAACCACTTATAATGGTTTTGAATATATTTTTTTTTCTTTGTGACTATGATTGGGTTTCATTTCTAGCCTACCCCAACTTGTTTGGGACTAACTAAAGGCTTGGTTGTTGTAATACCACTATACCAGTAAGTACAGCAGCCCAGCTAGGAATTTGTTCCTGTTCGTTTATAAATGCATTGTGTCTAGCTGCGGCAAGCTAAGAGAATAGTACACTCAAACTATGACCAATTCAACTATAATCGAATAGAGGCGCTAACCTTGTCTTCGGATTGGTGGTGCTTGGGTGCACGAGCGCGCTTCTTAGAAGAAACAACGGAGTCTGCGTCGGTGTCTAAGGCGAGGCGGTGCTGCTGCCTCTGCGGCTGCTGTGATTGCATGTCCTTTCTCTTCTTCCCGGCCATGGAACGCAAATTGTTGAATTTTTCTCTTTTCTTTATTGTGGGAATTCTGAAATTTGATGTCCCGAGAAATGCGACGGAGAGGAGACAAACGGCGGGTAAAACCCTAAGAAGGGTTTTCTTCTTCGAATTTTGTAGATTGAGCCCTTCTTTTTACGATATCGCAAATATAGCCCAAATTTCTCGTTCAGTGAAACCCCCCAAGCAACTCAATTTTTTGGTTTGAATCTGGACCGTCCGATTCGGTCTGTACGAATATTAAAGGAATCCCATGCATTTAATTTTGGACTGAATTGATCCGCATTATGATAGATCTAAACTCAAGTATTTTGTTACCTATGAGGATACGGACTCTTAATTATTGTACATGTGTGCTGTTCATAGGAGTGAAAACAGTATGGATAATATTTGATTTGTATTTGGTATGTATTCAAAAAATTAGATATGATATTCGAATATTTGTGTGGATATGGATACTGATATGATTTTATGTTTCAATTATCTGTAGTCAAATAGTAGATGTATTCATATATTTTAATATGTATTATGAAAAAAATATTGTTATTCACCATTTTAGATAAATATTATTAACTTTATTATTTTTAAATATTATTTTATATTATTTTAATAAATATCCGATTCAATCCGTATCTGTATCTGTGTTCAGCTGATATATTATCCGTATTCGTATCAAAAAAATAAAAAATATATATATGGATATGATTTTACCACTATTTGCTCCGTTTTCACCTCTAATTGTTAAGCATGTATGAAAGAATGAAAAGAGTAACAAAAATAAGACTTCTATTATGCACTTTTTTCTTTAGATTCACGCAAGTTTTAGAATAATAGAGGAGAAAATTAAATATATTTTAATCCGTAAGAAAAAAAAAATCTTTCACGCATTTTTTTATTAATACCTCACTTTGCGAGCACTTTTCATCTAATAGACGTGAATGTAACTTTTAAAATATTTTTCTCAAGTTTGAATATAATTTTTTTTAATTTGAGACCGGATTCATGGATGTTTTCCAGGTTCGCCATTTGGAAAAAAAAATGTTAAATCATAAACGTTTTGTGAAATTTACATATCTTTGCATAGGTTTGATGCAAGAGCGTATTCAATGCATACAAGTTCACAAAATATACACAGGAATTTCAGTCTAATTAAAAAATATATTGAGAAAACATCACCACAACTTGTTAAACTTTTTATATTATGAAAATTAGTTTTATGAACATTTAATTTCGACAATTAACCCCTCCCTTTAAAAAAGAACTTTGGCAAGGAAAAAACGATAATCGTATAGTCATATGGATATTGTCATGCAAGTTCAGAATTCTATTTGCACATCATAAATCTTTTTTTTTAAAGTAAATTACACAGATGATCTATAAATTATTAAATTATCACCCGTTTACCATTTTTATCCTTAATATTTTGATGAGTATATTTTTTTTATCTTTAAAATATCACTTTTTATTTATCATTTTGATCCTTAAGTTTCAAAAGTATCATTCTGATTCTTAATGTTTTTAGTTTGTATCAAATTTATCCTACGTTTAAAATATATTGGAAAATAATATTTTCAGATATCGTAGAATCATTTGTTAGCAAAGTACTTCGGATGCAGTCGCCAAACAAAATAACATGAAAATAAATAAAATTACTCATGACATCACATATCAATCAAATTTATACTTAGTGTTTCCGCCATCATAAAAAAATATATTATATCTTATTATAAGAATAATTATTGCCTTGATATGAAAAACAACATTTTAAGTTAAGATCTAGACCATCCGATTTAAATCTGCCCTAATATTAAAGACCCCGTGCTTTATAGGCGCAGGCTAAATTGACCCAAATTATGATCGCACGGTCCGGAGATGCGTTAATGCAGAGGATGCGAATTCTAAAATAACTGCCTCATCTTATGGCTTCTCAACAAGGTGTAAAAAGAAAGAAAAAAAAACACAAGATTTTTCATAGTGATCCGGATCATCTAAAGTAACTCAAATTTTGAGCTGAAATTCGGAAGTGTAATGTGCATGCCTCCTTTAATATTTGTGCCAAAGCAGATGGGACGATCCGAATCTTCTCTCAAAATTTGAGTTTAGGTGATATGAATTCTTTCATAGTGGAGATTAAGTTAGATGCGTGTAGCTGTGTGCTTACAGAATTGTACCAAATTTTTTTTTTTTCTCTCTATCAATATCATAAAAGAAAGCTAGCACTTACTGTATATCCAATAATGGGCTTCATTTCAGAGTTGATGTTGAAAATCTGGACCGTTCAAATCATTTCTGCCCGACTCTCAAAGCACAATAATACTGGGCCCTACATTCTGAATAGGCACCAAATTTTTTTTGCCCGGCTTTAGATGACGACCACCACCAAAAAGAAATAAATAATTACGCCTTACCTGCTGGAATTTGATCCTGAATCTCTACAGTAGAAGATTAGAACAAAGCTAGGGTGTGATGTGCTCACCAAGGAGGTTGATGAACACAACTTCAAAAGTCTATCGGATTGGCTTCAAACAACAAATCCAAACTATTGAAATCCATCCACCTCATGAGTGATGCATGTACATGAAAAAACTTAGAAGTTTCGAATTCATTCAGTTCAAAGTCAAGCGGTAAAAAAAAAATTGAACCTTTATAAGTTGTTTTATGTATTCATTTTTCATCATCTTTTTTACCACATGACCATGTACTAAATGAATTCGAAATTTTCAAAATTTTGCATGTACATGCATCATTCATGAAATAGATGGATTTCAACGGTTCGGATTCGTAGTTTGAAGCCAATCCGATAGACTTTTGGAGTTGCGCTCACCAACCCATCTTGATGAGCACATCACACCCTAGTTTTGCTCAGAAGATTATACCGCTAGCATGCATCACAAATTCACAGGATTGAGCCTATAGATTAACTTGTGAAATGAAACAGCTGCATCAGGCCACACTTCCGTAAGGAGAAACAAAAAAAAAATTGTTTTGCATTTATCTCTGGCCACGGAGGAAGTCACGCATTTCCTGGTGGAACTCCCCCTTCACAATCAATCTCATTTTCTTCCTATCTTCCCACAACAAGCATCCATAATCCCTCGCAAAATCACAGCAGGCTTCAAACGAATCCTGTACATAACAGAAATATTGATGTGTAATTGTCGGCTGACAGTAGCTAACCCAATATGTTCTTACCCTTTGTACAGTGAATGATCAGTAATTAACAAAATACATAGAACTAAGGTTTGCAATTATACTGGCAGAGTCTGATAAGAACTAGGATATCTTGACCTGTTGTAGGTCAACTCAGGATTGAACCCATATAAAAGAAACAATTAATACATTACAAACCCGCACTGCCCAGTTTATAAGACTAATAACTTATCCTCACTTTTTATTTCCGAAATACTTTTTAACTTGATTTCAGAAAACTTTTAATGATCGCAAAATTACAATGAATCCCAATACCAAACTCCCATATGTAATATGTATGTTACGTCATTGAAAAGGAAGAAATGCTAACCCTGGATGGAAAATCTTCGTATAGATGCGAAGGTGTCATCTCCACTCTATTTCGGTCAGCTTCCCACAATCTGATCTGTACCGGCATATGCTTGTTTGTATTAACTTACCAAACCTTTAGAGTTTAAACCAATGGCTACTGGTATTGAATTTCGGTATTGTACAAGTTTACCAGTCAGCATCAGTACCAAAAAGAGGTGGGTATTGGTACAAGTTGGTTCGAGTGTACCTGATCTGTGACATTCTCAGGGACAACAGGGCTTTTTTCGGCAACACGTGGATGAGCATTCTGTTGAAGAAATGACACTATCTGAAGTAGACAGCAAAGTACAAAAGAAATATTAGAATGAGAAAAAAGAAGCACAGTATGTAATAAAGCCAAAAATTCTAACATAATAGAAAAAAATTCTGACACAACAGGCATTGCATGCACTTCAGAGTTCTAAATTAAAGAATCCACTTTCCCAAATAAAAAAATTGTAAATCAGGGGCGGAATTAGAAAAAATTGATTGAGGGGGCTGACACTTAAAATGCAAAATATGTGGTAGGTGGGATTTGAAGACTTGGATTTGAACCCAAGTCTTCATAACCACAAAGTGGGAGTCTAACCACCAACTACAAGTAACATTATATCATGAGAGGGCTGCATCAAATAAATTACTTAACAAATTTTTTTTTCAATATACATAAATAAAATTTTAAAATGATAGGAGTGGCTTAGCACCTCTATGAATGAATGTAGATCCGCCCCTATTGTAAATGCTCATGTCATTATTTCAAATGCTAATAACATTTACCTGATCAGCTGTAATGCCGTTGTCAAATGCATTATATAAGCTTTCTTTTGTGATTGCTCCTACTAGAAGGTTAGGTAGCTGATATTCAATCCTGTCACCGAGTTTACATTGTTATCATAACAAACAACTCAGAGACTTGTACTGACTTGGAAATAAAAAGCCATGTCTATAACATCTTTTAAAGTAAGAAAAGAAACAGTGTCCGAGTGTGAGAACTCAAAACAAAACACAAACTAAATACAAATGCACAGAACAAAATAGAAAGGACAGACAAACCGGAATGTAACCGGTTGACCAATTGCAATATTAAAATACCAGCATGCTTACCTGGCAAAAAGGCGTAGAATTTCACAATGCAATCTAGAAGTAGAGTAGGCATACATCCTGAAGTTTGTTTCGACAACAACAAAACCCTAGATAACAAGCAAACCACATTGCAATGAAATATCACAGTATTTTAACTACTGATACATATCAGTTCCTGTATTGATACATATTAACTATGCATACATGTTTTTTTTAATTATTTATATTATTTAGGCTGGACCGGAGCTTATTGGAAAATGAAAACCCCAACTAAAAGTTCACAAAATATAATCAGAAGAATTCTAACTCGTGGATTTCATACCTCTTTGCGGGATGATGCATCAGATAAGCTAACAGAGAGGTCAGTAGCCAGTTTGGTTGGTATGAACCAGCCTTCTTTTCTTCCCTATTATTTAATATAGTTTGTTATTATTGCATCAAATTTGAGGTTGATATGTTACGGATTTGTTACATCCCGGAGATTTTTTTTCTTACTTGTTGATACTTGACCAGTCCGAGTACAGCAAGATCTTTAATGGCAAGTCTTTGCACTTCTGTTAGTGTATTTACACTGTATGCCTACAGAAAGACAGATATGCAGGAAGCAGGATTAAAAAAAAGTCAACTTTTCATAGAAAATTGCTAAAGAGTGAGGCTATGGAACTATGCATAGTACACTTTGGTCCGTACTATGAATGCAGATATCCACTTTCAAAGTGCAAACTGTCGATTTGTTCCGCTCAACATGATTTTCATATGAAAATGTGCTTGGATGGCAAATTTTACATTTTTGAGAAAAATAGGTACAAAATCACTTGATTTAAAGATTCTAGCCCATTCAAAAGAGGGACTTTCTACCTATGTAAAAAAATTCTAAAAAATATTAAATTTGGTCTTCAAGTACATTTTCATATGAAGATCATGATAAACGGTTCAGATCGACTATTTAGACTTTGAAAATGAATAAATGATCTGTAGTACGGACCAAAGTGCACTATGCATAGTACAGTAGCCTCACTCATTTGCTGAAAATATACAATGCTACCTGTCCCCGTGTATGAAAACTAAGCTCTAGGAGAAACGATATCAAATCTGTTGGATCCATACCACGCTCCTAAAATAATAGAAGCATTGTGAGAAAAACTTCATAGAAGTTGCACCGCTCAAAAAGTAACGCAAATTGAAGAAAGTTTGTGTCATAAACCTCAGCGGAAGATATGTATTCTCTTATTATATACCAAAGCTGCGCATTTGTTTCCATCAGCTGCACAATAAAAAAAATGTATCTTATAACAAAAGTTTTGCCATTGAATTTGATAATACACAGAGTGGTACTTACGAGGAATTGAAACCCACTTTCTGTTAACCTTGGAGCCTCATTGTCCCTACTGCAAATTTCAAATCAACAAATCACACATGAAAGAAGACTATTTCTTATACAAATTAATGGAAAAAGCAAAAAAAAAAAAAAAAAAAAGAAAGAGAAGAAAACTCAAGTTCAAGTAAGCAGTTTTCTGTTAAAAATGGCAATTCATTACAATATTACAATTTAAGAACATCCTATAGCCAGTATGGAGTAAAGGCGCTGGTGTTGGCCAGAATTATGGAAAAAGGGTGTAGTACAACCCATGCAAAGTCAAATAAAAATCATATAGAAGGGTCTTTCAAACCAAATTCACATATAATGTTTACAAAAATTATATGTTATATGGCCCCCCTGCAAATCAAGTTATATCGAGCATACTCTAAACAGGAGGCATCCGTATATCCTCCTAAGGAACACAAAAAATGTCATGGTTAAGAGATGCCCAAACAACCCTTCAGTATCTACATTAACAAAAGTATGGAGATGGATAATATGGGAAATATAAAATATTTTTGAAAAACAAACGCAGCAGGGAATGTTTTCCAACTTCTATATAGACATCAGCATATGATATCTTCTGTTTTGCTTGGTATACAAAATTTTAATATTTTAGGGTCTTTCCAGATAATCAATTCAAAAATAAAAATGCTGATTTTTTTATCTGTACCCAAAAAATAATAAAACTAAAGATATACCATCGATTTCAGACAATTCCGTTTTATACCACACCCAGTGAATTATTCAACGGTCGAAACGGTTTCAACAGTTGGACAATTCAGCATTCGATATCTGTGTTATGAGAGAGCCGGTATCAATACACAGAATTCCACTGCTGAATATTCAACGGACAAAGGGTTTTCATGGTCATGGTATAAATTGAAATTGTCCGAAATCGATGGTATCAGTGAAGTTTTGTTATTCGTTTATGCTACTGATAAAAAGGATGAGGATAAAATGTATTCAAGAGAAAACAGAAATCAGCAAACAATGAAAAATCAAATACTGAAGCCACAAAGCGAACAATAGAACCACCAACAGAGGAAAGGGATGACAGATTGCAAAAAGGAACCTGGAATTTAGAAGACCTCGCTGAAAAGCACGCATCATTGAAGAACTAAAGCTGGCCAGTTTATCCACTTGAGATGAATTAATGAGTTGCAACAAGAAACACTGTTCTCCCAAAAAAAAAAACACCCATAAGCAAACAAAAGGAAGTTTCAACTAAAAAGGAGCTAAAACTCGGTTAAATAGAAAAACAAAAGTGGTTAACCTCCCATTGCTCCAGAGCATAGGAATCTAGTTCTCCTACTGAAGGCAACCTGACACCAGCATTTAATGTCATCGGGTCTCTTGGTGGTGTTCCTCTGATTTACAAATGTAAGACATATCCATTAACTCTGCAGCAACCTTACCAGTACGATACATGCATACCAGTAATCTGATTGTGCAACCAGAGTATAATAATTCATTCAAGGCACACTAAATTAAGGTTATTTTTTCTTCTTTCTTCCTCTTTCATCTTCTTTTCTTTTCTTTTTTGGCTGACGGAATTTATCATGTATTTACTGGAGATTATAATAGAAATAGACTGTTCTTGCTTGGATTTCAAGTTTTGCACAAAACTTTGATAAGCAATCAGAGAGACAGTTAACCATATGTAAAGCAAAAACTACATACACCCAAAATTAGTTAAAGTTCAAAATGGCATTGCATTTTTTCTTTAATGGCATCACACATGACAAAGTCATCAAGTCAGAAAAGATAGTACAGACAACTCACCCGCTAATTAGATACTTCTGCATGTTGCTTTGAAACTTCTGATTCATCTTATAACTCGGCTCCTTTTTCCTACCAAAAATCATTGGATAAAAAGTTATCATGTGGCATCATACAAATGAATACTGCATCTTGACATGATTTATAAGATAAAAAGTTATCGCTTAGTATCTTATAGACAATATAAAAAAAAATAGACAAGCAAGGGGCACCTAACCTGGTATCACTACAGTGTGCAAGTCTTATTCAATAATGTTTTAGGCTTTATGAAAGATATGAACTAGTTCATGTGCTATATACCTGTCATTAACTTCAATAAAAACTCTGAGCTGAAGCAACCGATCAATAGCTACTTTATGCTTTGAAATGCCGTCAGGTAGGACCCACTCCTCCATCGACTTGGCGGTCAAAGGGGAATCAATAAAAAGCATTTGCAACGCGTACTTCTTAGCCAAAGGTGGCAAGGATCTTTATTATATGGTGAGTGTGTAAGTGAGATAGAGACAGACTTGAAATAAAAGACCAAATTTCAGAAGAAGAAAAAAAGGCACAGCTGAATTTTTATAAAATTGCAAAAGCCCCTGCATTTGTGTCATTTGCATTACTATAACCTATTCACTTATGCATAAAGCAAGGTCCTGTTTTTCAATTTATTCAATACGAAGTTAAGATTATCTTTGCAAATTTCTGAAAGAGAGGTATGAGGAAGCAACTTAGTAATCACTCTGCATTGCTTAATCCAGCATTTTTCAATTAAATTCAATTAAGGAAAATCAGAAATTGATGTAAGGAACCTGAGAACAGCTTCACAAATGAAGGAGCTATCATACAACTTGTCGAGCTTGGCTGCGGGCAGTGCCGCCACCATGTCCATGAAATTCCTCGCTACTATTTTCACTTGAGGCATCTTTTTCTTGTTAGTTACCCCGTTCGAATTACAATCAGATGATAACTTTATTTATAATTTGCAGCAGTGTCCATTTTTTGCTGATCTAGAGGAAAAGATAAGAAAAAATAAAGGGGTCATTTGGCAAATCAATGACCGGTATTAGAATAGTGTTCTTCAACTATTCAAAGGAGTGAAAATGTTGCTTGGAAAATCCATTCTTGGCATAGTGTTATGATGAATTGGATTTAAAAATTGAGTGCACAAGACCAAAATGCCCTTCATAACTTGGCATGCATATACATAATTTTCTTTTAGATGCATATAATTTGGTATTTTTTTAACATATCGGACTAGTAATTGACATTTTCAATAAAACTAATAACGAATTCAGCAAAACTGATAACACGAGCTGGATGTATTTAGCTTAGCACGTGCATTTATATTGAAACTAGGTTCAAACTCATCCAAAAAATAGGAAAAAGAAACTATTAATGTGAGATACTCATGTTAATAATTTGCAGCATGTCTTGACATAAAGCAGTCGACACGTTAGTCATAGATGCAGGCAGAAAACACTGAAACCAATTACCTATACAAATAAATATGACAATACGAGCTCTATTTTTTCTTTATGAGTTTCTCACTTTGCCCTAATTTTCATTAAATATCCAACTTCTGTAATTTTTCTCAAAGTGATAACAGCTCTCTTGCTAAGATTATTACTCTTTCAAAATTCACAAATATCCAATATCTGAAAGTTTATCAAAGATCCTCAATTTTCCTACTTTTTTTAGCATTTAAGCTCTTTGTCATGAGTCATCTCAGTATATCAATAAAACACTGATACAAATTGGTACCAATGGTGAGAAATGAGCCCATACTGTTTCCAGCCTTTCAAATAATTTTATATCACATTTGCACTCAAAATCTATTGGAAACCTTCAATTAAAAGTCTGAAACAATGGAACCTATTAAACTTAACTTTTCCTCAATACTCCAAATATTACAATAAACTTTTAACAATAATAGCTAATACAATTAATAATTGTTAATTATACCATACTATCAGTCCAATTGGCACACAACTAAATCACAGATTAATAGCAAAAAAAAATATTGCAAAATAAAAATCAATATTTACCAGTTATCACTCATATGGTCTTTTGGTCCAGACTCTGAGCGGTACACATTTCACAAAAAAAAAATTATCATTTCTAGTCTCCTATGCGTTGGCTACAGGACCAGAATTTACATCTATAAGTTACAAAGAACGTCAACCTAAATTGTTTAAAAGAGGACCGACACCATTGGGCAAATAATTTCACGAATTAAAATCGGAATTTTGGTACCTTGCAAATTTGATATATAGAAACTGACGTGCTTAGGTGGGGAGACGGACTGACGGAGAGGGAGAGGCACGATCCTCCGGCCACAGGCGTCGACGGAGAGGACGGAGCGCGGCTGAACAGAGCGCTTGACAGGAGAGCCGACTCACACTTATTTGGCTGGAGAGCGGGAGGAATATGTGAAAAATAGAAGGGACGGAAATAGAAATAGAAATAGAAATACTGCTGAAACGGATCCGGATTTATCAGTCCGAATCCGCTCCGTATTCGGATATTTATCCAATGTAAATAAATCATGCGGATTCCGATATTAATCCGTTTAAACGGAGTGGATATCCTAATATATCCGTTTAAAGCAGATCTGAACTAGTCAATTACATTCGTTAATCCAGCGGGTCAGTATAAACAATTTGACCTGCGCTCTTTACTTCCTGCGATGATCAACTCCCGATAACCTTTTCTCTTTCCGCTCTTTGGATTCAGATATTAATTCCAAAATGGAGCGGATAACCGAATATATTCGTTTACGGTAGATCTGGACTAGTCAATTACATACATTAATCCAGCGAACCCGCATAAATAGTCTGACCTGCGCTCTTTGCTTCCTACGATGATCGGCTCTCGGTAATTTTTTCTCTTTCCACTCCAGTATCTAAATAAATTCTCTCTCACCTTTTTTTTCCCAAACGGTTTCAGATATTAATCCCTAAACAGAGCGGATATCCGGATATATCTGTTTATAGCGGACCTGGACTAGTCAATTACACCCGTTAACCTAGCGGGCCCGTATAAACAATCGACCGCGCTCTTTGCTTCCTGCGATGATTGGCTCCCGATATTTTTTTTTCTCTTTCCGCTCCAGTATCTAAATAAATTCTCTCTCATCTTTTTTTCCCAAACAGATTCAGATATTGTTCCCAAGTGGATATCCGCATATATCCGTTTACAACATACAGAGCAGATATCCGGATATATCCGTTTACAGTGTACTTGGACTAATCAATTACATTTGTTAACCCAACAAATCCACATAAATAGTTGACCTGTGTTCTTTGCTTCCTGTGATGATCAGCTCCTGATAATTTTTTTCTTTCCCTCCGGTATCTAAATAAATTCTCCCTCAATTTTTTTTTCTCATCACCGGGACTAATCAAATTTGTTCCACTGGGACTAATCAAATTAACAAAATCCGGACACTTTCTTTTTTTTCCTTTTGTTTTGTATAAGACAAATAAAAATGACGGAAACTATCAAAAGAGAAGATTTATGTAAGACAAATAAAAATGCAAATATTTTTTGAAGGTCTAAGATCTAGAAGCCAATTCGTACAGGCCCCACAAATTCTTTACTATAAAAGTTTTACGGCATAATGTAAAAAAGAAAAGAAAATACATATATAAAAAAGTCTGACCTGATCAATAAATTATTCGGTGGCTGTTGACTGTCGTTGGCCTGTGACAAAGAAAGTTGAATGAAATTATATAGATAGTTTATAGAGTTGGGCATCTGTTTTTTTTTTTTTTCTGAAAATATTTGTAACAAAATTTATTTTTATCCGTTATACTTGCATTGAGAAAAAAATCAATTGTACTAACTAAAACCATGCAAAATCAAATCATTCCCATCTTGTACCTCTCATCACCGTTGTCACCGTTGTAATTTTGTCAACTAACCACGATCTAATGCAAAGTTATGTTTTCCAATTTATCCTATACGAAGTTAAATTTCTGAAAAATAGATATGAGGAAGCAACTAAGTAATCGCTCTGCATTGCTTAATCCATCATTTTTCAATTAATTTCAATTGAATTTTTTTTTTTTTGAAATAAGGAACCTAAGAAATAAGGAGATGCAATCATGAAACCTGTGACGGGGCTGTTCGGCAAAGGGAAAGGGAGATTAAGAATTCTTTAAGTTTTTTTTTTTAACCTTTTTTTTATGTTTTAGTCATTTGATCTTTCTGAACATTATTTTTTCTAGCAAGAATTAAGAATTCTTCTTTTAATATTTTTTGCCTGAATCTTAATCAATCGTCTAGGTCTTAAGGCACCCGTATCCTTCGATTAAGCATCCTTAGTTTTTACTAACAAATTAAGATAACCGAACACGAACTCCTTAACACAGATTAAGATTTAATCCTATTTGTCTTGTTGAACGGCCCGTCGAGTTCGGCTGGGGACAATGCCACCACCAAGGTATCCAAATCCCCTAAAGTAATTCAATTTTTTAGTTTAGATCCCGACCGCCCGATTCAAATTCGGACCAATTTGGTCCGAGTGGAGCGCACAGGGTCCCTTTAATCTGACGGCCCAATTTAAATCTGACAGTCCGGATCTAAATAAAAAATTGGTTACTTAATGAGATCCGGACTCACCACGAAGTCCATAAAATTCCTCGTTACTATTCTCACTTTGGCATCTTTTGCTTATTAGTCACGTACCCCGTTGGAATTACACAATCAGATGATAAATTTATTTATTATTTGCGGCAGTGCGCCTTTTTTTTGCTATCAATGAAAACAACACCATCATGTCATATATAACTTTACACATGGGGCCTAAGTCTACTCCTAAGCGATCCACATATAGGGAGCATAAATAATTGTACATGACACGAAACACAAGATCCATAACCCATCCAAACTAAATTATAGTGATTAATTAACTTAACACATCAAGTACAAAAATCAAGATACAAAAAGAAAGTTGCAATTATTATTTTTACTTTTTTTAAAACAACGGCTGCTATACAGCTCGTTGTATTAATTACCAAGTAACCAGTGCATGGTGAAGAACTACTGAAAAAAAATCAAAATTAAGCCCTGAACCTGTTTAAAAAAAACCATGGGGACCTCTCAAAAACTAGCTACTGAACTCTACTAACTGATCCATTAGTGGGAAGTAGCAGGGTTTCAGTACATACTGTTTGGCATCATTGGAGAAGGATCCCAAACTCAAAACCTTAACCCAAACCCAAAAAAATAAAACTGCCTACTGGTACACATGTACCATATTTTAGTCTAGCATCTCACATAGTATTTTATTACATCTCAAAGCTTTTAAAAAGAAACAAAAATCCAAACATCTGCTCAACAATGCAGTTAAATAAAACATAGAAATCAGTTCTTATCACAGAACACAGTTACTAAAGAGACTATCTCATGTTACTGTCATCCCCTTCCACTGGTACCATCTGTACCAGTCAATCTTGCTTCTCATCCAAGGTCAGTGCATAAAGTGGTGCAATACACTGTAATGGAATCATATCCTTATCTCCAGGTCTCCACTTTTTAAGTTTTGACGACTTTGCAGCTGCTTTGTCACCTCCTTTTTCATATTTCCTGTTCAAAGATCCAACCATGAATTAATGGTGAAAATTGTGTTTCTGATAGAAGGGATAGGAGATGCATTGGAACAATTGCAGTACATTTTTAGATTGTTCTAACACAAGATTGTATTTGCTCAGGAAGGAAAAGATGATGGGACCTGATGCAATTAATATATCCATAATAGAAGGGTTTTTTCGTAAATTTCTCTTTTATTCCTGTAATACCATAGGATGATTTTTGTAGAAAACGTAAAAACAGTAGAAAACTTCCTAGCATTATAAAATATATATATATTTTTTCCAAATCTCCTTCCAGACAAAGTATATGATATATTTCTAAAAAAAAAAAAATTCAGGGGTGGGGGGTTGTTGAAGGAAGTAGACAACTAACAATATCGACTATTTCATGAAAGGTCGGATACGATATATGACATTTCCAAACTCGGTCAAGAGATTCATCCAAATACAGAGAACGTTGACTTTGCCTTCAATATCTCTGCCGCCACTATCTGACAAGTGTATTCAATTTCTTCATCAATTAATTTTTAAAAATTATCAACATGCAAACAAGCCAACCTGTTTATTATTTTTATTCACTAGTGAAAATGTATGTGATCAGCTTACGTAAAGCATGTATCATCCCAGTCTCAACGCTTTTGTATTGCTCTAAACAAGTTGATACCTTTGAAGCTTGTGTCTGTGTGGCTCAGTTCAATGCACATTTCTATAGTGTACTGTACATGCTTCATATGTCCTAATTCAAGGGGATAAATTTCAAATAAATAACTTTGCACATATGTGGTTATATAAGAAATAAAACTGAAAGGGTGATGCATGATATGTTAGTTTGATAAATTACCTTGCTGATTCAACAAGCATTTTCTCACTGATTGGAGGGCAGCTAATTAGGAAAACTACGCGTGTCATCTCAGATAAACCCTGCATGTGAAGGAACTAGCTGAATTAGTACAATCCACATAAGGCATGCAAATTCAGGTAAATATACTGTTTGTTCTGTATCAGAAAAATACTGTTTCCATGTGCAATTAAGCTGGAATTTATTCTAATTTTACTATATGTGATTCCTAATTTTGGAAATACGGTCAAGTCTCAGTTCAGGCTAAAATGTTGGCAACTGTATGCTGCATCCTTTTCTGGTACGAACTGGTATAAAGAAACTGTTGACAGAAAATACTGGTAAACAGAACTGATTTTTTCAAAATGCTCAATTGTATTTTCTCATACAACAAAATTACAGAAGTTCACACCTACTTAATGTACTACCTAACAATAACCACCCGCTACTTTCTAAAAATACAGTTTAATCTAAATATAACATCAACTTTTCTGACACCACACCTGCTGGGCATTATGCAGAAAAAAATGCTATTACATAACTTAACTATAGACTCTACGCTAATTATAGAACATGCTAATTATGGAATCCACTAAACTATTGAATCAATATTCAACATAAAATTCTGCAAACCACAAACCATGAATGAAATAACAACCAGCATGGTTGTATTTTAAATTTCCAACTAATACCATTACTAGCACCTGGCTGGTACAATAACCAAGATACTGACAGGTAACAGGCACCTACTTCAAAAGCAGCACGACTGTCTCCATCTCTTAAAACTAAGCAACAAAATTTCATCAAAAGAAAAATGAAAATAGAAAATAAATATAAAATTTCAAGTGAGAAGTACTCTGATGTAAAGCCCGATTTGTCACATGTTGTCCTTGCACCTGACAGAGGCACATTCAGACTCAGGCCGTAGGATGCGGTTTACACAAATCATTGCCACCAAAATAAACTTCTGCTAGAGAAGGCTGTACTGATTAATTCTGATTTTAGTAGAAAATCACATAGCATAAAGTCATGATTAAATTAAAGAATTTGCAAAAATAGCAATTATGTCCAGTAGCTATTACATGAAGCTGTTAATCCTTGAAGTGTAAGACTGCCTGGAGTTCCATTTCTTGTACATCAGCCTTCATTCAAAACCACAACACACATCGACAAAACAAGACTTCATCTATTTGACAAGTCATAATAAACATTTTTTAACAAAATCAGATAAGAGAAAACTGAATTAAAGAAACAAAGAAAAAAATGAAAACCAGGCGGGAATAGAAATGGGTGAGAGTGGGCCGCCATGGCTGAAGCTGTACTGCACAGTCAACGACCCAAATGAAACAAATTAATCTGTACTATCACTGGCCTCCAAGCTCCCACATTTCCTTCCATTATCTCTCATTAGAATCTTAATCTGAAAATGAAACAAATTAATGAAAATCCAGTGCCTCAGTAGATAATGAATGCCCCAGATTCTATCTATATCAAGCCTTTTTCATTCAAGAGATTGGCAAGTAGCAAAAATCCTTGTTAACTATTCCGCAATGAAAATTTTGCATGCTTACCCCTTAAAGGTCCATAAATATCTTTCACATTCATTCTCAATTTTTTCCTCTTATAAGTTGTAATAGACCATCCAAGGTAAGACAGCTAAAAACTGTCAAATGATTTTTTAGTGTGTATATAGCTCCTATTTACATTCGTTCTCAATATGTTCTGTTTTTTTGCAAAGACTTAAATTTGTACACTAATTGGATTTTCTCATGATCAATATTTTGTCCAAAATATCATGATGCCATAACTATACATATCCAATTAGACTAGTTACTGCTTGATCCTCAAGAGCACCTGGCCAATACTGTTAATTATACTTTTTGACAAGGATCTCCTGGCAAATACAGCTGTAGCTATTGAATTAGAGATATTAGTATATTACTAATAACCCTTTTTATTTTTTCGTTTGATAGTCTGACCTCATTGATCTCCTCAGCTGAACTAAAAGTGCACTGCAACTCCTCTGGGACAATTTTGCATTTCCTTCCTTTGAACTTGGTAGGAAAATGTAGCCTCAAACTTCTCCAACTGCAGTTCTAGCACTGGCCAACTCAAACAGCACTGTCACTGCAGTTCTATCACCTGGTCATCAACTGTTCCAATTAATATGCATGTTTGGTAAAGAATTAGTAAAGGGAATCTTACACTAAAACAACTCAGCAAGGGACCAGTGTACATAATATTTGGTATTATTATATTAATTCAACAACAGAGGTAAAAAATCTCAGCAAGGGACCAGTGTCCTTTGTGAAGTTTTCTGTTGTGTAGTTTTAACTGTTTCAGTTCTTTTTTAAAAACATTTTTGGTGTCTTTTTTAGTTTGAATTGCTATTCATCTAATCAGCACATCTAATTTTTTTTTGTTGACCCTTCTTCATTATCCTGGCTTGGGACCGGAGTTAAAAAATTTGATAAAATATGTTAGCATCTCAAATTAAAAATAAAAAAAGTGAAGTAGAACAGATAGCTTGGAAATAAGGAGGGATGTATCAAGTATACCTGCATGGAGGGCTACTTGTTTGAAGTGCATATATAGCATACGATTGTTCTTTTTTTCCTCCTAAAAATTAATTGCATGGTGCTTGTCTATAATAACATTCTTTCTGAAGGCAAAAATCAAAAGGAAAAAAAAAATACGTACATTAGTTGAAGTTTGAGAAGACGAGATGGAAGTGACAATATTATTATCTGATGAATAACAGATTCCAATTTATTGCAAGAGCCTTTTATTAATTTTAAGAAATTGAAAATAATGTACCCTGTGAAATAATGAACCGCTATCCTACTGCACATATCTGATTTCTTTCGCAAACAATTTTCTTTATTTTTAGAGAAGCAGGTAACTTTGGGAGTTCCTCCAGCAAATCAGCATTCCAGATTTCTAGTCTCCTAAGGGCAGTTAGCCTCGCCATTGTAGCAGGCAATGACTTCAGAGAGCTTGCATCCCAAATAATCAACTCCCTTAGAGAAGCAGGTAACTCTGGAAGCTCCTCCATATTAGCTTGTTCGATTTCTAGCCTTTCAAGAGCAGTGAGACTCATCAGTGTAGCAGCCAATGACTTCAAAGAGCTTGCATCCCCAATATAGAAATCCCTTAAAGAATTAGGTAACTCTGGGAGATGCTTTAGCCAATCAACACGATCAATATGTAGCTTTTCAAGCATAGTGAGCCTCGCCAATGTAGCAGGCAATGACTTCAGAGATCTACTTGACTTTATAGTCAATGACCTTAATGAAGCAGGTAACTCTGGGATATGCTCCAGCGAATTAGCTATGAAGATTTGTAGCTCTTCAAGCACAGTAAGCCCCGCCATTGTTGCAGGCAATGACTTCAGAGAGTTTGCAGAATTGATGATCAACTTCTTGAGGGTACTATTGTTTTGTTGCAGCCATTGCTTTGGCAATTCCTCTATACTTGAACAATCGACTTCCAATTCGCTTACAAATTTGAGGCTTCTCAGTGGTTCAATAAAAAGGAGAGAGAGGTGATCGATTACAAGATTAGAGACCTTTAATGACGTCGAGTTGCTTTCTTGGTTAAGACCAAGTGCTTGTTCCTTAGATGAATGTTCGACAAGCTTGTCACATCCACCAATTTCCCAACTACTAAGTGATCCAAAAGCATTTCCTGAGGAGGGAATACAAGAAATGTTTGCACAGTCATAAATCAAAAGACTAATAAGAGCAATGAGATGTGATGCTGACTCAACCAATGGCACATCAAGTTCACCGCAATTCATTATGGAAAGAATTTTGAGTGACGGGGGCAGGAGGTTACTCTGGTTATCAACTGCCTTTAGCATTGGGCATTTGAAAATAGATAAGTACCTTAGCGACACAAATTTCCCAAAAGCACCTGTTGGAATATCAACAAGATTCATGCAATACTCGATAAATATATCCTAGAATGACTGAAAGTTTATATTGTCTGACTGCAGAAAACCATTCAATGCGGTTAATTTTGGGCAGGTGCTTATGCGCACACTTGTTAGTGATGACGATCTTGATGGCCCGCCCCTTGAGGCAGAACTTTGGTAATATCCAGGAAGAGCACTAACCCCAACATTCTTTATCAAAAAGAAATTCAGAGAAAGTGGTAGACTAGGACATTCGGTTAGATTTTGGCAATCTTCTATTCTCAAGGACCTTAACGACAATAATTTCCCAAATGTATCTTCCGGTACCAATACCAGTTTCTCACAGCCCCTGATGGTTAATGTCTCAATAGATTGCAAATCTAGGTTGTCTTGCTGCAAAAATTCATTCAAGGATATTAAGTTGGGGCAGCTTTCTATCTGCACTTCTCTTAGTAATGATTTTAGAGATAATGGTTGAGGAGTGTTATTACCAGAAGTTTGGTGAAAATCCGGAAGAGCAGTCAGACTTACATTACGAATTCTAAATTCAATTAGAGAAAGGGGCATATAAGGCAACTTGTCCAAGTTTGGACAATCACATATATCAATACTTTCCAGATATGGCATTTGCCATGAAAACAATTGGATTTTCCAAACAGGACAATTAGAAAATTTTAGATATGACAATTGGTTTAAAGGGGACGAATCATTCATCCACCTAGGAGATCTTTGGCCTTTATAATTCTCAACTGTCAATTTCATGAGATTTGAATGGGGTTGGAGGTAGTTAATAATTTGCTCGGGGTTATCAAAATTGCTCTCTGAGGTCCATTTCAGGGAGAGCGATATGAGATTAGTTTTCTCTAATAGGTTGGCTCTCTTAGCTTCATTGGGATCCTCTATATTGTCAATGTTCTCAATGGAAAGGTGTTGAATACTGTTTAGTTTTTCCAATTCATTTATACATTGACCACTCTCTTGTCCAACAAAAAAGCTTAACTCCCATAGAGACGTTAGCTTGTGGACTCCATGAATAGTTTGCATTATCTCATTGGGAAGCCTTAGGTAACGCAACATAAGTAGATTGGTCATTCCAGTTGTTTCAATTTCTAAATAGGATGAATTATAACACCTTGTTGGAAACTCTAGTACTTGCAAATGATAAAGTTTGTAAACTGAAGCAAGGAATGAGTACTTAACGGATTCAGTGTTAAAGGATATAGTGTCAATGGATAGGTAGCGAAGGTGTACCAAACAACTCATCTCTTCGGACAATTCAAAGCTACCGTAGCCATTTATTTTCAATAAACGTAAAGGTTTTTTTATTAAATTACTCGGTAAAACAAAATCTGAATCATTTTCAATAATAATAACCAAACTACGTAAATTCCCAAGATAAGAGACCCTGTCAATTTCTCTTCCATGTATAGACACATGACGTACAGTGCTAGGTATGGTAATAGATCTATCATTAGGCTCTATTCTACAACATTCTCCAGTGGAAACATTATGGCCCAAGTCATGCATCAAATCATGCATAACATACCTTTCACCTTTTTGTGATTTAGAACATTCAAAGAATGATTTCCTCAAAAGGAGATTGAAGTAATCTTCGCCAATATCTTCTGGGCTATTTACTTGGCTTGATTGTTGCCGGATAAATCCAGAGGCGATCCACATTTTGATCAAATTATCTTTATTAAAATGATGATCTTGAGGAAATATGCTACAAAATCTAAAACATACCTGCAAATCTACTGGTAAATGGTAGTAACTCAACTTCAAAACATCCATCACATCCTTTGCTTGCTCCAAGTTAAAAAGAGACCCGTGATTCAAACAATTTCTCCAATATTTGTGATCCATACGGGAATTCAGTAAGCTTCCGATTACCTTTGCTGCTAATGGACTACTACGAAGCAATTTTAGTATTTGATTTGCAACTATTTGTAAATTTCGATGATTGTCAGGGTTACAACCACGAAATGCATAGCTATAGAAGAGCAATCGCAACTCTTGCTCTCCTAAGCCTTCTAATGCTAGAGATTTATGCTCCGTATTTATCACATTAGCAAGCATTTCTGCCACAGATTTCATTCTAGTTGTTAATATGATTTTACTCCCTTGTTGTACATACTTCAAAGGAGCAATCAGGTCCTCCCAATCGCGGCTCCTCTTATCGTCCCATACATCATCTAGAACGAGAAGGATTTTCTTTGAAAGTACCATATCCTTCAAGCTCTCCTGAAGCGCATTTAATGGTTTACCACAATTAGTTTCGCTGAGCATCTTTCTTGTTACATCTTCAACACTGAAGTTGGTTGAAACACAAACCCAAATTGTTTTGTCAAATTGTTTTTCCTTCAACATCTCTTGATATGCAAATTGCGCAAGGGTGGTCTTCCCTTGTCCACCCACCCCGACAATACTAAAAGAAGAGAGGAGAGCATCAGTTGGTCGCTTCAGCCAATCAATTATCTTGTTCTTCTCAACTTCTCGGCCAAACACCTCATTTTCAGCTAAAAAGGAAGTAGTTTCCCCCCTCGAAACTTTACTGAATTCTTGCCCTGATTCCGAAAGACTATTAAAATGGGCAAATTGGAGGAGATCTCCCACACCATCAGAAACCCGATTTAACATTGTTATAGCCTCCTTCAACCTCTCCAAAGAATCATTGGTAGTACACAGTTTTCTCTTCTTTGAGCTAGAAGCGGAGCCTTCTGCCTCATCTCGGTTTTTCACCATATGCTCCAGCTTTTTGTACTCCAACTCATCGAGCACATCTTCAGATACTTCAACGGCCTGCCTAAATTGGTCAACCCATAAACCGGCACTTGGGTGCTTCATCTTGAGTGCTTCAGCAATGGCCATGACAGCTATAATCTTGGGAAGAGCTGTCTGTAACTTCTTTAGCTCGACTTCACTATCATCTGCGAGCATATGGCCATGCAAGTACGAATAACCCGTGCTGACAATGTTCTCAACAACAGAGGACCCCGCGGTGCTGACAAGGTTCGAAACAGCAGAACCCGCTAGGCTTGCAAAGGTTGAAAGAGCCATCTCGAAGTTCCTTCTTCTCCTGGGCCACCTTCCTCAAATCAAAGCCGGTATTTTTTTATTTTTATCTTGTTTTGTGTTTCTTGGGAATGACAAGGAACAACAAGCATTTTTTTTTTTTTTTTGTTGTAAACACGTGCCAAATTGTTGGTTGAAAGAACAGATTTAGAAATGAAGATAGCAAAAGGTAGCTTCTTTAAATAATAAAATAAAGGGAATGAATAGGCCAGAAACAAAGATAACAAGAGATCAAGAGATCAGGAGTTAGAGATTGTGGAAACAGATACCGTGCATCAGATGACAAGAGATCGAGAGAGAGGGCTGAGATGAGAAACAGAGATCAGAGAGAGAGAGAGAGTCGGAAACAGAGATTGGTAGATAGATTGAAGGTAGTTGCAAAGAGATGAATTTAGCTGGGGGGAGAGAGAGAGAGAGGTGAACAGAGCGCACTAGAGCTTGGTAGATAGATTGAAGGTAGTTGCAAAGAGATGAATAGATTGACTGTTGTAACAAAGGTTGCTTGATTGAATTTAGCTGGGGAAAGAGAGAGAGAGAGAGAGATGAACAGAGCGCACTAGAGCTTTGAGTGCCATTAAACTCTCAACTCTCAACAGGACTACAGCATTATTGTAGTTGGACATACACTATGTGGCATTCACAGAGTTACAAGTTGTAGTGATATCATATGAATACAATTAATTGCTGTAGTCAGTGACTCGCCTTACTGTCAGTGATTGCTGTATTGGATATTCCAAGAAACAGTTCTTTTTAAGAAACTTGAGCGACTTTTGTTACGGGGCTGGTACTAGCATTTAAATGGACAAGGACCCTTCTTAAATTTATTGTACTGTACCATCGGTCACTTCCTGTAACTTCTTTTATTTTACAATTTTATCCCTGTTGACTATTTATGTTCTCAACAACTAGGGCTGCTAATATATAGAAGCCCTGTTCAGGATCGGGCCCAGATCAATATTGAAATTTATAAAGCCCGTTCATGATCGGCCCGAAATCAAACTGTCCATGCTCAAGATCAGCCCGTTCAATATTGTTCAAAACTTAGTTCGGTTCAAAATTGAGTTCAGTTCGAATCAGGCCCGTTTCAAAGAATTGGGCCGAACAATGGACAACCAAGCAATTCTAGTTATGAACAATCAACCGGGCTTCATTAATGCGTTCAAATTTCAAGCATATAAGCCTGTCGATGTTTTCTCTAAAGATATCAGGCTAATATCGAACAAAATTATCTTTAGAGAATATAATTTCATATTTTCGTGCAAGTCAAATTTTATACACTGATCAATCATACACTGGAGCATAATACACTGATCAATAAAACTAGCATAAATCCGTTCAAATTTCAACTATACAAGTCAAATTTCAAACATACAAGTCAAATTTCAAACACAGCATAAATCCGTTCAAATTAACTGAAAAACAAAAATTTGAGTTCATCACTTGCAGCCTACATACGCTGAAAAAAAAAGAAAAAAAAGAAAAAAAAGAATACATTACAAAGTCAGCATTTATACGTTAATTAAACTCCATTAGAAATTTTAAAGGTATCTTAAATTAATTATTAAAGTCTAGTCTAATAGAGGCAATTTATTTTTAAATTAATTAAACTTGCCCAAAGCTCCCTCAAGATTCTTAAAACAAAATCTGAAATGTACAACCAACTCAATCTCAGTTTGTTAAAATTTTAAAATCATGAAAAGTCAACTGGATGTTGACTGAAATAAAATTGATGAAGTTATTGAACTAATTTACAAATGACACAGTCACACAATGTGTAAATTGATTTGATAAAACGTTTACCCAATACGGATTGAGGAGAACCAGACTCTCATTTTAATTAATTTAGCCTAAGTGATTGAAGAACAATGCATGGAACAAGGAGAACCAAACTCATACTCATTTTAATAAGTAACACATGTGCTGCAGCTGGTTGTACCAGATACATTCCTAACCCTGCTCCAATTAAACATACAAGATGATTATAGGTACAAGTACCACCTGAACATAAACATACAAGATGATTATAGGTACAGGTACCACCTGAACAATGCATGGAACAGGTACTTATTTACAACTAGCTGAACAATGGATAAGTACCAGTGACAGTAAAAGCAATCCAGTACCAGTCAGATCCAAAAACACTAATTAATAGACACCTAAAAGTTATAGGGTTTAGGTTTAGAGTTTGTAAACAGTAATTAAACACTAATTAATAAATAGATAAAAACCAGTACCAGTGACAGTAAAAGCAATCCAGTACCAGTCAGATCCAAAAACACTAATTAATAGACACCTAAAAGTTATAGGGTTTAGGTTTAGAGTTTATAAACAGTAATTAAACACTAATTAATAAATAGACAAAAACCAGTACCAGTGACAGTAAAAGCAAGATCCCTACTTCATAACAAGTTCATACAATCTCAGGAGGTTTGTTCTATAAAAATAAAAAATTGAATGAACCACTTCGTAACAAGTTCATACAATCTCAGAAGGTTTGAAGGTTTGTTCTATAAAAATAAAAAATTGAACGAACCACTTCATAACAAGTTCATACAAACTCCAAAATCAAAACATCTCTGTTTGGTTTCAGCTTAGTTCAAGAAGGAACTCAGGCAAGAAATAAACTCAGACCCACAAGTCCACAACCTGTTAACTCATCAAAGAGAACGCGGGAGCACTTACCAAGAAATAAACTCAGACCCACAAGTCCACAACCTGTTAACTCATCAAAGAGAACGCGGGAGCACAACCTGTTGACAACAACCCACCCACTACCAACCAACCTAATTCACATCATCTGAGATATCTCACATTTTGAATGGATCTGTGAAAAATCTGAACCATTCAAATCTTTTCTGCACGAATCTCTCAAAGCAGATTACAACTGACCCCTCCATTTCAAATAGATACCGAATAGAAATTGGCTCCGTTGATAGCCTCTTGGTTAGGCAAGTGCATTTAAATCCTAATGCATCATGAGCTACGCTAATTTGAAGAAAGTTGCTAGTATCTAACAATGCAAACTCCCTACTGTACCTTATGCTCTGCTAGGCTGCAATGATTTGGCTTCTTTCCTTCGAGCACCCATTTGTTTATCTGTACCTTTCCAAAGATTCCAGCATGTTGATACAAAAAATGAACTCCAATCCTTTGTAGACAGGCAGCTACATGTTGTTGTGTTTCTTGATGTACTATTACTATATTATTGTAGGTAACTAGGTAATTGCATTATTGTAGATTATTTATTATTGTTTGTGCATATGGTGGGTATCCCAAGAAAACACTAATACCAATTGGCACCAATGGTAAGAAATGAGGTCATACTGTTTCAAAGCCTTTCAAACAATTTTATATCACATTTGCACTCAAAATCTATTGTAAAACCTCTAATTGAAAGTTTGAAACAATGGAATCTATTTAACTCAACTTTTCCTCAATACTGCAAATATTACAATAAATTTTTAACATTGATAGCTAATAGAATTAATAGTATTGTTCAGTTGGTACACAATTAGGGGTGTAAACGGAGCGAATTCAGAGCGATTTTAATGCTAATATCAAATTCATATCCACCTTTCAGTAAGCGAATATGAATATAGATTGTAAACAGATGTCAAATTTTAAAACCAAATTCACCTTAAACAGATACAGATACGGAGTGGATAATCTACTAACACAGATTCGAATATGAAACGAATAATTGTCGGATAATTGAGTTATCTGAACGAAATAGATACAAATACTAATTAGCAAACTTTAAATATGAAAATGAATGAATAATTGAAGTTAATCTATTTAAATTAATTTCAATTAGTAATTTGTAAAAAAAGAAAAAAAAATTCTTCTAATTCATGGTGCTTATTTAAGATATCTTTTGTTTAATTTATATAAGACGAATATTTAAGGAGTTCCACCAAGTTACGTCTGAAATAAAAACAAAATAATAAGACAAGGCAGGGCCCACATGTCAAATTCCAAGGTGTGATTTTCAATACCAAAAAAAAAAATATCGATATTTAGTTAAAGTCCCACAATGGGTAAGGAAAGGACACAGAGAATAAACTGAAGAGAGTGAAGAAAGATTAGCGGATTTGAGGCTTGGAGAAAATGGGAGCATCGGAGGATCCGCATATTCGCTGCGTCTGTGCCTCTCAATTCGTGTCCGTTTTCATACTCGGGACTTTTATTATTATTCAGTAATTTTTATTTCAGATTCAGAGCGAATTCGAACGGGAGAGGAGCCCATCGGACTGAGTTGGGTTCGATGGGTATTTTGTGCCGTTCGATTCATTTCAAAATCTGTGTGCACGGATATTAAAGTGATACGCACAGATTTTGAAATAAATCGGACGGTGGAAACCACCTATCGAACCCAACTCAGTCCGATGGACATCGGACAACCTCCTCTCCCAATTCGAACCTGATAATCTGGATCCGTTTACACCTGTAACACAACTAAGTTGCAGATTAACAATTTTGCCCAAAAAAATATATATTGCAGAATAAAAATCAATATTTATCAGATATCACTCATATGGTCCATTAGTCAAGACTCCAATGATACATATTTTAAAAGGAAAAATTATCATCTCTAGTCTCCTATGTCTTGGCATCAGGACCAGAATTAATTTACATTGATAAATTGCAAGGAACGTCAATCTCAATTAATTGTTTAAAAGATGACCAACAGCATTGGGCAAGTAATTTACCCGAATTAAAATCGTTATTTCAGTGCCTTGCAAATTTGATATATAGAAACCGCGGTCCGTGGTGCAGTGTTTGCGCTTAGGTTGAGAGACGGACCAGCAGAGAGAAAGAGCAGTACGATCCTCCAGCCATGAGCGTCGAAGGAGAGGACGGAGCACTTAACAGGAGATGCGAGGAAGGAATTAATACTACCCAAGTCTAATGTAACATTATATTTTTTTTTTTTTTAGATCCAAGCTGTTTGATCAGGCAAGACGAGAATCATGTCCGGAAACTGTTTCTTGCGTCTCTTGCGACGGACGAGAGTCGGGTCGGCGGAGGATGCTGGAGGAGGCTGCGGAGATGGACGGACGAGGATATTTTAGTCATTAATTATTTGAAGTGTCATTTTTACAAATTAATAAAATTTGGAGTGATATTTTGACAATTTCAAAATTTGAAGTGGATTGTCACAATTTGGAGATTTTGAAATGACATTTTCACAATTTTTCCTATAAATTAACATGCTTGAGAGTGAAAAAATAATATATAGCCATGCTTCCTGGCACAGCAAATAATTTATGTAAAAATTAGGAAACTACAAGCATAGACCAAGAATAACCAAGCCGAACAGACCCTATAAACAAATAAAATTTTACAACGGTTCACACTTCACAGCACTTCAAATTCACTGGCATTTGGTATTTGTATACTTGTCAGTTGGTCATAGTCATAGCCGATCGCAGGCTCATAAAATTGATAGAAAAAAAAAAAAAACTGAAAATGTGAATAACATTAGTGCATTAAGGGAATATACAGTAAAAAAAAATTATATTTACTAAAACTGAAACTTGAATTTATTATATTTTTTAAGACATTTTTAGAATTTTCAATTTCTTTACACCAAAACAAATATATATAAAATATTTTAAAAAAAAACTAGAATATACAAAATAATGCAATTTAATTTATTTCTGAATTTTTTGTACTTTTGTTTTTATTTTTTATTTTATATGCTTTATTTTATTCCTATATATCATTTCATAACAATTAAAATTGACATTTTTTTATATATAAATAAAATATAACTAACGAATGTAGTTATGCAAAACTGATATTGAAAATTTTGGAGTATTAATATTTATATAAAAAATATATGAATAGGGATAATTGATGTCGAAAATTAATGTTGTTATGTTAGATTAGTTTTCGTTAATTAGAAAGTTTGAAAGGAAATTTGGCACGAATAAAAAGCAAACGCAATATTATTTTAGTTATGAAAAACTTGTGTTTAATGTTTAAATTTTACAATCAAATCAACACGATGTACACAAATTACAACGAACCCTGCATTATTTAGGTACCATGCTATACTAGCATAAATGTCAATAAACATTACAGCAGAGCACTCCACCAAGGATCTAAATACGTGTTGTGTCGTAACTAGTTACATCGTGAATTGGATCATGTGTCATGTTACAAATTAGATTTATATGTGTTGTGATCAAATTTAGATAGATGGTCACGGCATGCTAGTCACACTGTGACTAGTCACGTTTAAATATTTTTTTTTCATAATTTAAGTGAATTTATTCAAAATTCACCATTCGATTAAAATATAACAGTTCTAATTACATGTGACTAGTGTGACTACGTGTCATGTTGTGGAGTGTGTATTCTTTGAGATACCTCATATTTTACGTGACCGACGCAGGGTAGCGCAAGGGGCCAGTATTATTTTTCTTTGAGATTCGTGCATAACATATATATTTGAACGGTGCAGATTTTCCGGGAAAACATGCAAAATATGAGATTTCTCAGAGGATGCGAATTTCATGTTGTGTTGTGTTGTGATTGGCATGACGGTTCTAATTACAAATTCCACCTTGAACCGGAGTCACCCGGATAATGATGTTAACGGATATGGACTCATAAATAAGGAAGTACAGGGAATTAATTAACAGTATTTTGAGTGGGCTATATGTACTGGGCCTTAAATATTCTGATAAAACAGATCAAATTAGTCGGGGGTCCAGTACTAAATCAGGGAACAAGTTAACTATTTTAGGAAAATACAGTTAATGCTGATGCTAAATCGAGATACTTTTAGGTTCAAAGAGCTTCAGGACTGTCTTATCCATCTTAAAATCTGCGCGCATGAGAATCGAAGTAGACACGCACAAAATTTAAAACATTGTACACAAATTTTAAAGTATATTGAACGATGATTGAATCCATCGACCAAAGTAGATCCGATGGGCATCGGACCTACTCTGAATTCCAAACTAAGTAAAATTGTAAAAATCGTCATACCTGATTAAGGAGATTTTTACCAAAAAATTTCTAAAATAAAAATTGCCGCTCTTCTAGTCGCATATTTTTGTAATTCTTCTTTGGAATTGAGTTTAGACGTTCATGGGTTTTTGGACAAATTTTATTAAAAATTGGACTAAATCTGTGTGATTTGTGTTGAAATTTCGTGTGAACTAATTTAAAACTTAATAAATTTAAACAGACTTGTAATGAATCTAAATTGTTTATGTAAATTTTTATATAAACTGAGACAGTTTAGGCCGACTTTGAATAAAACTTTATACAAAAATTTCTTGACAAATATAGCCGCCACCGGTCTAACAAGGACACCATGGACCGCAAAATAATTTAGAATCATCCATGCGAGCTTTTATGTTTGCACCGAATAATATTTCATGGTGGCGTGGGCCCGAGTATGCGTTACAGCTGTAGAATCCAGCACAAATAAACAATGAGGTAAAAACACACACATATATATATATGGCCATGCTGAAAGCAGGTATAGCTTGGAAGCTTGGTCGGCATGAAAATGAGTATGGTTAGTACACAAATCTACCGAATCGAAACAGTGAATTTAATTTTTTTAAATTGATTGAGTTTATTAGTTGTACGTTTATATACAAAATTTATAATTCTCAAATATATATAGTATCAAGTTAAGTTGTCAAATATGTGAATTTTTAAGTTAATTTTAATGCATTCATTTTTTAACATTTTTTACTGCTTAACTTGATATTAAAATAACTCGAAAAATAAAAATTTTGCATGGACAAGCTTGACTCTCACTCATAAAGTAATTCATTTTGAACGAATTAAATTAGTTGTTTGAATTTTATCAAATAAATTTTGAAGTTGGTGTCATATGACATCAATGTTATAGAGCTTGGTAGGCATTTAAAATGCATGAAAATATAAATGTTGGAAAGCAAGATATGGCCGAATTCAAAAGTAACTCAATGTTTAGATTTTGGATCGGGAGCGTCCGATTCGAATCTGTGACAATCCATTCGGAAGTGGAGCGCACACATCCCGAGCGATGGATTCGAATTCCAAGACAATTCCGAGCGACGGATTCAAATCGGAGAGTCCCGATCCAAAATCCAAAAGTTGGGTTACTATAGGGAATCCGGACCCGATACCGTCTCAAATTTGGATCCAGTAGAGTAACCCAACTTTTGGGTTTTAGATCGGGGCCATCCAATTCAAATCTGACAATCCATCTTGCGCGCTTCACCTCATACCATGTGCGCTCCATTTCAGATCGGATTGTCGCGGATTCAAATCAGACAATCCTGATCTAAAACCCAAAAATTAGTTACTCTAGGGGATCGGACCCTACGGTCTCCATCATGACCAATTTGATCACTATGCAAAGAAGTTGGTAGAGATGTAGAAAGGAGATTAAGTACATAAAAGATGTGAGAAAAGCTGATTTCTTATCTTATTTAACAACCAAAGTTGAAGGGACAGCTGAAAGGGAAAAAAAGTTAATATTTTAGGTGGTTGAGAATTCAAGTTTCTCCTTGCATCTACTTCTTAAATATCTTTTTACTGTTTGATTGGTATCAAAGATTTTAGGGGTGCACAAAAAATTCTTAATTCGTGATTCGATTCGAATTTGATTTGAAAAAGTTTATAAAAAATTCAATTCGAAATAGTTCGAAATTAATTCAAATCAAATTCAAATTGGACCTGGTTCGTTCGAAATAGGGTCACGAACTATTCTAGTTTGAATCTCAAAGTAACGTAAACCGTTGATTTTCGCTGATAATTTATGTTCGCTGATGACTTAAAAGTTAAAACATAAGGCCACCCAACTATAAGTCATAACTCGTAAGTCGTAACCCTCGCTCTCAGTTCTGAAACCTTGGACGACTTTCACCTTTCGCTCTCAGCAACTACAATCACTCTTTCTTGTTGTAAAAAAAATCGTAAAAGATTCGAAATTGAGTTCGTAAAAAGTTCGATTCGAAATTAATTCAAACCAAACTCAAACTGAGATAAGTTTGATTCGGTTTGATTCGTTTGCAGCTCTACAAAGATTTATATATAATTGATTAAAATTTTCTTTTCTTTAAGCTGAAAATATCAACAACATAAATTATATATGTAGAATTTCATGTAACTCGTACTAGTTGACATAAGTGAAACATTTATATCCGCATTTATGCTTAATGGACCACAGACTTTATTTTCACCTCAGTACTGCATTTTAATCACATAAAATGTGCATGGAATCATTAATTACTTATTTGTATACATGTACGATATAGATATGGCTGCATATATAAATTCTGACAGTAATTCATCTCTTTCTCAATCCAAGTTAAAAGGCAATCGGCAAGGTTTGAGCCTTTATATATTTAAAATATGAGTAGAACTACTAGTGTGTTGTTAAGTTTGTCAAATTTCTTTGTAAATTTAATTTTAAAAGTTATTTGATTGATTTTAAATGATAAAGTCAAATTGTTGAAACTGATCGATCTTACGAGTAATGTGTCTACAGGGGCAAATTCATAATTTTTGTCAGTGGGGGAGGGGGGAGGGGGGAGAGAGAAAATAGTGAATCAGGTTCAAATTCATTAGCTAATCGGATACTAAATGAAAAACAATGCTTTTATAATTTCTGATGCTCCCACTTATAATTTTTAACGCTCTAACTTCTAATTCTAATTATCAATCAGAATTCAAAGAATTTATTATAATTTTAATTCTAAATTTAACTCAAATTACAAATCAGGATTTCATATGTGAGCAAAGTCAGTCCGGACCTATAAATTTCCCTATACCTATGTGGGTTTGCCCCTGTGCATATACATGCTATGAACCTTACAAGTGATGTGTCTGCATGCCAAAAAATTTAATTTTAAAACTAGCTTGGTATAAAGTCAAGCGGTTCAAATTAGAAGGTTTATAAATTAATTTTAATGCATTCATTGTTTGAAAAAAAAATTACCACTTGGCTCTATATAAAATTAATTCGAAACTTTTTACATGTAGACGCATCACTCGTGAGGTAGGCCAGTTTCAATAATTTGAATATCGATCGTTTAAAGTTAATTCGATATATTTTAAAATTAAGTTCACAAAAGAAATTGATGAACTCAAGAACATAGTGCTCTAGTTTTACTCATAAAACATTTTTTTTGAAAAACTGATAGAGGCTATCAGTGAGTACAGTGATTGTTAAAAAAAAATTAAAACAGCAGCTCCAAAGAAAAGAACGACTACATCTACATCTTTATCAGCAGTTTTCAAGCCAAAGCATTGATTCCTTCATGGATTTTTCTGCCGCCCATCTGGGATCATCAATGCGGCCTTCAAAAATTTTACTGTTGCGTGCCTTCCACAGTACCCAAACAGCCGAGAAAAAATAAACACCCCATGTTTTCTTTGAAACCCGACCTTTGCACCCGTGCCATGATCTTAGAACTATGTCTTGAACAGAATGTCCCCGTTGAACAATAGAATAGCCCAAAAGGATGCCCAATCTTCTCCAAAATTGCCGAGCATAAGTACACTCAAAAAAGATGTGGTGATCTGTTTCGAGTGGGCAATTCTGGCACATGGCACAACCAAAATCAAAATTGAAACCTCTCATTTGCAATACATCACGTGTCAGGAGACTTCCTTTGAGACATAACAACACAAAAACCTTTACCGACGGTGGAACTTTTAGTATCCAAATGAAACGGAATAACCAAACCGTTTTTCCACCAGTGGACATTACTTCATAAAAAAAATTGAGCTGAATAAACATTATTCGAACTCCATCTCCATAATAATTGATCATGAGCAGCAACCTGTAAAGAAGTACTGTGAGGAAGGCCCTCCTGTGTCGCCTTTTCCAAAGACCATGTACGTTTTGAAGCCAGTGGTGCAAATAAAGCAGACATAATCGGATAGGTCCATGAATCAAACCAATATGAAATGTTACTGCCTGTAGCTACATTCCATCTAGTACTCAAATCAAATAGTGGTTTAAAACATTGATATATATAAATAAGAAGTGGATAGAGCTAATATAAATTTAATAAATTTGAAATGTCTTCACATAACAAAAACTTGATACTGATGTACTTCACAAGTCAAACATTCACGTTTTATTTAATTTTAGTTTGGTTTTTGTAATTAAGATTAAGTGGTTGAAAAGTAAATTTATTTATGCGTTCATTTTCAATAAATTTTGAGCTCTAATGTTTTATACATAATAAAGTCTAATTTAAAAATGTTAAACCCGGGCATTTAACTTGTGAAATATATCAAGATTAATATTTATATTTGTTGTAAGAAACCAAATTAACGATATTTAAAATAATGCTTATTAGAACCGTAGTCACAAATAAATTATTTAGGTTCGGTGAGGTGAGGTTAAAAGTTCGTGATTCGGGAATCATTCAGGTATAACTCATGAATGATCCGGAATTATTCAAATAAGAAATCTCAGTGCTGCAAGGGAGCAAAAAAAAAACCAAAAAAAAAATATTCTTGGAAAAAATTCGTAAAAAAATCGTAAAATTCACGAATCTTGTGACTATGTTAGAACTCATATTAATCATACTCGTAAAAAAATTACAAAAGTTGGTGGCACTATAGATTCGTAGATTGTTGAAACTTTTTTAGTTACCACTCCAATATTGCAAAATTTGCACGTAACTATACATTTTTCAAAATTCAAATCTTAACATGATCTTCAACTGAGCACCCAGTGTTGTAAAATGCGGTTCATGCGGCCGCATATGCGTATGCAGTCCGATTCCGCATAAAAATTTCCATGCAGTCTCAAATATGCGGCCGCATATATGTCCGCATATGTCCACATATTGGTCCGCATATGTGCGAATTTATTGTTTGAATGATTTTAATGGGAATATATTACATGTTTTGAGCGGAGATAAATTAATATATAGTTTAAAATCTGCATATATAAGTCCGCATGAAATTCCGCATATGCGGTATGCAGTGGCCTTCCGCATACATGAACAAAACCGTATTTTACAACATTGTGAGCACCAATCTCAGCACAAATGTAGACGCGTCGCACGTAAACAGAAAATGGACTAAAAGGGAACATCAGAATTTAATAGAGTAACTTAAGCAACAAGTCGGTGAAAAAAAAATCGCATTACTGTCCCAAGACGCCAGGTAAATCCACAATTAATGATGAAAGGTCAAATTGAACCAAATCCACTAAAATTCATGTTCAACCTCTTGGCCTTGGATTAAAAAATCCATATCTCGGATCAAGTTGGTGCCCTGGTTTGGATGATGCATGATTGCCGTAAGCAATTTCGATCATTGCTTAATGCTTATCTTATCTATAATTTTTTCTCTCTATTATGACACAATGATAGTGATTACTGATTACTAACTGCCTAAAAGAAGAAAAAAATGATCCCTTCCTTGAAATCAGCATTTCCGTCTTCTATCTTAATAGAGTATCTATATTCCAGTATTGTAAAAAACGACTGTTTAGATTGATTAATTGGTCAATTAGTTGTTAGTGGTTATCAAGCCGTTACGGATTTATTCGAATAATCGCTTAGCAGTAACCTATCCGTCCGACGAGAACATACCGTTATTTACAACACTGCTATATTTTTTTGTAGGGTAGAACTTGAATGATCTCAAGCTCACTGAAATTTTGGTGAATTTAACTTTTAAAATTTATCGGGCTATATTCAAGCAATAAATTTCAAGCGGTCAAAAATTAACATACAATATTTATCATTTTTGGAATTAACATATTGTAAAGTTAAGCGGTCAAAACTTAATAAAAAAATGGCGGATAATTTTTTTTTTATCTCTTGACTTTATACTAAATTAATTTATAAATTTATAATTTTTTATGTAAATATTTATAATAATTTAAATTTGTCATGTGAAACCAGCCTATAATAACACCTTAGTTCTACTCTTTTATATATATTTACAATTTTACATATCCACAGTGTTACTGTTTCTGGACAACAAATAATAAATGGGAAAATTTCATGCATGTCCCTTAAAAATTTAAATTACACATTCTCCTCTAAAATTCATATTTTATATCCCTCTAAATTTTAAAAAATCACAAATTTACCCATTTATTGCCTTTTCTATTAACTCATTATAAATTCATAAATTACTCATTTATCATTTATAATAGCTTGCTTAAAAAATGTTCATTTTTCTAATCGGCCAGTTGTGCAGACAGATGGTTCATTTTGTTACGTGAAACGTGCACACATGTGTATCTTTAAATATCACTGTGTATGCATCACACGTAAAGACGTGAATAATTTATCATTGAAAACCGATCAATTAGAAAACTAGACATATTTCTCATTCAAACTACATATTTTTATTTTTAATAAAGAGTAAAATAGAAACTTTATAAATTTAAAAGTGATTTTAATTAAAAAAAATGTAATAAATTGAGTAAATATGCGATTTTTTCAAATTTAAAGAGATAACTTGATATTATAAGTTAAAAAAAGGTAATTTCAAGATTTTTGAGAGGTATACCGGATACATAAAATTATTATGGACACCAGACGTAATCGGATATATTTTACTGCCAAAAAAATTGAAAAGAGAATAAATCCAAACCAAAAGATTGGTACTGTTGGAAATTGGGATAAAAAGACTTCCACTTGAAGTACTGGGTCTTGTTTCCTTTAAGAAATATAGACGAAGAATTAGGTTACCAAGAAATCTATTCACTGTACGCGGTAAGTTCCGTACAGATAAAACCAATCTAACCACAAATGAACTGCTCTGTAAAGATGTTAACAGAGTATATTTAGCTTCATGCAGCTCAAAAACCCCCTGAAATGCCATTTTGACTGTGTAGCCGGTGCGCTGGATGAAGTAAAAATTACTTTGTTAAAATATTACCCCAATTTCTGTTCAGATCGGAACTAGTTCTTTATTTATTACTAAAACCGGAGGCACATAAAACTTGCGGTCTTCTAACATATGCGGAAGTGCAATCGTAACCACGCAAAAAAACTACTACTATTTACATATACGAGCCGTCTTGAATGAAACACTACAGGTAAAATCGTCACCTGTTTTTTCGTAAAATAACGTAGAATTATTCTGTGTAATTGAAGATTTATCCGAGAAGAAAATTAAACTAGAAAGGCTATGGCTGCTTTATTCAAAGCGAGAAAGATAGCACCTCTCTTTCTTATTTCTCTATCAAGTGGGGATTTGACAAATCAAACCAAATACCTCTCTCTGATTCAACCATCTCCTAATCTGAAATAAGATTTTCCAGGAGAGAATGATGGGGAGGATGGTGAGGAGCTGCCTCCAGACGGTGCTCAAACTGGTGAATTCGGTGATTGGTTTAGCTGGGATGGGCATGATTCTCTTTTCTCTCTGGATGATTCGTGGTTGGTTCAAGCAGATCGGTAGCTCCGATTCCAATCCTCCATGGTACGCCTTTTATTGCACTTTATCGATGATTTTTTTTCTTTTGGTTGCTCAAACAAGTAATTTTGTAATTTCGTTGTTAATTCACAAATTTACCAATAAGAGAAGCACTTGCTCAATTAGTGTAATAATTTTGTTGTGTTCTCTATATAGCAACAAGTTAAGTTGGGGCTTCATTTGGGGTAAAGATTTTAGCAGAGCAGTGTTAGCTTCATGCAGCGCACTAATCATATGCAGCGATGTTTTAATTCTATACTCCCGTGCGCTGCATGAAGTCAAAAGTGATCTGTTAAAATCATTACCCGTCAATTGTTTCTCTCCCATACACAAATATTGTTGCAATTTGATCTTAGATGGTGCTATCAATACATTATTCATTTTTTTTAGTATACGTCACATGCAACTGAACTTTTGTAAGGTGAATTTCTGAAGAACCAACTAAAAAATATAAAAAAAATATATAAACCTGGCCTTCAAATTGGCTCTCTTGTATGCAAAGAATAGTTTGTGTTCAATTTTTTTCTTTATTTTGGCACTTTCCCATTAATTGATAAACTAGTACAATTTGCCAGTGGTTGATATGAGTCATTGTTAAGCAATGCAAAACATAAATAGTCGCCTCAAGCTCAGATTTTGCTAAATTAGATAGATTATTATTTATTTCTAATCAATCAGTTCCATCACAGCACATAGATGATAGACCTCTCCTTAGTTTCTGAAAAGGACCTAAAGGCTAAAGCATCTCCCCACCAAAAAAAAAAAAAAGAATCACCTACAAAGTAAACAAATGAGGGTTGGTCAGGGTATCTTTTTGGAGGAGATGAAGAAGTGAAAATGCTAATAAATATGCTTATTCTGTTTGGATCTGCATCCCGTTTCCTATGTTTTACTGGGGTACTCATGAATTTTCTTGTTTTGCGGGCATATATAATTTATTTACTGGTATCTTATAGGGATATACAGCAAATTGTATTTATTGATTTAATGGAGGTTAAATGGGTTTTTCAGGTTTATATTCACATTTCTTGGCCTTGGAGTGTTCTTCTGCTTCATAACATGCTCTGGGCACGTAGCTGCAGAGACCGTGAATGGTCACTGCCTCTCTTGCGTATCCTTGTTTTTGTACATTTAAATCTTTAAATTGTTCATCTTTCAATTTCAGCTACGGTAATTTTAAATATATATTTCTCTGATACTGCAAAAATGCCAAAATTATCCTGTTTTCCTACTCAAATATATAATGGGAGTATTATGGGTTGTATAGTCTGATCATTTTCTGAAGAAATAGGCCTTCAGTTTTACATTTTTCAAGATTGTGGTGAGGGTGAGGAGGACGGTACATGAGGAACATATATCATGCATTCTGTGATGTATATTTCTACTATGTTTGTTGAGTATGTATGACATTTTGATGTGTTTTGAGTGCTTTTAGTGTGTTCTTCAACCAAGCATACGTAAAATATTTTCCTTAATAAGATTAGTACACCGTTCTTCTTTTTTTCATTCTCATACTGGAGGCTGCTGTTGTTGCTGATATATTTTTGAATGGAAACTGGGAAGAGGTAACCATGTTCTCGTTAAATCAGATTCATTTTTAGATAGTTTTTATTTTGTTGTTTTCTCACATTCTTGTTCTTTTTATGAATTTTCAGGATTTTCCTGAGGACCCAACTGGAAAATTTGATGAACTGAAGAGTTTTGTGAGATCCAATGCTGAAATGTGCGAATGGATTTCTCTCTCTGTTGTGGCTGTACAAGTAAGCACAACTCTGTAAAATTGGACTCAGATGATCAGATCTCATGCTTTTTTTTACCCAAGTAGCATTAAGTACATGTTCTTCCTATCCTATATATCCTTGCACAGATCTAGATCCATGTTCATAACTTAATTGATGCTAAATGGATCCTGAGCTGACTGTCAATTTTGCACTTCGAGACCAATTGGCATCAATTTTCAAAGATGCTTGCTACACATAAGCTTGTCAAAATCTTGCCACGGCAAACTAAAACTGGTCTTTTGTGCAGGCGGTGTCGATTTTTCTGGCAATGGTACTAAGAGCTCTGGGTCCAGATCCTGGCAGCTACTATGATAGTGATGACGAGGCGGTACCAACTAGACTACCTCTATTGAGAAACCAATCCCAGCATGCCACCTACTCTATTGATCCCAATTTATCCCAACGAGGTGCTTCCTGGAATATTAAAATTAATGACAAGGTAAATTATATTGCCAATATATACGCAGTTAAAAGGTTCAAGGTTCAAGAATTTTACTCACTTCACTTAATTAATTCAAGGAAAATGTTCACTTAAGGGGAAATTGACGATGCACATGTCATAAAAAGGAATTTGTGGAATAAAAATTAAATTGAACCCCCCTAACAATTTTTTTAGTTTGTATTGTATTTTGTCCGGTTCTTCCACTTCATTACTTAGCTCTTATAATAATTTCTTATATTTGCTCTTTAGGTGATTCTTTTTTATGTACCTTTCTTGTGCAGGTTAATAATTAAAGATGCCATATACTGGAGAGAAGTTCCTTAGTGAAGGCTATATTTCTATTCTGGCTTAATTGGGAGGTGTCTGCCTTGATACTATTGTTGTATCATTGTATTAACATAACATTTAGTTGGGGGGGAAATATAGTGCTTTGCTAAAATTGGGAAAGCATGCACAAGTATTAAATGTAGCATGTCTCAGGTTGCAAAATAGTTCTAGTTCTTTTAGAAAGTTTGAAAAAAAAAATTGATGACTTAGTAGCGTTTTCATTTGATAGTCTAACGTTATCATAAACTGCTGAGTTTTACTGATATGTCAGTCTCCATTTCTCCTAATATCGTTTGTTTCCATTTGCCAGTTTCTCAGCTTGATAATCTTAAAAACTCATCAAACTATAGTGACAATTAGAGTTGTTATCTTTTCTATTCACCACAGCAACACAACATCAGGAAGTAAAAGGCACACATTAGCTAAACAAATATACATATACCTAGTACCCGGGCCATGAAAAAGCTTGGCACAATCAGGGAACGGTTACCATGGGTTGCCTTTACATGACCATGTATCAACCACCTATATAAATACACATACCATCCACATGAGCATTACATATTATTTACAAAAGCCTGAGACTGGCATCGATCAACCCTCACATACTTCCCAAATCCTTACCATTTAGAATTGCTACAAAAGAATCGTCTCTTGTATCAGGAACAGCAGCAGCAGCATCTTTCAAAGAAGAAGAATATACTCTGCAAAAGAATCAACAGGCAGGGACAATAATTAATAAACTGAAAGAATTTATACAGCAACTTTTTTTATTTATTCATTCTCTAGTTTTGCAAAAAAACTGTATTTGGATATAACACAACCATTTCTCACACTTAAACTAAACGTCAACACTTTTATGTGTCATTTAGCAACCAAGGTTAGTTTATCTTTCATGCTTATCTAAAGCATCCTCAAAATTGAGAACTTGTCAGTTTCAAACGTAAGAAATGATAGGTGTTATTTGCAACTATTTGTTTACTATCACTTTTCTTTTCGAATAAAAGTACATACAGTTGGTAATATGTATGTATGTCACTTTACATGGGAATCGTAGGCCTCCAGTACTGAATCCGGTATGACAAGGGGAAGCTTCTCTATGTAACTGAAGAGGCGCCTTAGGTTATCTCTTGTTATGGTTCCCATGTCAACTATATCTCTACCGTCGGTAAACATCCATAGATCGGCTGAGTTTACTCTCTTTAAGCTGTCCCGGCAAAATGGGCACGACTGAGACCTTGATCTCCTACAATTCCAGTGGAATTCTATCAATGCAAGACCGCTGTCCTTTACCCTTTGTACTTTTTTTTTATCTAGTAGTTTGTAAGTAATAGAAAATCATTCTTTATCGGCAAATGTTTATTTAATATGAAGTAGAAGAGTGAGGCTATGGTACTACGCATAGCACAGATTGGTCCGTAATAAGGATATATCTTTCTCAAAATTAAAAGAATCGATTTGAACCGTTCAACATGATCTTCATATGAAAAGCATTACTTTTGAATGGTCTAGAATTTAGAGATCAAGTAATATTCTACCTATCTAAAAAAATAGTAAAAAAAATTCTAGAAATTGTAAAAGTTGATCTACAAGTACATGTTCATATGGAGATCATGTCGAACAGTTCAGATCAACTATTTTAACTTTGAAAAAAGATATCGATCCATAGTACAGATCAATCCACACTATGCATAGTATTATAGCCTCACTCATCAAGTATACTTGCTTGATTTTTCAGGTGATTCCAAAAAAAAAAAGTACCAATCACGGTAGCATTTAAGGCACATAGAATGACTGCAGTTTGGCAGCACAACTTTGCTATTTAACTCCATGCAAATCCCACATTCGTCCTCCCTCTCAACATCAATTTCAGAGAATGCTCTTCTCTCTTCATCGTCTCTCCTTTTGTACCTTTCCAAGCAAATCACCTTTTGCCTCTTATCATCTACATCACTAATCCCCTTTTGTAGTTGCAACAAAGAGGGAAATACAACAGCTGCAATAGTAATTGTCACTTCAAAAAAGTCATAAGATAAATAAAAGAAAAATAATCTGAAATAAGGTTCACAGTTACCATAAAACTCTCTTATGCTTGCTTTTCTTTCATGGGTTGACATAGTGGTTGTCCCATCCACATAAACCTGCATAAGATAATTATGTATATGCATAAAATTGCCAATATAACCTGTAATTACGAAATATAGATAGTTAGTTAGGTACATTATGGAATGATTCATTGCATTTATTTTCAACATTCTAGTCAGATCACTAGTTCATGATCACCCTGCAAGTCATAAGCAATTCATGTTGAACATTCATAAAAAGAGTTTCTTTCAAGCACAATTGCGCCCCCAAAATCTTCCTTTAAGCATAATTGTGCACCAAAATCTTCAATTATGCATTCGCCCCAAAATGGAAAACTAGAAATAACATTGGAATAGACTGCCAACCAAGCTGGTACCAACGAAAATGCTATCAAAATCGCACGATAAAAGTGATGACAATGAATCATATAAATAATGATAATCGCTATTCGACACATCTCTAATCTGCTATTTGACCAATTCGCTATAATAGAGACTTAGATAATAGTATCGATAACAAACAGTCATGCAGCAAGAAGCCTTTGTCTAGTATTGTTCTTGAAATAAGACGTCAAAAAAAAGAAAAGAACAGAAAAAAGGAAAGAGAAAAAAATAGAGAACTGATGTACCTTGTAGATGAGTATTCTCAAGAGGCCAAGAGCACCGGCAAGGCTACAGTCAGTCCACTGAACCAGGAACAGGAAGAAATGTGCAGCGGGGCTATAAGACAGCCGCATCTGAAGACATGCACCGTCATACTCTCTTGAAAAATCTGAGGCACTGCATCACACATCAGAACAATAATTATCAACTTCTCCATTGATTGATAAATTTTGTGAGAAATTCACTCACAAATTCACTCAAAATTTTACTCAAACCTCCAAATGACCCCCTCCGATCAGAATCAAGATCAAAATTAGAGAATTCAGCTCGTCGTACAATTCTAGTAAGTACACAATAGCTGGTACAAAAAAAAACAAAAAAAATGGTAGTGAAATCCAACTTACAGCGTGTTGGCGTGCTGAATGTCAGCTTCGAGCAACTTGAGAGAATCCTTGAACGATTTCCTCATGGAAACGAGAAACATCTCCTCTCATCCACCCCGGATCAAATCCAATAAATGTCCCCCAAATTTAGCTTCTAGAGGAATCCCCAAAACCCTAGCTTCTCGATCCTCCGAAACCCTAGTTAGTAAATACTAATTACTCCCTGTGCTGTCCCCCCTCCCCCTTCTCTCTCTCTCTCCTAATTGCTCTCGTAAGTCCTATCTCTTTCTTTTCGTGTGCTCTTTGCGTAGAAACAAAGGATTTCTTAGTCGAATCCATTCCTCTGAGGTAACAGAATACTTATTCTTTGTATTTGGACCGTCCGATTGGAATTCGGACCAAAAATATGCTTTAATATTCGTGCATAATATATTTAGACGGTTTGGATTCAAACAGAAATATTTTGTTACCTTAGGTAATATGTCCACGTGTATACCAAGACAAAATGGATTGCGCATGTTCCGTCATTTAATGCTTTTACCTTTGTTGGTTGAATTATTTGAGACCGGATTTTCTCTGAAGTAACTCACATTTTAAGTTCAGATCCGAGCCGATGAGGTCTCCTTAATATTCGTGATAAAGCGATCGGACGATCCAAATTTAAAGATAAAATTTGAGTTACCAAGGGTTATGAATTTGAATTGTTTCCGCTGTTCAGGTAACTCCGGGAATGTTCGGTGAAGTGAAGGTTTAGTTAAAGACTCAGAGGTCTAAATTAGTAAAGTCTAAGTTGCCCTGAATTTTCTTAACCGGAAGTTTAACATTAAAAAGGTTTTAAGTTAAATATGAGAGAAAACATTTACAAAAAATTATACTGACAATAAAATTTTGGAATAGGTTAAGAGAAGAGTTCCAACATCTCGTGTCTTTCATACCTCGTTTATAAAATATAAAAATTATATTTTATATTTTTTTTTTCAAAATTCAAACTGTTGATCTAAACTGCTCAACATGATATCCATACTAAAATTTAATTGGTGATGAAATTTTATAATTTTTGAATTTTTCTTACAATTTTTAAGATACCTACAAAATCACTATTTCTAGACCATTCAAAAACAATAATTTTATATCTACCTAAAAAATAGTTAAAAAATTTCAAAAATTAAAATTTGATCTCCAAATATATTTTAGAATGAATATCATGTTGGACAGTTTGGATCAAAAGTTTGAATTTTGAATATAAAAATATAAACTATGAGACATTATGAGATATTGGAACCCTCCTAATAAGTTAAACATACGGGCGTTTATATTGATTTGTAAATATTTTTGTACATAAACACACAAAGTAACCGAATCTCTTGTGAATGATTACATATCAACAAACAAACTTTTTAAAAATGTAAGAAATAAATAGTGCAATCTTGAATTTTTGTTGACAAGGAAGGTGTGAAAGGGCATGAAGAGAAATATTTGCTGAAGTAGAAAACACGAAAGATCGAATAAATGCGCTTTTTTAGCAAGCAAAATGACGTAAAAAGTTATTAAAAAGTCATAATGGTGGATGAAAAGGCACGAGAGTAGGAGAAATTAACATTTTACTCGTCGATGGTAGGTTAATTTTACATACCTATTTGTGTTTTAATATGTTATCAGCAATCAACTTATTTGATAGCGATAACATCTAAATTAGGAGAGCAGCTAGGGTCCGATGCCCATCGGACTCAAACTGAGTTCGATGGGTTCCACAACCGTCCAATTTACTTTAAAATATGTGCGCATTACTTTAATATCCGTGCGCATTTGCTTTAATATCCGTGCGCACGATTATTAAAGCAAATCGGACGGTTATGGTGCCCATCGGACCCAAATTTGTCCCCTAAATTAGAATTCAGAGTAACTACTTTGGTTCTATGGATGTAATGACCATTTGACCGGCATCGAAATTCGTGCAAGTCTGTTTCAATTTTTGTGCGCACAGATCTTAATGCTAATTGTACGGTGTTAGAGTTAATTGGACCTAAAAGTAGGTTCCATGCCCATCATACCTACTCCTATATAATAAATTAATATCATGGATAATAAATTCAGTCAGTTTAAAGAAGGTTTATAGGAAGAGGCACATTATTTCTGATGTAAAAGGTGATGAGTTTGAAATTCAGATAAAATAAATTTTTTGTTACGATAATAAAAGTATAAAATTTGAAGTCTTGATTTTTAGCTTTCTTTTAAAAGAAAATTTTAGTGCAATTTAACAATTATTTAGTCCTATATTAAATATAATAATAAGATTAAAATTCTTAAATCGCTTGAAAAATTAACAAATTAATTGCAATCATATCTGCGATATATGTAGATCATTGAAATTTTTTTATTTATAATTTAAAGTTCTTTGATATTTTGATAAATATTTATCCAGATTGTCTTGACTGTTAAACAAGTTTGTTGTAAATATACTTATTCCACAGTTTTTAAATAAATTACATCAATCATTTAATTTATTAGTACACTGTTTTCGAATACATGAATTAAAAAAATAACTTGTAAATAAGTAAATATAGGTAGGGGTGCACAAAAAGCTCGTACCTCGTAATTCGATTGAGTCTGATTCAAAAAAAATTCAGTTCGAAATGAATCAAGCTAGCTCGGTTCTGAAACAGATCAAATTCAGTTCGGTTCAAAATTGATTTTAATCGAACTCAAAATGAGTCCGGCTTAGTTCAAAACTCTTATTTATAGTTCCAAACCATGTTTCAATTTCGAACCATTTTGGTTCGAAAATGGTTAGAATCCCACTTAATCAACTCAAAACTCTTCTTTTTAGTTCGAAATCCTACTTCAATTTTGAACCAGTTTTTTGAACTCGAACTCAAATTAAATTAAATTTGATTCCGTTTGATTCGTTTGCAACCCAATTTTATATAGGAATGTCATTTTCAATTATCCGTACTTTATACTAAACATGGTATTTTCAAGGTTGAGTATCTGCTTTACTTTGAATTTTACTTTTTTTTTATAAATTCATATTGTATTAAATTGTTGTCTTATTCTGTGAAGTTCAAAATTTTCAGCACATGATGCAATTTGTAATTTTTAAATTTGTACTTTAATATTTTAACAAAATTTAAATTGTTACTATATTTTTGGCTTCGCCACTATGTAGGACGGATGACAACGACAATCTCAACAATTCTTTCTCAAATTAGATCTAAAAAAAATTTAAAATATAAAAGTCTACAAACATATTATTTGTCTTACAGATTGATTGTGTTAATTTTTACATAATTCAAATATCAATTGATAATGCATTAAATGTTGGTCATTATAAATTTTACGTCATTCGACGAATGATATTTATATCAAATTTAATCATTTTTAACGTGTATGATGTGCATAATGTACAGATTATATTTAAATGGATGACAATATTTTGTCGATTTAACTGAGAGTCAGGCTCGTATGATATTGATGTCATATGACACCAATTCTAAAAGTTATTAGAGAGACTTCAAATAACTAATCTAATTAAGCCATTCAGCCTGATTTACTTTATGAGTGATATGTTTAAATACAATAATTTTTTTTTGAGCTATTTACTATCTAGTCAAGTGGTAAAAAATATTGAAAAATGAATGCATTTAAATTAACTTAAAAACTTCGACATTTGACCACTTGACTTGATACTGAATAAATTATATGACACCATTCTAAAAGTTATTGGAGAGACTTCAAATGACTAATCTAATTAAATCGTTCAGACTGATTTACTTTATAAGTGATGTGTTTGCATCCAACAATTTTATTTTATTTTGAGTTATTTTACTATCAAGTCAAGCGGTCAAAAATATTGAAAAATAAATGCATTCAAATTAACTTAAAAACTCCGACATTTGACTGCTTGACTTGATACTAAATAAATTCGAAAAATTATAAATTTTGCATGTAAACGTATAACTAATGAAGTAGATCGGTTTGAATGATTTGGATTCACTTTTTAAAGTCGATTTGATAAATTTTGAAGTTGGTGGTATTATAAGCTGAAATGAAATACTAGCCAAACTCTTTAATTGATAGTCATTACATCATAATTTATATCCACACTCATAAATATTTCTCGAAACATAAACTTTTGCCGTGTTTATGAAAATAATGTATTTTTAATGCGACGAGTTGGTTAAATTAACAGTTGGCAATTGCACTCAATTTATCAAAGTTCAAAACATTCTTTATTTTTCTAAATATTTTAGGCTCTGATAATTACACAAGGAGGGTTCAAATGTTCAATCATATTCCAACATTTATATTTTTAATTTCAAAGTTCAAATAAAAGATCTAAGAATTTAAAATGATATTTATATTAAAATGTACTTGGAGATCAAATTTTATATTTTTTGAATTTTTTTTACTATTGTTTAATATAGGTACAAAATCACCATCTTTTAGTAAACTGTGGACCATCTAAAAATAGTAATTTTGTACCTATATTAAAAAATAGTAAAAAAAATTTAAAATATAAAATTTGATTTCCAATCATATTTTAACATGAATATAATGTTGATCAGTGCAAATCATATGTTAGAACTTTGAAATTAAAAATAAAAATATTGAAATATTATTGGAGAATGAAATAATGTGATGTTTGAGCCCTCCTCTAATTACACATATTAACAAAATTAGGTTCCCAAGATACGGTCCAAATAATAGTATAGACCAAGTCTAGGAGTCAAATCCTGTGCACGATGGAGCCTGCCATGGCGTCAATGGTGATAGATAGGAGATAGAATAGGTTCGATTCCCGATCTACTTTGAGATCAATTAGGGTCTGATCGGAATGGAAGTATAACGAAAGTTCAATTCATTTCAATAGAATAGAGTTGAAAAGAGATGATTTGAAATTGAATTTTGATGGTTAGAATGATTAAATTTAAAAGAAGAATTGATTTAAATATATATTGAAAAAGGTTATAATTTTCACCTTATTTACTAAGTATGCCACTGTAAATTATCGAGCGACCAAGCTAAAACTCTTCACTTTCTATTATCGGAGAAGGTAGGGGTGCAAGCGACTTTTCACTCAGACGAATCAGATTCTCTCCAAATCTCATCATCTAGCTCGCGATTTCTCAACGGGATTTGCGGCTCTTGAAATCCCGTCGAATCATCTCGTTTCTCGTTCCTCTCAGCACGCCAATCATCAAAATCAACGAGAAAGAGAATTCTTATTCTCGTTTGTTGGAGGTAGAGGCCATTCCGATCAGACCCTTAGTTCTTTCTAACACTATACAATTAGTGTTAAAATTTGTACGACAGAAATTAAAACAGACAACGGATTTTAATATAACTTGCACGAATCCTAGTGCATATCAAATGGTCATCAGGGGCGGACCCACTTGGGTCCAGGGGGGGCAGCTGCCCCCTTTGGATTTTGCGTTTTAGTGGAAGTTGGGACGTTTCGATCGAGTCTGCCCCCTCCTGGAAAATTTTTTGCCCCCCGCTGGACGTTTAATTTGTAGTTCGGATTAAATTTAGGATTAAAATTAAAATAAATTTCTTCAATTATGATTAATAATTAGAATTATAGATTAAAATATCAAAAATTACAAGTCAGATAATTGAAAAGTATAAATTAAACCATTATTTTTTATTAAGTACTTAATTAGTTAATGAATTTGAACCCAATTAGCTATTTAAACCCGATTCGATATTTTTTTGCCCCTTCCTGACAAAAATTCTGGGTCCGCCCCTGATGGTCATTATAACTAACGAATCAAACCAAAGTAGGTCTGATAGAGCGTCGGACGAATTCGCATACTCTGAGATATCTCAAACTTTGCGTGACTTTTTGGAATATCTCAATTGTTTAAATACATTCTGCACAAATCTCAAAGCTCAAATAATGCTGGCCCCCTACGGTTCCCCCAATAGACACCGAACACGTCGGTCACGCAAAAATTGAGATATCTCAGAGGATACGCACCCGCGTCGGACCTACTCTCAATTCGATCGATCGATAGATAGATAGGCTCAGTTAGAGTTCTAAATTCGTGCCGTGCCGTGCCGTGTCGTGCCAAACACGGCTTGGCACGGCACGGCACGGCACGGCACGATTATTATTTTATTATTTTTACCGTGCCGTGCCGTGCCGTGCCAAAAATTGGAAGAGGTCGGCACGGCACGGTTAAGACACGGCACGTTTAGGCACGCCGTGCCTAAACGTGCCGTGTCTTAACCGTGCCGTGCCTAATCGTGACGTGCCTGTTCGTGCCGTGTTGCTTTGGCACGGCGTGCCTTATTCGTGTTGATCGTGCCGAAAATTAAAAAAATCCAAAAAATAAGAAAAAAAATTACAAAAATATAAAAATATGAAAAAAAAAATTCTCAAATTTTATAGATTGTGCATGCGCCAGCCAGATGCTCATTGCATTATGATTCCGAGTTTCCGACCACCAAAAACGCTTAAAATTCTTGCCACTAAATTGTAACTTTAAATTATATTTATCTTCATCCTTTGAGATTTAAAAAGGCTTATCCAACGGACAAAAAAAAAAGGAATGGCAATAATATGTAGTTAAAAAATTATGTGATTTGTTGATGACAGTGAGTCCTACCCTATCCAAGTATTAGCAAGTAAAATAATAGTTAAATATTCTTTTTTCTGAGCCTCGTGCAGCATTATGTTTTGCAAATTCTTAAAAAAATAAAAAAAATGAAAAAAGGAGGAAAATTAAATAAAATCATAAAAATAGAAAGGTATAGGCGTATAGCCGTATGTATAGGAGAAAAAAGAAAGGAAAAAAAGTTTAAAAAAATATATTTGTTTTTTAAAATTTGTAAAGTTTAAAATAGAATTAATAAATGCAAAAGAAAGAAAAATAAAGTTACCCTCCTTCTTTATTCCGGGCTTGGGACCAGCTATGTGAAATAATATAGGTGGAGTTCTTTTGTTAGTATAGTTTAAGAAAATTAAATTCAAATATTAAAATTGAAGTGAAAATTATACCTTAATCCTCAAATATTAACATAGGCGGAGTTCTTTAGTCCCAACTCATCAAAACAAAATTAAGAAGGTGCTAGGATGTTTATAAAAGAAATCAGAGATTACCTCAAAAATTCACTTGACTAGACCCATTCAATCCAGATGAGCAAATGAAATTAGGTGCCGTATTGTACCGGATATCCAATCCGTTATTATTTCGGATATGATTCCGATTCATTTTGTTATGCGTTTGGTTTTGGTTAACACCGATACCAGTAAAATCCGCATGTCAATTCAAATATTAAATTTCAAATCCGGATATATACAGATATCCGCTTCGTTTATATCCTTACATAATAATCCATATTCGTATCTGGATTATTTTTCCATATACCAGAAATATTTGTATTCGTATCCGAAAGTATCTATATATGTTTAATCCGGATTCAGATAATAAGCGGATTCGGAGCGGATATCCGTCGGATAATCCAGATCCGTTTACACCCCTAGGAAACTTGCATGTTACACAAGTTGAAAATTGAAAAGTTTAAATAATTTTTTTTAAATAATAAAACATATTAAAATAGAAATTCAGTTTAATAAAACAGTTTATGTAATTAATAAAGTGAACGTACTTGAAATGTTGAGGTTTTATTAAATTTAACTTTTACATTAGCAAAAGAATAAAATAAAATAATATTATGACCTTCAAAATTAGAGTTGTCTCATAAACAAGATAGTAATAAGATATTAAGGTCAGGCACCTTTGATCTTCCTTTCTCATTAAAAGAGAATAAACAACCTGATAAATGGAAACTTCTTCCAAACCTCTTAGAATTCAAAACTTTTTTTTTTCGTTTTCCTTTCTTGTTTTAGCGTGAACAACTTACCATTTATAATGTATTAATTAGAATAAACTTTTTTTTTCGTTTTCCTTTCTTGCATTCAAACGTCCAAATACCATGTATTTAATTAATTAATATTATAATGTAAACATATACATTAAATACATTATGTACCTATCTCATTTTTAATTTATTTTAAAATATATAAATTATTAACTTAATGAAATGATAAATTATTGTATAAATTAATTCTGCCAAAAATTAATAATTAAAAATCTACATAAAAAGTTGGATAAATTAATTTTATCATAAATTACTAAATAAAAAAATTATATGAAATGTAAAAAAAATTAAACTTTCGTGCCTGTCGTGCCTAGTCGTGCCTAGTCGTGCCCAGTCGTTCCTAGCGTGCCTAGTCGTGTCGTCGTGCCGTGCCTAAATGTGCCGTGTCTAATCGTGTTCCCGTGTCGTGCCGTGCCGTGTCCCGTGCCGTGCCGTGCCGTGCCTCTCCTCGTAAACGTGCCGTGCCGTGCCGTGCCCTACAGTAGGAAATCCAAGCACGGCACGCTTAAGGCACGGCACGTGAACAGTACCGTGCCGTGTCCCGTGCCGTGTCTTAGCCGTGCCGTGTCCTTATCGTGCCGTGCCGTTCGTGCCGTGTTTGGCCACGGTGGCACGGTTTTGAGAACTCTAGGCTCAGTAGTTTAAAAGTTTATAAACAGCGCCACATGGACCCACGGTGGCAAGCTGGTGGGTCCCGCTAAAACGGTGCATTCATTATTCTTTGGTATTTGGGTCGGTTACTTTACTTATTTCTTGTATTTTTCTTCGCTATGTCGGTTGGAGATTAATTGGGGTGAGTGGCCCGCACACGAATTCATGATATCTTCCACTTATCAGTCTTATTCTAGAGGAGGGATGAAGTTACACCTTTTTTTTTTTTTTTGACACATTTTGATATCTACTATTTTCAAAGTCTAAATAGTCGATTCAAACCGTTTAACATGATTAATATACTAAAATGTGCTTGGAGATCAAACTTTACATTTTTTTGAATTTTTTTACTATTTATTAAGATGGTAACAAAATCGTTGTTTTCGGACCATTGAAAAACATCGATTTTGTAACCATCTTAATAAATAGTAAAAAAATTCAAAAAATGTAAAATTTGATCTCCAAGCACATTTTAGTATATCAATCATGTTGAACGGTTTGGATCGACTATTTGGATTTTGAAATCGCAAAATTAACCTATAAAAAAAACAGTGTCATGATGTGTAAAAAAAAAAAGGGTGTAATTGGATCCCTCCTCCTTATTCTAATGTTATCAAAACCGGATTGGACTAGCTCGATAAAAAATTTCGAATCAAGCTAGTGGATTAATTAACCGGTCCGATCATTGATTTTATAAATACATATATTTATGAGATACGAGTACAATTATAAATTAATCATATTTTTATATTAATAAAAATTCCCACATACATATTAAATAAGTACCACAAAAATAAATTTATAGACAATTAAAAATACAAGAATTACATGTTTTTAAAGCTCAAAATATATATAATTTATTCTTAAAATTATTAAAGTAAACATCGTATGACTGCTTTCTCTTTTATTAAAGAGGTTTTAGTTTTACATTTTATTTTAAAATTGAATAAGATTCCAACTACCTATATTAAAAAATGTATTTTGGAATTTAAAAAAAAATTAATGTTGGGAAAACTTTATTATGCTGAAACGTAATTGTTTAAATAAGGGAAATTTGTCAAAATGCCACTCTAAAACTTGATATTTGTCAAAATGCCACTCAAAAAACAATATTTGTCAAAATGCCATTAAAACTCAATGCCTATTATAATTTTGTCATTATCCCTCTTTAATCTCAATTTAAAAATTCTAATCTTTCAAAATACCCAAACTGCCCCTGTCAGATATATATATATATTTTTTAGAGAACCAATTTATCAATCCCATGTAAATTTTTTTTTTCGAATTTCAAATTTTTTCGAATTTCAAATTTTTTTTAAATTTCAAATTTTTTTCGAATTTCAAATTTTTCAAATTTCAAAATTTTTCGAATTTCAATTTTTTTTGGAAAATCAAATTTTTCGAATTTCAAATTTTTTTCAAAAATCAAATTTTTTTCGAATTTCAAATTTTTCCAAACTTCAAAATTTCAAAATTTTCAAATTTTTTCGTGGCAGCCCCCGGCTCAGACTCCCCAAAAAAATTTGATTTTCGAAAATTTGAGTTTCAAATTTTCAAAATTTGATTAAATTTGATTTTCAAAATTTGATTTTCCAAAAAAATCTGAAATTCGAAATTTGAAAATTTGAAAATTCAAAAAAATTTGAAATTTAAAAAATTTGAAATTTAAAAAAATTTGAAATTCGAAAAAATAAATTTACATGGGAATGGGATTGATGAGTTGGTTCTCTAAAAAAAAATCTGACAGGAGCAGTTTGGGCATTTTGAAATATTGGAATTTTTAAATTGAGATTAAAGAGGGATAATGGCAAAATTAAAATAGACATTGAGTTTTAATGGTATTTTGACAAATATTGTTTTTTGAGTGGCATTTTGACAAATATCAAGTTTTAGAGTGGCATTTCAAAAAATTTCCCTTTAAATAAATACATTGCAAAAATACAAACAACTGTACAGAATTCTCCACAGAAAATCACCCTCAGCTACTACTTTTTTCACCACCTTTTTCTCCTCAAAAAATGACAATTCACTAAATAAAAAAAGAACCGGGTTTTTAATGGTTCATCGGTTTTCTGCATAAACCGGCCGTTTTTTTTTTTATATTTTTCCGGGTCCCATGCTTAACTCAAAAGTGTTTATACCAAATCCTTGTAATTTTTATTTTGTTGAGGGCACTAATACAGTGAATTAAAACATTATTTATACAACAAACTATTCACGATAAGCACCGAACTTAATATAAAAAAAGAACACATTATTGTTAAAAGTAAAACCCAATCAATTTATTGAAATTTAATACAGGCATCAAATTTTACCAAAAAAATTAACATAATTCAAAATATCTGACTATAAAGTTGCATATGATTTGCCAAAAGTGCTCATACTTAACATGATATATGCTTATCCTCTAATCCTTATGATTTGCTTATGAACTTCTTACAAATATAATTACTCAAAAAAATAGACAAATACAAGGAGTAAAATATAAGTAAGAAGTGACTTAATCTGGTGTAATTTACTCAACTTATCTAAGTTGATTAAATTATTTCATTTATATGATCTATTGTTATAAAAAAAAATTCAATATCTTATTCCATCAAGTAGATTAATTTAAACCATATCTCTAATTATCAAACAAAATATAAAATATAAGTAATTTAATCCTTATTAATTTTAGTCCACAATCAAATATTACCACAGTGACTATGCAAATTGCATAAATGATGTGTCAGAACCGTTCATATGTGATATAATATATACTTGACCGACATCCGACACGTACTTGTCAGTATGTGCCTTTATAGACTATAGTGCTAATTCAAAAATATTTTATTACGTGAAAAAGTGTTTATACCTAAAATAATGTGGTCTCGTTTATACGTTAAAATGTTTTTTATTTCGGAAAGAAATTATTTATTAAATTGATTAAATAATAGGTACAATATAATTATACTATCTAAAAGGGCAATGGGGTGTGACGTAGGAAATGAACAGTGTCACCTTTGTTGCCTACCGTTAGCTCTTTCTTTTAGGGCTGAGATTAAAAACGCGTGACGTTTTCTTCTGTCACGACTCTCAGATTTCTCTCCATACCGTGTTTTGGCGTTCATCTTGCTATCCAAGAGATGCTTGTGTCAGATAGACTAGAAATTGTCTAAAGCCAATTAAATTAAAAACTGAATCTTTTGCCTCTGCGAAAATAAGAAGACTATGTTAAAAGGTGAAAATTAATATCATTTACAAAATAAAATAATGAATTTTGAAAATTTACAATATACATATGTAGAAGGGTTATTTTAAATAGAGAAAGAGATTTCTCATATATCTGCAAATCTAATATGGCCGGTTAAAGAAAAAGACAAATGTAACAGCAATTAGGTTAAATTTTTAATTTAAATCCTTAAGTTGCCTGTTTGTGTTCGCCCGCTGTAAAACTGAATTGAGGTGAAATTAGTCACTACAGAATTACAATAATAACACAACAACCTCCTACTCAATTTCCATAAGTGGGTTTAGTGAGCATGTTAAAGAACAGTAATGTACAAGTTCTGGATTATTGGGGCAAAATTAACCACTTTTGCATGAAATACTGAGGAAAATGGGATTATTGTTTCCCTACTATAAAACTTAATTTAGGTTAAGAATTAGAATAAATCACACCTCCTATTTAATTGCCATAAGTGGTTTTAGTAAGAACACTAATCTACTAGCTCTAAATTAAGGGGGCAAAATTAATCACTTTTGCAAGGAAATACTGAGAAAAATGGAGTACCTCATAAAAAAAATTATGTAGAGTGTGTAGACGCCTTCTCCTTTTCGCAGCATTTTCAGATGAGTTTTCTATCTTTCTCAGGAATAGAGACACTTGAAGAAGCGAAAGCGTATCCTCGGCATTAACTCAAAAGATTCTTTTTTGAGTTAATGACTTTCAACCGTTTGATTTTAAACGGAGCTAATCCGGCTCCTGCCTATGACATAAGGGGCTTTTCAATATTAGTGCGGATCTAATTTACCCGAATTTTAAAACAAATCGGACGGTTGAGATTTATTAACGCAAAAGATTCCCTTTTGAGTTAATGCAGAGGATACGCGTTCTGAAGAAGCGCACTCGGATGAACAGTGACACTCCTCTTCTTTGGCGCCAAATACCATTGATTTTGAGACCATTTTGCAACGCGATTTCATGCCCTTCAAATCGCGTCGATTGAATTCAACTCTCGTCTCTTCTTCATTTCCGATCATGATTTCGTCGTCAAATCCATTTCCATTTCTGATTCCATCCCACGCGAAGACCTTCCGATCAGAGGGTAATGCGTGGTAGGTGGTTCATGTGCTTCCAATGACTGAAAATGTGATTGGAAGTCATTACGAATTTCCAACTAGCACTGTGATCTTTGTAATAATAAATATTTTGTGTAATTGTGTGTAAGACAAAGGTTCACGTTGTCATTTTCTAATATAATTGTAGATACTGATCCATTTTAACTACAAAATAAAAAAAGTGGTGCAAGAAATGGGAGCTTCAAAAAGAAGAGGAAGAGTTACATTGCTACATACTGGTAGAGGGAAAGGCTCAACATCAACTGTGAGTAACGAAATGCCAAATGATTCAAAAGAAATAACTAATTCTCCTCATGAATTTGTGTTGAAGCCTAAACTCTAAACTCTAAATTCTAAATCCTAAACCCTAAACCCTAATCCCTAAATCAACATATTTCATGATCTGATCGGTTTCATCATGTGCTGGTGCTGTGATCTCTTTTGACAACTATAATAAAGCATGGTGCAATTTGAGGATAATTTAGTCACCATTCAAATGTTCAATAAAACTAAATTATTAATTTTCTTTTGCCAAAGAAAAAATGACTACCTTTTCAAATTGCTCAATAATAATTATTTTTTAGATCGATTCTCCAAATTGATGCAAGATGGATCTAATAATGAACAGCATATCCATCATCTTTTTTTTTTTTTTTTGACAAGTATTTGAGCCGATTATCATGACAATTAAATAAGTTTATTAGTTCGTTATCAAACATGTTTTTTTAATTCTTATCTGTGTGCTATACATTAATAATTGAACACGTCGCACAAATTTAATTTGTCTCTTACCACAGAAAGTTTCAAAACTTTAACCTTAATAGAATCAAAGATACTAAATTATTATCTTTAGAAGATTTAATGAAATTCTATATTTTTCTCTAGAAAGTACGTAAAGGATGCTGCATAATTATGTACTTAATTTTCTTTTTGATTGTGACAAAAAAATTCATTGCTCACAAAATTTATTGCCATTTTGCTTGACTCTGTTCTTTCGTAGGCAAAACAATTTAATTGGGATCAAAATTATTGAATTTGATAAATTTTTCAAATATATCTCCAAAAAGAATTTGTAAAATGTGAAAATTATAAATGTATAATAATCATAAGTAAAAAAAAAAGTAGAGCGGTCAAATGTGGGTGTTTTTAAGTTAATTTTAATGCGTACATTTTTCAACATTGCTGACCGCTCGACTTGATAGTAAAAATAACTCAAAAAATAAAATTATTGCATGTAAACGCATAACTCATAAAGTAAATCAATTTGAACGGTTTGGATTAGTCATTTGGAATATATCCAATAATTTTGAGAGTTGGTGTCATATGACATCGATGTCATACTTGTCGGACTTTGTTTTATTTGGTCCAAGATAACTTCTGAAAACTTTTTATAGGAAACAAATACCAATATAAGAATAGTTAAATACATATAGGAGTCCGATTAATATGATATCAATGGCATGTGACATCGATTTTCAAATCCTATCAGATATACTTCAAACGACAAATCCAAATCAATTTACTTTATGAATGATGTGTTTCCATGCAAAATTTATAAAATTTTGAATAATTTTAATTTCAAGTCAAGCGGTAACTAATGAAAAATAAATACACTAAAGTTAATTTAAAAAAATACACATTTGACCGCTCGACTTGATATTAAATAATTAAAAAAAAATTACATGTAAACTCACTACTTATGAAGTAGATCAGTTTCAATAGTTTATATTCGTTATTAAAAACTAATATGATAGATTTTAAAATTAATATCATTCTACAAAATAACATTGATGTCAATATGCTTTATGGTAGTACAAGTATGAACTAATTTATTTAAGAGAAATGATTACTTGATAATTGTTTATCTTGACAACTTAAATAATTATAAATATATTGTTGAACATATGGGTAGACTACCAATGAACTACGCCGACTAATTAAGCATGATTGAAAAATATAGCTCACTAGCAGAACGCCTCGTTTTGCTTCGGCAGTGATAATCAAGATAATAAGTTGGATGAATTGTCGATGATATAATCGAAGAGAAATTGTACTCATGATGCAAGTGTTAGTTTACATATGGTAGGATAGTACAAAAAGCAATTCCAAAACAATTATCTATAGTTGCTTGAGATTATTAGTCCATGTCTTTCTTGAACTAAATAGATTGAGAGGTCGCTTCTTGTCAGATACTTGTACGTAGAATACATCTTGGCAGACTATCAGCTATAACAAAATTTCCTCAAAAAGTAGATTGGAACCGAATTCTCATCGCTAAATACAATAACCTGAATTAACATAAGGTTTTAAGTTCCTCTGCAGATATAAAAATACATCGAAGAGTATCACCTAGAGTAGAGTTCATATCCCCTGAGGTAACATGTGCATGAAGAGATTGCCTAAAGCATGAGATTTGAACAAATACTATATATATATTCTATAAAGAGATTGCCTAATGTTAACGCCAATTTGAAGAATCTGTTTTAATTCTCGCAAATATTTCGGTTTTTAAAGTTTAAACATGTGCATGAAGATCAAATTTTATGTTTTTTAAAACAAAATATTATTTGTTAGATAAATACAAAATCACTGTATTTTAAAAAAAATTATGGATCAGAAATAAAACAATTATATACAATATACATAGTAAATATTTTCAAAAATTGTAAAAATTTAATTTTCAAGTATATGTTAATATCGAGATCATGTTGAGTAGACAGCTCGGATTTGTTTTGAGATTCGTGCCAAGTAAAAAGAACGATCTGGATGTACACATTGCACCTCAGATATTGTACTAGATGTGAATTCCATTAGTACATCTCTTGGATAATATTTTTCAAAATAAAAGTTTGCAAAATTTGATATGATAGTGGGCACAGAAGCATAAGTCTCACTTAAAGCATTCAGTATAATAATCGATTTTATTGTCCATTGTGCCTTGTGGAACAATTATCTCGCAAAGGAACGAAGAGAGAGCGCGTTTGTTTCTTTCTCTGAGCAATCTCGCCAGATCTCCTCCTCTCCTCTCCTCTCCTCTTCCCTCGATCAAATCCCTGGTACGTTTCTCTAACCCTAATTCCAGATCTCCTTTCAATCCTCTTTTGCCAAAGGTTTCATCGCTCTCTCGATCAAATTTTAGGTTTGTTGTAAGGTTTCTGTGCGATTTCGTTAGAAATGTCTAAGAAATGAGGTGTTTTTTCTTATTTTTAGTACTCTAAGATACATACTCGAAGAGAAAATAGCAGAATTTAAAAAAAATTGTGTGATTTGGTTAGAATCTCTCTAATCAAATCTCTAATTTTAAGGTATTTGTGATTCAAATCGAAATTTTAGATGTGTTGTGAATGTGCTTTCTTTCTTTTTGTAAGGTGTCTGTGTGATTTCGTTTGTGGAAATGTTCAATAAACTAGGTGATTTTCTCATTCAAAGAGAAAAAAAGTACAAAAAAGAGTGAAAATTCCATGTGCTGGGTTTACAAAAGTTTGTTTGGGTTTAGGGTTTAGGTCTAAACCGACCCAAATTGACCCGACCCAAAGTTAATCAAAGCGTAATTGACCTAAACCGATATCACCAAATATGATTGCAAGAGCTTGAAATTACCCAATTCGGCTCTTTCTTGAGTATTGATAATGCTAGTACAGTAAGAAAAACCTGTCTGGAACGGCTAAATAATTTCGAAGGAACAATGCCATAAGATCTTTCCGGATTTTCCTTGTCTAACTGTATTCTAAGTTATTTGTGTGTGTTTTTATGGGAAAAACAGGAAGATAATATGTCCCTAGAAGGAAAGATAGAGGCTTTGTTAAATGTAGAAAAGCAAATGCGGTTGGCCGGTGATGTGGCCGGCACGAGAAAAGCAGCGATGGACATTGTGGAGCTCTGTTATCAAGCTAAGGCTTGGAAAACTCTAAATGACCAAATTGTCCTTTTGTCCAAAAGGAGAGGCCAACTTAAACAGGTTTGTGTTATCATCTGTTTTTAAACTGACTTGTTAGATTTTATTTTAATTATTTAACTAAAATTTTGGTATAACAATGTTCACTTGGAGTTAAAAACCTATTCCAATGATAAGAAATTGCTCTTTTACATTGAACAGTTTTGTTTCTTTTTTTGTACTCATTTTATCTAACTAATATTTATAAATTTTAGATATTGCTTTGCTTCTTCAGATAAGAATGAGAAATTGTATATTTAAGGAAGAGTTTTATGTTCCAGTGTATGAAAAATTAAGAAATCTCTTACCATAATACATAACAGTTATTGGTTCACTAATTACGGGGTTTCCTTGCAAGAATTTACTGTGGGATTTCTGTATACTACAGTGTGCCAGCTCATGAAATAGTCCTGTAAGAAACTAGCTATTTTGTGCCGTTTCATGAAATAGTCCTACTCCTATAAGAACTAGCTATTTTGTGATATTTTCTTTCTCAAAGGATGTATTCATCTGGTTATATCTTTTTGTTTATTTAATTATGAGTTTTGTTGCTTCTTTCTGTAGGCTGTGACAGCTATGGTGCAAAAGGCAATGGAATACATAGACGAGACGCCTGATTTGGATACTCGTATCGAGCTCATCAAGACACTCAATAGTGTCTCTGCTGGCAAGGTATACCTCTACACATTTTGCATCTCTGCATTTTGTAATTTCATACTTTATCTTGGTTTCTGTATCAGGTACAAGAAAGTAACATTTTTCTTTCCTTTTGTGCGATATACGCTTATGTGGGGTTTATAAAGGAAAACCAATAAAATATAACAAACCGGTGTTTTCTCGTCTTTTATCAGATATACGTAGAACTAGAGCGGGCACGGCTTATCAGAAAACTAGCAAAGATAAAGGAGGAACAGGGACTTATATCTGAGGCTGCTGATTTGATGCAAGAAGTTGCAGTAAGTATTGGTTTTGGCATTTGTATATATATGAAAAATGTTCATTTATAAATTCTCATTATCTCTCTTTATCAAATAACAACTTACTTTTGTGCAATTCGAAGTTTCATCCCCAATTTTTTTTGTTTCCAGGTGGAAACTTTTGGAGCAATGGCAAAGACAGAGAAAATTGCATTTATTCTTGAACAGGTAAAGTATATATTGTGCTTATTCTCTCTAACATTGTATTTATAAGGTTGTGTTGTTAGATATGTGGGTTCCTAAATTCTAATATTATTCAACACGAGTATCATTGTCTAATTCGTCAAATGCCGTTATATTGAGACAAAATGCTGGATTGAAACTTTAGCTTCGCTTATAGTGATCATCGAGATTTTCAACTAAATTTCATTTTTAATTGATCCTATGCTGTTAAACAATGTGAAAGGGGTTTGTAAATGAACGCTGTTACCTATATTCAAATTTAAGTCGATTATAATAAATAATTAACATCTTTTTTTAAAACTTATAGGTAAGGTTGTGCTTAGACAAGAAGGATTACGTCAGGGCTCAGATTTTGGCGAGAAAAATCAGCCCTAGGGTTTTCAACATTGATCCCGCAAAAGAAAAGAAAAAACCAAAGGAAGGAGACGGTATCGTCGAAGAGGCGCCGGCGGATATTCCTTCTCTTTTAGAGCTGAAGCGCATTTATTACGAGCATATGATCCGGTACTTGATATATATATTATTTCTCTTCTTTGAATTCAATTTAAAATACTAAGCATCTTTATGTTTTAGGTACTATACCCATCAGAATGATTACCTGGAGATATGCCGTAGTTACAAGTCAATCTATGAAATCCCTGCCATTAAGGAGGACCCTTCACAGTGGATACCAGTAAATATTTATTTTTTAGATTTATTTTACTCTTCTTAGATTTGATTGTTGAAGTGGTTTTAGGTGAGATTTAATTTCTATTGTAATTATGTAGGTGCTGAGAAAAATCTGTTGGTACCTGGTACTCGCTCCACATGACCCCATGCAATCAAGCCTTCTTAATGCCACCTTGGAGGATAAAAATATCAATGAAATACCGAACTTCAAGTAAGCATCTTGTTTGATTTTCTTGGATAGCATATTACATGGGAAAATTTTATGAACGAAAACCTCAAAAAAGAACATATCCCTGCAAAAATCTCAAGTTTTGTGCATAAACAGCAAAACTTGATAAAGAAGTGATAATTTCAATTTCATGTTGATCAAGCGAGTGTATTGGGCCTATTTTGAATTTTCATAAACGGGAGTTTAAAGTTTCCTTCAAAATTTAAGCTTAAGTGCCAAAAATATAAAAATGCTTATTAAGTTATGATCTGATGATATTTTTTGTTAAATGTTGGAATGAATTAGGCTGCTTCTGAAGCAGTTAGTGACGATGGAGGTAATACAGTGGACGAGCCTGTGGGAGATGTACAAGACCGAGTTTGAAAATGAGAAGAATTTGCTCGGAGGGCCCCTTGGTGAGAAAGCTGCTGAAGATCTCAAATTGCGCATCATTGAGCACGTATGTTTCTGTGTGTGTGTGTGTGTGTGTGCGGGTTGGGGGGTGTTAGTGTGTTATGGTCTAAGTTTGGCTTTGAATCCCTTTTTATGAGTTAAAACCATATAGTTTGTAGTGGCTGCTCCAGACAAAGGAAGGGAAAGCGAGGGTAGGGAAGTGGGTCAGTGTAAAGGGTTAACCTCCTCTACACCTTGATTTGAGAGTTACATAATTTGAATAGTTTGTATATAGAGTTCACCTCCTCTCCCCCTCAAAATTTAGTGTTTCTGGAGCAAATATAGGTCGGTCAGGTTTGGTCAAAATTTAGTCAAAATTTAGTGTTCTGGAACAAGCAAATACAGGTCCAGTCAAAAGAATATATTCAAAAATGAAAGAAC